>CM022946.1:91087888-91107888 GCA_012931725.1 Litsea cubeba | reverse complement strand
AACCCATATTCAAAGCATAAATTGAATAATGAAAATAAATTAGATCTCACAGTATTTATTCCGAGGCTTCAGTCTTCTTCAACCAATTACATAAAATTAGCCACGCAGCGCCATACTAACTTGCAAAGAAAATAGTAGAAAAGAAGGAAAGAGAGAGAGAAAAAAACTTACAATGGAGGAAGGTATAAAAAGAGAGAAAACGTGTAATGGGAAGGTGCTTTGGAGAATGTGGAGTGAGTTATTTATAGTGGAGAGTTTGATTAGAGAGAGAAGAGAAGTTTGGTGATGTGGACCCATGTGATTGGAGAGAAAAAGAATGAAGAAGAGATAAAGTAGGAGAGAATGAGAGATGAAAGAGATAATAGAAAGAAATCGTTGGAGATGGAATGCACCGTACAAAGTGTGAGAGAATTTGAAGTGAGGTGGGATTGTAGATGGAATAAAATAATAAATTAAATTCTAACCTAGTCAAAATCTTCTTCTTGACCATATCTTCTCACTCGGGCTTCTGTTGGGCTCGAACCAAGAATTAAAGTTGCATCATTTTTCGTTCCGGACAATATGAGCCCAATATTGGATATGTTTCGGGAAACTCCTGATTTCATCAAATTTACCACAATGCCCTTCTGCTTGATTCTTCATCCATTTAGCATCAAATATGAATACTTCTCTTACAAATCAGATCTAGAAGCTTCTTGATTCAGCAAGAATATCTCAAAACTCAAAACATAAAAGTTGTAGATCTTTTTCTTGGCGTTCCATAGCATCTTGAATCATCTCAATTGGAGTTCGGAGGAGAGAGTTATGCCCAAATTACGAAGCGATGTCAAAACTATCAAGAATCACTCAATTAGCTTTGTTTTGCACACAGCACCTCCATTTGTATCCTAAAGCAAAATATAAGAATAGTGAGTACATTTAGGCATCAAATAAGTATAAAGGACTAAACATTAATGGAGAAAAATATAACATTTTGCATTCTCATCAGTTAGCCTTAATCCAAGTCCAAAATAGTCCTCAATAACCATTCAAAAACCAACCTTAATCAAGCCCACAAAACAAGTTTAAAAACAGTCCAAAACTAATCTTGAGATGGCCCACAATACAAACCTTAAAACAGCCCAAAACTGGACCTAAGATGGCCCACAAACAAGCTTTAAAACACAACCCCAAAACTAACCTGAACCAGGTCCACAAAATAGATTTTAAAACAGCCCCAAAACCAAACTTAAATGGCCCACAAACATACTCTAAAACAGCCCCAAAACTAAACATTTATTGGCCCACAAAACCAACTTTAAAGACAGCCCAAGACTAACCTGAACCAGGCCTACAAAATAGATTTTAAAACAGCCCCAAAACCAAACTTAAATGGCCCACAAACATACTCTAAAATAGCCCCAAAACTAAACATTTATTGGCCCACAAAACCAACTTTAAAGACAGCCCAAGACTAACCTGAACCAGGCCCACAAAATAGATTTTTAAAACTGACCAATGTCAGGCCCTGAAATGGCCCAATATCAGGTCTTATAATGGCTCAAAAACTGACTTGAATCAGGCCCAAGGAAGCCCAAAGAAACCCCAAAAGAAACAGGCCCAAAACTGATCCATAAACGGGCCCAGGACAGGTCTGGGCTCGCTCGAGCGACCCAAGGTCCGCTCGAGCGAAGCCCAGACAGAACCTGGTCCGCTCGAGCGGCCCACTGGGTCGCTCGAGCGGACTGGGCTCTGTCCCAGTCCGGCTGAGTGCAGAAATGCACTCTTTCTTCTTCTTTTCTGATTTTTCTTTCTTCCCTCCTTTCCTACAAAATTCCAAGATCATTTGGGCCCTCCTTTGGCCTTCCAAACTCATCAAATCCCATCCATAAATCATTCTAATTGGCCCAAAGACAACACTTTTGAAAGCAAAGTTTTCTCCCTTTCTTTTGAACCCAAACACTTAACACAAAGAGATCAAATTTTCTAATTGACCAAGACAAAAAACAAGCTTCTAATACATGGTAAAACTATAACATAAATGGAAATCCACATAACATTGATTCCTTCATTCAAAGCAAATCCATAAATCATAAAGAATTAGAACATGATGAGCAAAAGCCATGAAACCCAACAAAAACATGAAACATCATATTAATTGGAAATCCACTTGCCTTGGTCAAGAGAAGATGCAAAAACACTCCATGAAAGTCTTCTAATGGCCTCAAGCTCCAAAATCATAAAACCCCCAAAATGGCTCAAAAGAAACCCTAGAAAACCAATCATTGCAAATCTCCATGACAACCCATTGCATGAGTGATGAAAACACTCTAAATGAAAAGGAGAACAAAGATCTAAAGTTTAGAAAGCTATTGCAAACCTTGAGAAATCCAAACAAGGAAGAAGAGCTTAGATGAGAGCCTTGCTCTAGCCCAAAAATCTTGAAAATAGGGTCTTTGGAAAGCTTGAGAGATGAGGAAGAACTTGGGGAGATCAATCTTCCAAGAGGACTCCACCAAATGAGAGTTTCAGATGAGAGAGAGAGAGTGAGGGAGGAGAGGGAAAAACCCTTGCTCAAAACCGTGCAAGAAGGAAATGAAGGAAGAGGAAGAGAGTTCCTCTTCTTAAGAGATGGGTTTTGTGGGTCCCATTCTTCACAAGGCTGAAAATGGCATTTGCGGGCCCCGAACGAAAACGACGAAGAAGACAAAAACGATCGGCGAAATTTCTACTTTCCAAAAAGTATATTTTCCCCAATTTCTGAAATTTTCGAAATTCATGGACAGATTTAGTGAAAATGTCATTTTTGCCCATTTTCCTCGAAAAAACGTGATTTCTGAGTATCAAATCGAAATGGTCAAAGCATGAAAGTTGTTAAACTTCATAAAATAAGTCAAAATACACCAAATTCAGAATTTTTAGAAATCCGAAGTAATTCCTCATAAGAATACAAATCATATGGACCGGGTCAAACCAAAGTCAACGGTCTTTAAAAATCTCAAAGACTAAGGAAAAATCCTGTCAAACTCAAATACGCGGTCAAACTAAATCAAATCTCGCTTTAAAAAGCTAAACCACGATTAAAACAATGCTAAACAAAAGGACTGGGGTCGGGATCTTACATCCTCCCCCCCTTAGAATCCATTTGGTCCTCCAAATGGCTTAAACCAAATCGAAATCAAAAACCCCAAAAGACAAACGAAAACACTGACACCCTATGCTAGACCTCGGCAACTGAGAGACCTCCTCTTATCAAACCTGACATTGAGATGCACGGTCGACCACATTCTGATTCGGTTGAAGGCTTCACACTAATCCACATATCTGCTCGAAAACAAACTCCTCTGGCCAAACTGGTGTCCAACAATTCTTCCAATCATCCTTGGTGTCATCTGTCGTTCCAGCACTAAATCATTTCCTTTACTTGTCTCATCATTCACTGTCAGTCCAAGAAACTGCAATTTCTGCCTCTTTCTATGACTTTGGAAATCTGTGCCTTAAGTCCTTCAAAGCTGTACACGGTGCTTCCGATGCTTGCATGAAGGTGTGATCATAGACATGTTTTCTCTGAAATATCTCCCTCTTCAAAAATTCCTGGAATTCCAAATACCTACTTACACTGTACCATTCAGACTCTGGCTTCTAAGAATATCGTCAATCCTTCTTCATTCCGAAATCACAACTCCAATTCTAATCTTTCTGTGATGTACTCAGAATTCGTGTCCACATCTGATTCTATCTACCTGCTGCTCTTGATCTCTTCCCTGGTACTGTGTCATCAATAAAACACATCTACTAATCTGATGTCAATTCCTGAAGAACTGAAACTTTCAATCCAAGTCTTGAATGATGTTTACTCTCTCGTAGATCCAACTTTGTTCTCAACTGAACTAATACACATCCGGACATCCATCATCCCTTCACTTCATACACCTCCCAACTCCAACCAAAAGCTATTACAACTCATTCCATACGGTGCAAAACAAATCTCAAAATTTTAAACATAGGGACTAAAATAATTACTTAGTTAAATCTCATCATTTTAAAACAAAGTAGAAGCTGAACTTCCAAATTATCAAATAAAACTTAATAAAGAAAGTTTAGCAAAGTTTGAACATGAAACAACATTATTCATTTTGAAATTCATGTTTTCATAACTCAACAAATCCTTGAAATACTCAACAACCTCAAATTAGGGTTTCAAAAATAAATCAATTGCATGTAGTATGACCATACATGAAATTTTGTTGAAATCCATTTCCAGTCAAACACATACAAAGTTTCGAAATCTTTAAGGTTTTGAAATGTAGCTGTCAACATTTAAAAGAATTAAAACAATAGCAAAATTTCAAAACCATTGTGTAACAATGTCTTAAGAAGATTAAATAAAAATTCATAACACAAATCCTCATGAAAACAAAATCATGTGACTCCTAGAAAGAGTATGATAATATAATTTATAATTCAAAATAAGCCTTAAAGAAGATGCATAAATCCATTGTTTGAACGCTACAAGAATAAATCATAGACATTAAGGAAAACATAATAAAGATGAAAATATCCTGAAAAATCATTTTAAATAAGAAATGGACATCCAAATCACTGAGGTACTCCCTTGCATCTGCACGTTGTCCAATCCAATACCCTATAAGTCGGTAAAGCCCACAATACTTCCTTTGCTGCCAAAAATTTTCTTAACTACAACTAACCATCCACTTGGTATTGCCTCTGGAAACTACACTGGCTACACTACAAGTTACCGAACTTCTCAACCAAAACCATGACTATGCTCGTCGAATCCGGGGAAATCCTTGAGTTTCTTGCACCACTCCTAATCTTACTAACTAAGATCACTTCTCCCTTCATAAAATCCACAGGTAACATGCCTCCTGCAGTCCTTCATCTTGAAAAGATGGTCTGAGTTCACCCAAGAATCCACATTAACTTACCTTAGTACGCTGCATGATGATCTTCAATTAACTGAGAGGGGATCTTCAATTACTGCTCGAGTCCAACTCTGACGGGCAAACGCATATATCTTCTCTCATTAACCACAACGGAGATGCTGAAGGCTGAAAGTCTGCTGACGTTCTCCGAAAACACATACTAAATCCACGAGGTTCTCAGTCTCCGACACAAGCATAGACAAAAGACACTAGACAAGAGTATGGAGATTTTAAAAATTCTCCACCGCTAAGGAGGAAATTTGGCCGTCCAAATCTCCTAACAACAGAACTAAAAGAAAAGACAAGCAAAATCTCCCGAACTGAAAGGAAAACCGACTCAAATCCAACGAAACAAAGACACGAGAAAACAAATCGACACAATCTAACGAATCCTCACCACACGTCTTAATGTCTCTAGAGTGTTTTATTTCTTAGAAACTAACCAGCTCTGATACCAAACCTGTCACGCCCCGAAACCGGGACCTGCAGCGAACCGATCTCGGGGTGCGAAATTTTGGAATAATTTGAAACTTTTTGTTATGTTTCCCAAGATCCGCGTGAATGAGGATAATCAAATCTCATCACAATCAGAGTATATTTCGCGGAAGCTAAACATGGTGTTACGACCCGGAATCCGTGGCCATCGGGTTCCGTGTCGCACGCAACCAATATCACAAAGCCATCAATAAACAGACTTGCATAAATCCTACATCAGAGCATACTGAGCTGGTAGTAACAAACTATTATTTCCCACATGTTCAAGTTACAATTAACAGATGTCTTAATTACAAACCCAAAAGAAAAAGGCTGATAAGGCCATACAACAATATAACCAACTAAACATAAATACTACCCCAACATTTCAATACGAACTCTGGTGCCAAACTTGACATCTAGATGATATCAACGGGCAGCCTCTCACGTCAGACCGGCGGTCCCACCGCCTCCTCTGATCAAACACCTACAAACAGAAAGAGAAGGAACTGGCACCAAACAAAAAGGGTCAGACACGACGGTCTGGCAAGTAAATAAACAAGTAATATGAACAAAAGGAACATACATAAAACCAGACGAAATCATCGTAAAACCGGATAAATGGTCTAAACAATAATGACAATAAAACATGCTAAAACAATCGAAAGTCCGAACAGAAATATCAAGACAAATAAACGAACAATCTCTAAAGCATAAATGTCTCGAAAAGATAACCACTTAAGCGAAGCATTTAATAATTGGAAGTACATTTAAAACTGAACAGTAGAAACAATACGATAAAGGTCGATATCGTAAACATTAAACAAAGCAAAGCATAAAAGGCATAACCGACAAGAATCATAAACTAAAGTAATATGCAGATAAAACTTGGCGACCACAAATAGCTAAATCCTCCTATTACCGAAGTAATAAGAGCAGACAGAGAGTAGCCACTGAACGTGGTACTAAACAGAGGATCAGAACCGTAGCCATACAAATGGGACCGGCAGATCAAAAGTATCAGAACCGTAGCAATACAAATGGGACCGGCAGATAATTACCGTTGCCATGGTCGGTACAAACGGAATCCAAGCTGCAGCTGGCGGACAGAATAAAGATCCCAAGCCGGGTGATCAGCCCGACAAGGTGACCTAAGCCTAGTGGTGCCTTTAGTTTTCAAACTCAGACCGATACAAACCTAACATAGTACTAATCCCTTTGGCTCAGGGGCTCACACCACATAGCTCTGGCCCCGTCTTGCCTCAGGGTTTTGTTTTCGGAATCATAGCCTCTTTGGCTCATGGGCTCGCACCACATAGCTCTAGCCCGGTCTTGCCTCGAGGTTTTTATTTTCAAAATACTAGTCTTAACAAAATAACAATCTCATCGAAGAAACCCCAAATGTGGCGAACCACTCTAATCTCTTCTCAAATCGAATCGGAGAAAACACACGAATATCTATGGTAAACCGTTGAAATACGCATCAAGGGGATTTGTATAAAATCATACGGTCAATCCTTTCGAACGTGGAAAAACCACATGATTTTATAACAAATCATCGATGCTATTTAAGTTAGTTCACCAAAGAAAACAAATACAAATACAAATACATTTTTCTGACTTGAAATGGAATGGAATTATGTAGGATGACTTAATGACTTACCAAGGAACCATCTCAATGCACAACTATCATTTAAACATTGATTAGTAAAGAGCGCGTTTGATGCCAATGAAAATCCATAATATTTAAATGATAAAGTGCGTATTGAGACTCAGACGATTCCCGGATAATTTTACATACTTTCATTCTCTCATTGGTCCCATTCTCATTTCACAAATTTCCAAGTATCAAAAGTAAATCCAAACTCTTTAAAATAGGCCCATAGTTAGCCTTAATCCAAGTCCAAAATAGTCCTCAATAACCATTCAAAAACCAACCTTAATCAAGCCCACAAAACAAGTTTAAAAACAGTCCAAAACTAATCTTGAGATGGCCCACAATACAAACCTTAAAACAGCCCAAAACTGGACCTAAGATGGCCCACAAACAAGCTTTAAAACACAACCCCAAAACTAACCTGAACCAGGTCCACAAAATAGATTTTAAAACAGCCCCAAAACCAAACTTAAATGGCCCACAAACATACTCTAAAACAGCCCCAAAACTAAACATTTATTGGCCCACAAAACCAACTTTAAAGACAGCCCAAGACTAACCTGAACCAGGCCCACAAAATAGATTTTAAAACAGCCCCAAAACCAAACTTAAATGGCCCACAAACATACTCTAAAACAGCCCCAAAACTAAACATTTATTGGCCCACAAAACCAACTTTAAAGACAGCCCAAGACTAACCTGAACCAGGCCCACAAAATAGATTTTTAAAACTGACCAATGTCAGGCCCTGAAATGGCCCAATATCAGGTCTTATAATGGCTCAAAAACTGACTTGAATCAGGCCCAAGGAAGCCCAAAGAAACCCCAAAAGAAACAGGCCCAAAACTGATCCATAAACGGGCCCAGGACAGGTCTGGGCTCGCTCGAGCGACCCAAGGTCCGCTCGAGCGAAGCCCAGACAGAACCTGGTCCGCTCGAGCGGCCCACTGGGTCGCTCGAGCGGACTGGGCTCTGTCCCAGTCCGGCTGAGTGCAGAAATGCACTCTTTCTTCTTCTTTTCTGATTTTTCTTTCTTCCCTCCTTTCCTACAAAATTCCAAGATCATTTGGGCCCTCCTTTGGCCTTCCAAACTCATCAAATCCCATCCATAAATCATTCTAATTGGCCCAAAGACAACACTTTTGAAAGCAAAGTTTTCTCCCTTTCTTTTGAACCCAAACACTTAACACAAAGAGATCAAATTTTCTAAATGACCAAGACAAAAAACAAGCTTCTAATACATGGTAAAACTATAACATAAATGGAAATCCACATAACATTGATTCCTTCATTCAAAGCAAATCCATAAATCATAAAGAATTAGAACATGATGAGCAAAAGCCATGAAACCCAACAAAAACATGAAACATCATATTAATTGGAAATCCACTTGCCTTGGTCAAGAGAAGATGCAAAAACACTCCATGAAAGTCTTCTAATGGCCTCAAGCTCCAAAATCATAAAACCCCCAAAATGGCTCAAAAGAAACCCTAGAAAACCAATCATTGCAAATCTCCATGACAACCCATTGCATGAGTGATGAAAACACTCTAAATGAAAAGGAGAACAAAGATCTAAAGTTTAGAAAGCTATTGCAAACCTTGAGAAATCCAAACAAGGAAGAAGAGCTTAGATGAGAGCCTTGCTCTAGCCCAAAAATCTTGAAAATAGGGTCTTTGGAAAGCTTGAGAGATGAGGAAGAACTTGGGGAGATCAATCTTCCAAGAGGACTCCACCAAATGAGAGTTTCAGATGAGAGAGAGAGAGTGAGGGAGGAGAGGGAAAAACCCTTGCTCAAAACCGTGCAAGAAGGAAATGAAGGAAGAGGAAGAGAGTTCCTCTTCTTAAGAGATGGGTTTTGTGGGTCCCATTCTTCACAAGGCTGAAAATGGCATTTGCGGGCCCCGAACGAAAACGACGAAGAAGACAAAAACGATCGGCGAAATTTCTACTTTCCAAAAAGTATATTTTCCCCAATTTCTGAAATTTTCGAAATTCATGGACAGATTTAGTGAAAATGTCATTTTTGCCCATTTTCCTCGAAAAACGTGATTTCTGAGTATCAAATCGAAATGGTCAAAGCATGAAAGTTGTTAAACTTCATAAAATAAGTCAAAATACACCAAATTCAGAATTTTTAGAAATCCGAAGTAATTCCTCATAAGAATACAAATCATATGGACCGGGTCAAACCAAAGTCAACGGTCTTTAAAAATCTCAAAGACTAAGGAAAAATCCGGTCAAACTCAAATACGCGGTCAAACTAAATCAAATCTCGCTTTAAAAAAGCTAAACCACGATTAAAACAATGCTAAACAAAAGGACTGGGGTCGGGATCTTACACTACATGTCCATGGCGCATCCATGCTTCTATTGTGGAGGCTGGTCCTCAATTTCAAGTCAGGACATACAATTGTGAGCATAATTGTTTAGGACAACTTAATGGAACAAAATACCCTCAGGCAACGTCAGGTTTGATTGCGGAGTTTATCAGAGCAAAACTTAGAGTCCATCAAGATTACAGGCCAAAAGAAATTATGTCTGACTTTCAGAGGGAATTTGGCGTTCAAATATCTTACCGGAAGGCCCACATTGCAAAGGAAATAGCTATGAAACACATTCGCGATTCTTTTGAAGATTCATACAAGATCCTATCGATTATCATTTGGAGATGAAACACACTAACCCGGGCATAGTTGATAATTTGTGGACAGAATATGATCACTCCTTTCAGAGATATTATGTTTGTTTTGGTGGATGTGCTCGATCTTTCAAATCATCAATCAAGCCACTAATCGCCCTTGATGGGACACACCTCCGGGGTAAATACCCAGGAGCCTTACTCATTACAGTTTGTCAGGATAGTGACCATGGGCCTTTTCCACTAGCTTTTGCTATTGTGGAGTCCGAGTGCTATGCGACTTGGTCATGGTTTCTAACAAATATGGATGAAACCTTGGAACATATTCACAATCTTACAATAGTGTCAGATTGAATGAAGGGACTAACCAATGCAGTGAAGGATGTACTTCCAACATCAAAACACTGTTACTACTGCTGTCACATTTCACAAAATATTCAAGCAAAATTAAAAAATGATGGAATCGTCATGAAGTTTTGGTGCACCTCACGTTCAACACGCGTCTGTGAGTACGATAACTACATGGCATAATTCAGATCAATTGACGTAGGGGCTCATGATTACATTAACACGATCGGTCACCAGCAATGGGCAAATGCATTCATTAAGGGACAACGTTACGACATGCTAACTATGAATATTGCAGAGAGCACAAATAGCTTGTTGAAGGATATTAGGGAGCTACCCATCACACAACAGATAGAGTCGATACGGGCAAAGCTAATGGAATTTTACCAAAACCAGCGTGAAAAAGGGCTAAACATGAAGACAAGAGTCACCCCATATGTAGATAAGATCATTAACCACGAGGCAGAAGCCTCATGGAGACTTCATTGTTGGCAGGAGGGGGAATTCAAGTTTCGGGTATTGTCGCCAGAGTACACGGATGTTGTACACCTCGATAGAAGGTCATGCACATGACGTAAATGGGAACTCCTTGGCATTCCTTGTTCACATGGCCTTTGTGCTATTAAACTCAAGCGATATGATCCATATGACTTCTGTGAGCATTGGTTTTCCAATGACTGCTATCGAGCAACTTATAATGATGTCATCCTTGCCACGCGCGATGGAAAACAGTGGGATCCTAGAAGTGACGAGCGTGTGTTGCCCCCGGTAGTTCACAGATAGTCTCGAAGGACGAAAAAATGTCGGATACGAATAGAGGACGGGATGAGGAACTAGGTTACATGCTCCGAGTGCAAAAAGCGTGGTCATAATAGACAAACATATGGAGATCCACCTCCAAGGGGATGAATCATATTTCCCGGATTGTTTGGATGAGATATATCTTCAAGGTGTTCACAACTTTTTTCAGATATTGGGCTTTGTAAGGTCCGTGACCTTACTTGGTCAGTTGGGCCCAAAACCCGGCCCATTGACCCGTTTAATTTATTATTATTTTATTTAATTGTATTTTAGATATTTAAGTGGGTTTAGATCATGAGCGAGTTTCTTTTAGCATTAGAATAGTATTTGCGAAGTTTCGTTTGATTCCGAGTTCGTTTGATCATAGCAGGGGGTAGTTTGCAATTTAGGGAAAATTGAGTGTTTTTCTGAAATATTCCAAACGCCGTGATTTTTGGGTTCGTTGGAAAGGTCTCGTCGTTCTGATGACTTTTGTCTCTTGACTCATCGCGATCCGGCGATCAGAAACCATTCAAGTGGTCCATTCTTTCACCGGACCCACTTAAAGGGGCGATTCGGTCTTTTCCCCTTAATTGTCTTCTTAAACGAAAGCCTAACCCTAAATTCATTTCATTCTCTGCAACCGACGAAGAACCGCAGCCATTTCTTTCTTCCTCTTCCTTTCTCAAGCCAGATCTCAGCCCTAGAAAACCCTATTCGGAGATCCGATCTGCTAGAGTTCATCTTCGCGATCCCCTCTTGCTTCCGGTGTAAGTTTGGTAAGCATTCTCCCACCTTCATCTTTTTCAATCTTATGCCTTTTGGTTAGATCTAGGTCCGATCTTGATTCTTTTTCTTTCTTTCTTCTCCTTGGTGTATTAGGTTGTGTTTGTACGGGTTAGATTGTGATTTTGATGGTAGAAAGCTTCTCCTCAAATTTCACCTATTTCCAATCTTCGTCTTGTTTGAGGCAAGTAGATATGCATTGCATTTTAAATATGTATGTTTGTTTTCATTTGATTGGTTATGATTCTGATAGATTTCCCTTTAATTCCAAGCATGTTTTGATATTGATTTGGGGATTTTTAATGTTAGGTTAGGTTTATGGAATGAATGAGATTAATTGTTAAATTGGTAGCCCTTTATGTTTTAAATTGTTAGAAATGATGAGAATGATGATTGTGATGATTGGGGAGCAGGAGGCTCATTTTCTGCAGGTTTGCCATGGTTTGGCTGGAGGAAAAAGGGGCAGAAAACCCATTTTCGGGTTACAGCACAGTACGTCCGATCGATCGGACTGTACCTCCGATCGATCGGACTGTGTGTTAACTGAGAGGTGTACAGGTCCGATCGATCGCACAGTACGTCCGATCGATCGGAGGGTAATTTTCTTACAGCACTTGGAAACTTCGAAGACCTGTAACTTTCGATCCGCCCGTTGGATTGCTACATATAATATATCGTTGGAAAGCCCTTGAGACGTAGAATCCAATGGTTCTAGTTTCATCACGATCGGAGGTCGGAAAGTGATGTAAATACTTGGATTATTGATCCAGTTTAAGTTTTATTGGAAATAAGACCGGTAACCTAGGTTTGGGCCTTAGATGTTGGAAACCATCAATTTACTCTCACTTGACCATTAATGGGATTGGAATCGAATCACGTGCTTGGTGTGAATTCGATGGGTTGTCTAGGTATTCGTGTATTACATGTAGTTGTTGACACCAAAAATGTCACTTTGCCTCTTCAAGATCCAAAGAGCTACATGAAGTCGCAACCTGCCATAAATAGGCAATGCTGCTTCCAAAAAATCAAATCTTGTCAGAATCAAACAAAAACTGCAAGATTCTTCCAGACAGCCAAAAGAGGAGTACACAAGAAGTTTCGGGCCATTTCAAAATCATTTCGCCTAACTTCGCTTCTCCGACAGCTGAAAAGGAGCTCTCGACGGCAAAAGCATCGGAGACACCTAATCTTCAATCAGGACCGATGGATAGTCTCAAATACTTCCAAAAGGCTCCACGTCAAGTTCCGAGTCAAACCGACAACGTTTGACCCTACATCAACCCTCGAACAGCTAAATCAAGCCTCTCGGCGGCGAGAACCACCGAGGCCATTACTCATCAGATAGAGCACATGGACGGCTTCAAAATGCTTATAAAGGGCTACACGTCAAATTTCAGGTCATTTCCACAACATTTGACCATAGTTTGACGCTGGGAAGCCAAATCAGGCCTCTCGGCGGCAAAGCTCTCCGGGACCATGGTTTCCAAGACAGAGCCTATGGATCATCTTAAAATGACTCCAATAAGTTCCCTGTCAAATTTCAAGTCAATCGGACATCGGTTGACCGCACATCAAACCGCGACATCTTCATCGCGACAAAAAGCAAGTCTACTAGTGATAGGACCCCAAACGGCTTCAAAACTCAAATAAAAGCCTATGGTTGGTCTTATTTATTGCTCAGCAGGCTTCACACCAAATTTCAGGTCATTCCGACATCGTTTGACCCAGTTTCAGCTTCTGACGGAAAATCGGCAACTCTGCGCGACAAAGTCTTCGGCTTTCTCAGGAAATTGGAAACTTTGCAAAATAAAATGCAAGGATTCTCATCAGGTTTCCTACAAAGAAATTAGGCCAATAAATGGTCAAAATGTCAAGGAAAAGTACAGGAGAAAAAAGAATCGAAAAACAGCAAAAACGGACACAAAACGGGACACAAAAGGGGAAAAAACCCCCAGGGTCGCAGACCCCTGCGACCCTGGGCCAGGGTCGCCGGCGACCTTGGAACCCGGGGTCGCCGGGAAAGCCCCGGAAACCCCGATTTTCGCCGTTTTTTTCGCGATTCGAAGAGCCCAGCCTCTGGTACTTTCCAAAATTCATGCTTTTGAGACACCAAGTCCTCTGACATCCGTCCAAAACACAGGTCAATCATCAAGAGTATCGAAAACAATATTGATCGCCACCCGGTCAACCAAAAAAAGTGTGCTTTCTACCCGACCGATCGAGAAATCGACAGGACAGATGGCACCGACCCGCTGTTGGCAACAAACACCTGAAATTATATGGTCATCTGATGTCGATCTACATGAAGATCCATCGATGATCATCGACAGAAGAATCCCAAAGGACGTGGCACGGCCCGCGACTCTTCAGCTGCTCGGCGACCACTTAATGCGATTAATTGACTAACTTTATTACAGTCATTAATCCATTTCTTTGGACGGCCCAATCAGAAGCAAGCATTCGGGAGTTACAAGTCAAGAGATTCATGGCATTTAACCCATGAAACTCCTCCCATCATGGCGATTAAAGGCGATTAAATGGCCTCAATCTCCTCCGGCCAATCAGAAGCCAAGAAAAAGGAGTTACAAAATAAACAATTCAATTTTGTAACTCCTCCCATTATGCGGCTTAATGACAATAAAAGCCCATAAACCCACCTAAAAGGCTACCTAAAAGCCTATAAATAGGAGAGCTCTCCAAGAAGAAAGGATAGTGACAGAGCATCAGAAAAAAGCACAAACACACAGACAGACAGAAGCACAGAAATCCAGAGAAAGGAAAAAGAGAGAAAACTCTGCGGAAGTTCTACACCGGCCACCGCAACAAGGTGACAAAAGTCCCTTGGGGGGTACCCCCCCCCCCAGGTCCTTGCCTTCTCCTCCTGCCTCCAATGGCTTAGATATAGCTTTTCAGCCCGTCTACTCGGCTTTTTATTGGACATAGGACCTCCTTTTGGTCTTTGTCCTCTAAAAACCCGAGGTTATAGCCAAGCCAAGCGAATCAATAGCATCCTTTGTTCTCATCTGCATGGATGATGGCGAAGCCCACATATGGCTTGCGACCGTCAATCTAAACGGGTCCTCCACAATCTCCTGAGAAGTTAGATCCTCCTTTTCTTGCTTTTCATTATAGTTTGTATTTTTTCAAAAGAGACAAAATCACAATTCTTGTCTTTCATTATTGATAAGGATTGTAAATCGGCTATAAACGCCAAAAATCGGCTATAAACGCCAAAATCGACTATAAATGCCAAAAAAAATCGCCTTTCACGGCAAACCAAGAAAAATGTCTCTTTTCTTAAATATATGTGCAATGTAAAACTTGAAAGAAGTTGATTTCCTTTTTACTTGCGAAGGTTGATCTCCGGATCACCACTTGCAATTCCAAGTAAAAATAGAAAATCTGGCACACCCACACAAAAAAAGAAATGTTGATGCACGCCCCTGCCCCCCGGTTACGAAAGGGTCGGACCCGATGGACTCCCACGTCCGCCGACCTCGGTAGGAACCCGAGCATCGGGGCGCGGTCCATCAAGCTGGCTCCACCCGGTGGGACCCATTTATTTGAGAACACGATGCTAGAAATGAAATATTTGCATATCATATATTTTGCTCTATGCTTATATTTCTTTTCTCCATTCCTTGGCTACTTTATAATTGGTGGCCTATGTTGAATTCCGCATCTAAAAAAATGAGATGAGATTTATTGTTTGGAAATTTCTAATTCTTTCAATTTATTTCCACACTTTCTCTTTTCAAAAAAAAAAATTTAAAACAAAAAAACAAAAAAAATCATATTTTTCATTTTTGAATTCAAAATTGAGAAACTTTGATCCTCTCCCTTCTGGGCACTGGCGCTCACGGAAATCGTTGAGACCGTGTTCGGATCGGGGGTTGGGCCATTGTTTCTCTTCGATGAGTTCATTAAAAATCTAAAAATATATATATATATATATAAAAGTATAAAATTTTTTTTTTTTTAGATTTCTCAATTTGGATTCAAAATTGAGAAACCTTGATCCGTTCCTATCGTTCATCGCGCTTGCAGAAATGTTGAGCCTGTTCGACTAAGGTTTTGGGCCATTGTTTCTCTTCGATGAGTTCATAAAAAAAAAATAATAAAAAAAAATATAAAAAAAAAAGACATAGACCACTAAGGTTAAACCAACTGTGTTCTTTGATCATGGTTGATTCAAAGAAAAGCCTTGTCCAGAGTGTGGAGGCAGCTTGACTGTTCTAGGCAAGGGTCCTCCAAACGGGTTCATTAAGTAATCCTACCCTTACCTGGGGGCAATTCTATCAATCAAGATTTCATAAGACCGGGTTAGGAGGCCTATGTGTACTCTCTCGTCTTTTAAATAAATAAAAAAAATAAAAAAAAAAAATAAAAATTTTAAAATAAAAAATAAAAAATAAAATTTTTTTTTCAAAAAAAAAAATCTTAAAATAAAAAAAAATAATAAAAAAAATAATAGAAAAAAAAAGATTTAAAAAAAAAAAAATCTTCAAAATCTTCAAAAAAAAAAACTTCCGTCATTTTGGGTTTAGATTGGAGAAATCTTGGTCTTCTTCTTTCTGAGCACTGGCGCTCGCGGAAATCGCTGAGCCCGTGTTCATATTGGAGTGCCTTTTGCTCTCTTTGATAAACCCGATATTGACTTTTCAAAAAAAAAAAAAAACTCGTCATCTTTAGATTCAGATCCGAGAAATTATGGTTCATTTCTTTCTGAGCACTGGCGCTCGCGGAAATCGCTGAGCCCGTGTTCAGATCGGAATACCATCTGCTCTCTTTGATGAATCCAATCTTGACCTTTCAAAACAGAGAATCTCATCTCATGGATGCGGTCTCAAAACATTTGTGTCTAGCGGTACTAGTACGCCCTTTCAGGGTCTACTGTATTGCGACCGGCACATCTGTAACTCCAACTTTATATTCTTCTTACCTCGAGCAAGCTCTGCTTCTCGATAAGTCGAATTTAAGTTCACAATTGCTTCTAGCAGTCACTGGGATGCCCATTCCGGGCTTACCATACCTGCGATCAGAACAATTGTACCTTCTATGGCATTTTGCCTTCCTCATATTGCCTGGGTCATCTACCTCGAGCAATTTGAAAAGACGAAACCATAGAACTTCCCATTTATGATCATTATATTCTTGTGATTACTAATGGATGTGGTCTTGTTTCAGAAATTTTTCGAAAACTGACAATGGCAGCTTCAACTAACCATTACTTTCGACGAAAACAAGCACCAACTCATGCTTCAACAGAAGCAAACCACGCGCACCTACAAGCGCCCCATCAGCTGCCGAAGTGTCAACTCCCTCGGCAACTCTCTGAACTTCGGGTCGACCTCGACTCCCCGGACTATCGTCTTTGGGACGCTGGGACCATTCCCACTTCCTGAGGAACAAACTGCTCCCTCCAAGAAGCAGAAACTCGCCTCTCAACGTGTCACTACCGTGACACCAAAGGCGAGCACCAGAAGGCCTGAAGCCGTGGCAGCCCCACGAAGCCTCGACCTGCAAACAACCAGGTCTACTCCAAGACTTGGCCCCAAGACCTTCACCAAAACAGAGAAGGTCCCAGACATCCACTAAGCCAGCATTCCTGGCCCCACTCAAGGAGAACCAGTTTCTACCCTCTTGCTTACATGAAAGAGGAGAGACCCATCTCCAACCTGACTCTCAAGTCATCCCAGCATTAGCCGGCTTGTTCCTACAAGCCCAAAATCAAGTCATGCATCACAAGGCCTCTACAAGCACCTGCTAAGGCCTACAAACCTGCAGTTCGACCCTTCATCTCTACAGGGGCCGAACTTCAAAAATTCAAAGCTTCGCTGCAACAGGCGAAGGACAGGGTTCGCATCCTGTCTTTGCCCAGCTACAAAGAAGACAGGCTCGACTGCTGCGCCCAAGGGAGCACATCCTTCATCGTCAAAGCCCAGTCAAAGCTGACCGAAGCTCAAATTGCTCGTCGTATACGCCGCCGCGCGTCATACCGGCAAAAGAGACTAGAGAAGCAAAGGACCCAGCCTCCTGCACTTCAGTCTCTCCTAAATGGGTCGAAAAAGAAAGACCCAACCAAGTTGCTGCCGTCCATATGGTTGGAAAAACCAGAAGGCGCAAAAAATCAGCAACAAAAATCCATGTCCGACGTCCGATGACCCGCAGCGTCTCCAGGACAAGAAGACATTCAGAAGAATCCCCTGCTCCTTCAAGCAAAGGACACAGAGTGATCCTTCCTCAAGCTCTTCTTCAAAAAGAATGAGCCCCAGCTCAGTCACCAGGACAGTTTCTTCGTTCGAATCACGAAGGATGAATGTCTTGGCTACAAATTCTGAGCCACCACCCCGCAATCCACCTCCAGAAGATGCGGTCACCCGCATCCAGCAGTTGGAACAGGGCCAGCAGAGGATTGAAACTCTGATGGAAAACCTTCTCCTCGCCTTCCAAAATCAGGCGAACAATGAACCCTCCTCCGAATCATCAAGACGACGAGGTAAATAGAGAAGAAAATGAGTCACGCGCCCTTACCAAAAAGGACGTAGACGGTATCCTCGCCAAAGCAAAGAAGAGGATATACTCAAGGAGCATGGGATCAGCCACCATATCCCTTATGGATGGACTCGGTCCCGTTCCCCACCAAATTCAAGCATCCTACTCTCCAAACATATACGGGGAAAGGATCAGCCAGACAGCACGTCATCCACTTCAAGATCCTGACGGGAGCTATGCGTATCAAGATGCACTCAAGATTCGCCTCTTTGGCAAGTACCCTAAAAGGTACGGCCTTCGATTGGTACTCCACTCTGCCGGAGGACTCAATCCAAAACTGGGCCATGCTAGAGACACGCTTTCCGGACTCACTTCAAAGGTGAAGATCATCCCGCTACTATGGCTCAGCTGTGCAGCCTAAAACAGGGGGAGAATGATCAACATATGACTTCATTCACAAGTGGAAAGCAATGGCATACAAATGCTCTGATGTATTGCCCACAGCGTCGCTAGTCGACATCTGCCGAAAACAAAATGAGAGCACAGAATCCGCTCCATGATCATCGGCACAATTCAAAAAACCTGGGAGAACTCCTGAGAACGCTTCCTGGAAGCTGAAACGGTGATTAGGACCTCAACAGTCAGAAGAAATCCATCAAGAAAAGAGCCAAACCGACATTACGACCTCAAAACCAAAGAAGAAAGAGGTCCTCAAATGTGCAGACCAATGTTCAGCTCCTTAGCCACCCAAACGAAAGCGTGAAAACAAAAGCTGTTTGGTAAAAACCTTTGACATCTCTGATGCATTTCAAAGAAACGAGTAGAGAAAGAAATTACCCGTGTGATGAAGATGTTGATGAAATCTGTCGGGGCTCTTGTGGCAAAACGGCAAGCTCACCTTGCCTAAACCAAAAAGGAACGGGTGATGTTGGCAAAAACCAACGATCCTCGGTAATGTCCATACCCACCAGATGATCTCGGCAATCCTCTCAATCATGCTTCGTTGTGAGAGGAAAATAAATGATGTGGAAAAAAAACGGAGTCATCACCTTTGACAAAAACTATGGGTCTGCCTCCGTCAACATGGTGACATGTGGACAAACATCAAGATCACTGAAGAAGAAAATCACTACTTCTTCAAGGTGATAAACTCAATCGAAGCGTCCGAGGAATGGTTCCTTACCCGACACCAGATAGACAACCGATATGGGTACATCCCGATCTCCTGGAAGATGAAATTGGGGAGGTCGTGAAAACAAAGCCTACAGTCAACAGCGAAGGCAGGCTCGGAAACATCTCCTCAAGCTCAAACGGCAAGAGAAGACCCAGCCAAAACTAGAGGTCAAAGAAAAGGCAGAGGCTTCCTCTACCGCTTCACTGGAGGTAACAAAAACATCCCTTCCAGAGACTTCAAACGGGGGTAATGAAATTCACTCTCAGTGATTTCATGCCACCTCAATTCAAAGAAGCCATGTAGGAGGCATCATACTCTTGCAATTCGGTAGTGGATTCTCCATTGAGGATACGAGTCCAGCGACACCGATGATGGATTCGATCCAACTACACACAGATGAGTGGGAGGATCCGTGAAACAGGAGAATATCTCTCCGATGAAGAATGGGTTCCTGAGTCTCATCTTATGCCAGTAATCTGGAAACCCCTTACAGCCACAAGGATCCTGGTCTGATGATGAAGAAGACCAAGAAGCTGTACAAGAAAATGCTGCTGAACCCAGCACCTTTCATTACTCCAGTGGAAATCAACAATGTTGAGCCCAAAGAGATGATGTGAAGAAGAGTCCGGCTCCCATACCTGATCTTGAAGGATGCAAGGATCTTGCCAGCGACTCGCTCTAGAATAAGAGCAAGAACGCGTCAACAAGCCTCCTCGTAAT
>CM022946.1:91053339-91080245 GCA_012931725.1 Litsea cubeba | reverse complement strand
GCTCAAAAGGCTACAAATACCAAAAGAAAGATTGCTCAAAGACTCTTGGTCAAGTCACAGGCTCTCCTTCAAAAATCTCTTCGAGGCACATCGACTACAAAAGTTAAGCAACTCGCCGCTGTACCTCGAGGGGGCATTTGTTGACACCAAAAATGTCACTTTGCCTTTTCAAGATCCAAAGAGCTACATGAAGTCGCAACCTGCCATAAATAGGCAATGCTGCTTCCAAAAATAAAATCTTGTCAGAATCAAACAAAAACTGCAAGATTCTTCCAGACAGCCAAAAGGGAGTACACAAGAAGTTTCGGGCCATTTCAAAATCATTTGGCCTAACTTCGCTTCTCCGACAGCCGAAAAGGAGCTCTCGGACAAAAGCTCTCCGGGACCATGGTTTCCAAGACAGAACCTATGGATCATCTTAAAATGACTCCAATAGGTTCCCTGTCAAATTTCAAGTCAATCGGACATCGGTTGACCACACATCAAACCGCGACATCTTCATCGCGACAAAAAGCAAGTCTGCAGGTGATAGGACCCCAAACGGCTTCAAAACTCAAACAAAAGCCTATGGTTGGTCTTATTTATTGCTCAGGAGACTTCACACCAAATTTCAGGTCATTCCGACATCGTTTGACCTAGTTTCAGCTTCTGACGGGAAATCGGCAACTCTGCGCGACAAAGTCTTCGGCTTTCTCAGGAATTGGAAACTTTGCAAAATAAAATGCAAGGATTCTCATCAGGTTTCCTAAAAAGAAATCAGGCCAATAAATGGTCAAAATGTCAAGGAAAAGTACGAAGAAAAAAGAATCAGAAAAAAGCAAAAACGGACGCAAAACGGGACACGAAAGGGGGAAACCCCCCAGGGTCGCAGACCCTGCGACCCTGGGCCAGGGTCGCAGGCCCCTGCGACCCTGGCCAAGGTCGCAGGCCCCTGCGACCCTGGGCCAGGGTCGCCGGCGACCATGGACCCGGGGTCGCCGGGAAAGCCCGGAAACCCCGGTTTTCGCCGTTTTTTCGCGATTCGAGAAGCCCAGCCTCTGGTACTTTCCAAATTCATGCTTTTGGGACACCAAGTCCTCTGATATCCGTCCAAACACGGGTAAATCATCAAGAGTATCAAAGACAGTATTGATCGCCACCCGGTCAACCAAAAAAAGTGTGCTTTTCACCCGACCGATCGAGAAATCGACAGGACAGATGGCACCGACCCGCTGTTGGCAACAAGCACCTGAAATTACATGGTCATCTGATGTCGATCTACATGAAGATCCATCGATGATCATCAACAGAAGAATTCCAAAAGACGTGGCACGGCCCGCGACTCTTCAGCTGCTCGGCGACCACTTAATGCGATTAATTGACTAGCTTTATTACAGTCATTATCCATTTCTTTGGACGGCCCAATCAGAAGCAAGCATTCGGGAGTTACAAGTCAAGAGATTCATGGCATTTAAACCTATGAAACTCCCCCCATCATGGCGATTAAAGGCGATTAAATGCCCTCAATCTCCTCGGCCAATCAGAAGCCAAGAAAAAGGAGTTACAAAATAAACAATTCATTTTGTAACTCCTCCCATTATGCGGCTTAATGACAATAAAGGCCCATAAACCCACCTAAAAGGCTACCTAAAAGCCTATAAATAGGAGGGCTCTCCAAGAAGAAAAAACAATCAGAAAGCATCAGAAAAATCAGAGAAAAAAGCACAAGCACACAGACAGAAATCCAGAGAAAGGAAAAAGAGAGAAAACTCTGCGGAAGTTCTACACCGGCCACCGCAACAAGGTGATAAAAGTCCCTTGGGGGTACCCCCCCCCCAAGGTCCTTGCCTTCTCCTCCTGCCTCCAATGGCTTAGATGTGGCTTTTCAGCCCGTCTACTCGGTTTTTTATTGGACATAGGACCTTCCTTTGGTCTTTGTCTTCTAAAAACCCGAGGTTATAGCCAAGCCAAGCGAATCAATAGCATCCTCTGTTCTCATCTGCATGGATGATGGCGAAGCCCACATATGGCTTGCGACCGTCAATCTAAACGAGTCCCCCACAATCTCCTGAGAAGTTAGATCCTCCTTTTCTTGCTTTTCATTGTAGTTTGTATTTTTTCAAAGAGACAAAAATCACAATTCTTGTCTTTCATTGTTGATAAGGATTGTAAATCGGCTATAAACGCCAAAAATCGGCTATAAACGCCAAAATCGGCTATAAATGCCAAAAAAATCGCCTTTCACGGCAAATCAAGAAAATGTCTCTTTTCTTAAATATATGTGCAATGGAAAACTTGAAAGAAGTTGATTTCCTTTTTACTTGCGAAGGTTGATCTCCGGATCACCATTTGCAATTCCAAGTAAAATAGAAAATCTGGCACACCCACAAAAAAAGAAATGTTGATGCACGCCCCTGCCCCCCGGTTACGAAAGGGTCGGACCCGACGGACTCCCACGTCCGCCGACCTCGGTAGAACCAAGCAGGAGCGCGGTCCATCAATCGTTTCTGTAGGTGCAGAAAATAATGACCCACAATAAGGAGGTGCCTTAGAGGACTTATCCGATGATGATGATGACTGGGAATGACTGGGTGCCGTCCGAAAGCCTGAAAGAGAAGAGAAAACGATCAAAGGACCCTGGCCTGGGCGGCGCAAGGCTCTCCGATGCCAATGTCAGTGTGGGAACTGGAACAATGGAAGGAGAGGGAGAAGAGACAGAGTAACGGCTCTGTGGATGAAATTGTGCGTACCTTTAATGGTGGTTTGAGTCTCTATTTATAGAGTTTGGGACGTATCTTTGGGAGATATCGTGGTGGGGTCTCATGAATCGATTGGGATGCCATGATCAGCTCACGTTGTCATAAATGCGCGTCGGATCAGCCCACGTCGCATTTAATACGCGTCGGTTCAGCCCAAGTCACATTTAATGTGCCAGATCGTGGTGGACGCCTTTGGCGATAGGGGATCGTGGGATCGTGGCCTCAGCCGCTGGATGTCGTGTCTGTCCCACTAGCTCGTGCCTTTATCCCTCCACGTGCCTGGTGACGTAGAGGATGAGGGGCGTAAGTAGAGACTCTTTCTGATATCGGCTTCCATCCCGGCTTCTTCAGCCGAGGTAGAGCTTTCTGCCGAAATGGCATCCGGGGTGGCCCAGCCGAGGTGGAGCTCTTTGCCGAGATGACGCCCCGAGGCGGGCCAGTTCGGCGCCTCGGGCCGTAGCTGCCTGACTTCGGCCGGACCTCCTGTCCTGGTAGCCGGGGTGGGCTTGGTGCCACGTGGATGGCACGAGGATGGCACGTGAGAGTGCTTAGCCTCATCTGATGGCTGTGATTAGCTTAATCCTGTGGTTCTGGAAATCTCCCCACACAATTGCCCCCTAGCTTTTGACCTCTGAAGTGTGCTAGCCTTTAGGGGTTGAAAGCTAGAAGAATCCGTCTGGGGATACTGTGATCATTGCCTGGTGTCGCTTCAACTCTTTAAAGCAATAAATGCTCTGCCCTGTTCGTCTTGGGAACCGAGCTGACGGCTACATGCGTAGCTTCTGCGCGATTGCGTTGTCTCATTGATTGACGGGCACGGGCTTTGAAGTGTCTCTTCGAATTCGGAGGCAGTACCCAAATGAGGGTTCCCCTTCTACAAATAGGGTCGTCCCCTTCTTGTTCTCGCTCCCGATTTCTTTCGCCTTCGCCTTTACTTTCGATTTCTCCCCTGGTTCCTGAGATCTGTTCGAGGAGGACGACCGTAGAACGCGTCTGGATCTGCTCTTGATCTGCCTCCACGTCCCTGTAAGTCGCTTTGTTCTTCTGTCTGGTTTTTCTTGGGGTTTTTCGATTTCTAGGGTTTTTCGATTTCTAGGGTTTTTCTTCGTCGTCACCCCTTCTAGACATGGGCACCCCTAGATTCAGGGTAGATTCCGATGAGGGCTTAGCCGAGTTTAGGGCTGCCTTCAAGATTCCGGAGGGGGTCCTCCTAAAACCGGCAGACCTTGCCGACGCTGCCCTGTATCGCTGCTACGGCGGCTGGATGCCGTTCCCTCTGATCTCAGTGATCGAGGGTGGGGTCAGGTTTCCACTGCACCCCCTACTTAGGTCCTGCCTTAGCCTTTGGTCCCTCGCCCCGGGCCAGCTGATGCCCAATGGCTACAAGGTCATCATGGGCACAGCGAAGCTGAACGAGATCTTGGGGACCAACCTAGGCCCTCATGACATCGAGGATACATATGATATCTGCAAGGCTGGGGAGGGAAGATATTATCTCCGTGTGAAGCCGCAGCGAAGGGGCTTCGTCCTAGCCTTGGAGGATTCAAGTAAGAACGCAGAGGAAGATTTCTTCTGTGTCTCGGGGGACTGGGAGTTCGGCCCAGGTGAAAGCAGGAGGCTGTCGGTCCCACGTCGCCCTGGGGAAGTCCCAAGTAATCATCATTGCTTTTCTCCTTTTTGCTTTGCTTACCTCATTGATGCCGAACTGATACTCTTTTTTGCCTGTTGAGCAGAGGCGGGTGCAAGGCGACGCCGAGCTGTTAGCGAAGGTTGGAGGAGGAATACCGACGACATCAACAAGGTCGAACGGTACAAGGGGCACGAAACCAGGTCAGCTTGGAAGCTGCTTGGGTACACGCCGAGGTATCGCGGCCACTACCACAGGACTGGAGTACCTGAGGTGGACGAGACAGATCCTGACCGTCCAACCGTATCAGTTGCGGTGTTTAGCGGGGTCCCCTTGACCGATCCCGTTGCCGACCGAACTGCGTCTGGTGCCGAGGCGTCTACTTCTGATCCGGAGCTGCCGGACTTGACGCAGATAGTGGACGCTTATCTCTCTGATCGAGGAGAGGACATGGAGGGAAGCTCGAGGGAGCTTGCTGTCAGGGACCTGGCTGCTAAGTTTAGGCAGAGGTCATCGTCTTCTGGGGCTCCGTCGCCTGCTGGTATTCGTGCTGCTTCGGGTCCGGTGGGCGCCGGTGCTCCCTCTGCTCCTGCCCCTGCCCCGAGCGGGGGAGCCCGGCGACGCTCGCCGGACCGCTCGAAGGAGGGGTCCCCGCCCAAGAAGAAGTCCAAGGCGGGGGAAAAGAGCTCGAAGGCTGATCTGCAGTCGGAGGGCAAAACTCCTGAACGAGCCCCTGGGGCTAAAGCTCCATCCGAAAAGGGGGGCGAGAAGAGCGCGCCGAAGGAAAAGAGTGCGCCGGCCGAAAAGAGTGCGCCAGTCAGCAGGTCGGCTGTTGGTCCAGCGCGCGAGCCTCACATCTCGGCGGGGCAAGGGTCCGGATCGGCCTCCGGGCCCCGAACTGCCCCAGCACCGTGGAAGCCGAGAATGGAAACTCAACCCGGCAAACCCCTGAACGTTGAAGACCAATTGCTGGGAAATGCCGAGGTGATCGGGGCTCTCGCCAAGGCCTGTGCTCTGCCAAGAGACATGGAGACGCACGATGGGTTCGAGGATGAGAGCCTGATGGTCTCGGCGATCCAGGATAGTCTTCGGGTAAGTGTTTGCAACGCTTTTCTTCATTCTTCAAGTGTCTTGGTCGAACCTGACCCTCTGTTTCCATTTGCAGAACGTGCAGAGGCTCCTAGCCATTCTAGGAAGGAGGGATAGGAACGCTGCGAGAGTGACCCGCCTGGAGTCCGAGCGGGAGAAGCTGAAGAAGGAGCTGGAAGAGTCGCGGAAAGGAATGGAGGGGAAGAAGAAGGCCAGCGCTGAAGAGGCTGCTCGGCTGGCATCGGCTCTGGCTGATGTTGCCGAACTTACGTCGAAGGCCAATCATTTGAAAGGCGAGGTCTGGGCGAGGAACAAGAAGACCGCCGAACTGGAGTCTGAGCTGGCCAGATTGAAGGCTGAATCTACTGCTGAGGGGACGAGGCTGCGCGCCGAAATGGCAAGGTTGAAGGCGGCGAACGCCGAGCTGGAGAAGGAAAAGGCCTCTCTTCAGGCCGAGGCCCAGTCCGCCTTCCAGGATGGGGTGGATCGAGCCACTGAGCTGTACGAGAAGCAGGTGGAGGAGATCACCGCCATCCTGTTCGAGGAAGGATGCCTGGCCGCACTGAGAAGTGCGAGGGTCCCTGAAGACCATCCTGTCTATCAGGACCTGCCGAAGTATTCGGACCTGGATCCCGAGCCGAGCTCCGCACCTGCAGCCGAGAGTACTCCGGTCGAAGCTCCTGCAGCTGAAAGCGCTCCAACTACCCCGGTCTTGCGCGATGCCCCGGTCGCCAGTGAGGATTTGGCCGTGCCTCAGGGTGAGACCTCCTCTGCTCCTGGTTCGGCTGAGGTACCAGCTGAAGCTCCTTCTGCCAGCGACGCTCCAAGCGAGGTTCCTGTCTCGGCCGAAGCCTCTGGCCCCTTGGACATGGTGATTGATCTGGTCGAATCGCCGAGACCGGAGTAGCTCTGTCCCTTCTCTTATCTCTGTCTTTCTTTTGTAACGTTTTTGCTTCTCAGCCTTGTAACACTTTGTCTATTCAATGAAAGTCGAGCTTCTTCACTCTGCATTTGTCTCTCTTTCATTTCTGGATGTGCATTGAATGGTATTGAATGCCTTTACTGTGTACAATGCTCTTGCATCGTCTTCTGTTTTTCTTGCACTGCTCTGGAACAGTGTTTCTGTGCTGTTTGTGTTGAGTGCTGGCTCTGACCTCGGCCGAGGTGGATCCATGCCGTGGCCAAATTGACTTGCGCCGGGGTGGATCCATGCATTGGCCGAATTGACTTGCGCCGGGTGGATCCATGCATTGGCCGAATTGACTTGCGCCGGGGTGGATCCATGCCGTGGCCGAATTGACTTGCGCCGTGATGGCACCATCGTTCCGCTGGCCTCGGCTAGGCGAGAGTGAGTTCGGCAATGGCCTTCTGAGGCCGAGGTGTGAGGGTTTTATGAACCGGGACTTTAGGAAACGGCTGAGTGTAGAAACTCCAGGCCATTTCCAGGGCGCATGTACCCGAAGTGTGTCCAAGACACGGGGGCTTTAGGAAAGGCTGAGTGTAGGAACTCCAGACCATTTCCAAGGCGTAGAGCCTCGATTGTGTCCAAGACACGGGGCTTTAGGAAAGGCTGAGTGTAAGAACTCCAGGCCATTTCCAGGGCGTAGAGCCTTGATTGTGTCCAAGACACGGGGCTTTAGGAAAGGCTGAGTCTAAGAACTCCAGGCCATTTCCAGGGCGTAGAGCCTTGATTGTGTCCAAGACACGGGGCTTTAGGAAAGGCTGAGTGTAAGAACTCCAGGCCATTTCCAGGGCGTAGAGCCTTGATTGTGTCCAAGACACGGGGCTTTAGGAAAAGCTGAGTGTAAGAACTCCAGGCCATTTCCAGGGCGTAGAGCCTTGATTGTGTCCAAGACACGGGGCTTTAGGAAAGGCTGAGTGTAAGAACTCCAGGCCATTTCCAGGGCGTAGAGCCTATCTGCCGGAGTCGACCAGAGAGAGACGACAGATTGATGACAAGGCAAAAGCTGCTTTTATTGATTGAGATTCATTACATCTTTTAGAAATAAAATTTCTTCAAGTGGGATGCATTCCAAGGTCTCGGCAGTGGCTTGCCTTCTAAGTCTTCGAGCTTGTAGGCTGACTTTCCTGCCAGTGAGACTATTCTGAACGGGCCATGCCAGTTCAGGGCTAGTTTCCCTTCGTTTGGCTCTCTGTCGGCTGGCAGGGTTTTCTTTAGCACCAGCTCTCCCGCGGAGAACTTTCTTTCTCTGACATTTTGATTGTATGCCCTGGCTAACCGTTGCTGATAGTCGGTCAATCGCAGGGCTGCTGCTTCTCGTCGCTCGTCTGCCAGCTCCAGCTCCATCGCCAGGTTCGTCTCATTTCGGCCTTGATCGACCAGCTTTGTCCTCAGGGTAGGAAGGCCGATTTCCAAAGGAATGACTGCCTCCATCCCGTAGGCCAGAGATAAAGGTGTTGCCGAGGTGGACCTCCTTGGAGTTGTTCTGTATGCCCACAGCACGCTCGGAAGTTCTTCTGTCCATCTGCCCTTTGCCTTGTCCAGTCGCTTCTTCAGGCCGTCCAGGATCACTTTGTTAGAGATTTCTGCCTGGCCATTACTCTGTGGATATGCCGGGGTGGAGTAATGGTTTCTGATGCCGTGCTCTTGGCAGAATCCTTGGAAGGACTTGGAGTCGAACTGAGTCCCGTTATCCGAAATCAGAATCCGGGGGATGCCGAACCTCGTAAGGATGTTTTTCCAAACGAAGTTCCTGGAGTCCCTGTCCGTGATTGAAGACATCGGTTCAGCCTCTATCCATTTCGTGAAGTAGTCCGTAGCTACTATCAGCCATCTCTTGTTTCCTAGAGCTCGGTGAAGAGGCCCCACAATGTCCAGGCCCCATTGAGCGAATGGCCATGGGCTAGAGAGGGGACTCAGATCTTGTGCTGGCTGATGGAGGGAGTGGGAGAACTTCTGGCACTTCTCGCATTTCCTGGCGTAGACCTGCGCGTCTTTCTGCATGTAGGGCCACCAGTAGCCCAGGCTTATTGCTCTGTAAGCCAGGGATCGACCTCCTATGTGACTGCCGCAGATTCCTTCGTGGATCTCATACAGGAAGTCGTCCACCTTGCTTGGATGGACGCATTGGAGGTATGGACCTGTGAAGGACTTCCTGTAGAGTTTGCCTTCGGGAGAGAGCCAGAATCGCGCTGCCTTGAGTCTGATCCTGTGGGCTTCAGCCTTGTCCTCGGGGAGCTGGTCGTCCTTTAAGTAGGCGACAATTGGATCCATCCAGCTCGGGCCGAGGTCAGCACAGAGGACAAGCCGAGATGAATGGAGTTCTAAGCTTGACCTTGATACTGACCCAACCTCGATGGTCCTTTTCTTGCCTGCTTCGACAGCGGAGGCCAGGTTTGCAAGCGCATCTGCGTGCGTGTTAGTATCTCGGGATATTTGCCTGACCTCGGCTTTCTGGAAATGAGAGAGTAGTTTTTTCGCAAGGGCTAAGTAGGCCGCCATCCTGTCGTCCCTGGCCTGGTAGTCTCCAGCGAGCTGGCTAGTCACCAGTTGAGAGTCGCTGAAGATCTCCAGGTGCTGGGCTCCGAGGATTTGGGCGCTGTTCAACCCTGCAATCAGTGCTTCGTACTCTGCCTCATTGTTTGTTGCATTGAAGTCGAGGGTGAAAGCCTGCTCTATGACTAGTCCCTCTGGCGATTGGAGAACTATGCCGGCGCCAGCTCTCTTGGAGGTGGACGACCCGTCGACAAAGATCTTCCATGCCGAGGTGGGAGCCTGTTCGACTTCATTTTCTATTGGCTCGTGCCCTGTGCCCCCCAGTGCCGTGCCGAGCTGGGTCGGAGCCGGGTTGGGGGAGACGAATTCGACAATGAAGTCTGCCAGGATCTGGGCTTTGATCGCAGTTCGGGGACGGTACTGTATATCATACTGCCCCAGTTCAATTGCCCACTTTGATATTCGCCCTGAAAAATCAGCTTTCTTGAACACTGAACGGAGTGGATGCTCCGTGATCACCACAATGGTGTGGGATTGGAAATAATGGGAGAGCTTGCGGGAGGCACTGACGAGAGCCAACGCAAGCTATTCCAATAGAAGGTACCTGGTCTCGGCATCGAGCAGAGTCTTGCTCGTGTAATAGATTGGCTTTTGAACTCCCTCGTCCTCCCTGATGAGGACGGAGCTCACTGCGTTATCCGAGACCGCAAGGTACAAATACAGAATCTCCCCCAAAGTTGGGGTGGAGAGTAATGGTGGTGACATTAAATAGGTTTTGAGTGCGGCCAATGCCTGGTCGCACTCAGGGGTCCACTGGAACTTCAGATTTTTCTTTAAAAGCTGAAAGAAAGGCTTGCACTTATCTGATGACCGGCTGATGAAGCGGTTGAGTGCTGCAGCCATTCCTGTGAGCTTCTGAACTTCTTTCGTGGTAGAGGGGCTCTGGATGCCCTGGATGGCAGTGATCTGGTCCGGATTGGCCTCTATCCCCCTCCGCGTTACCAAGCTGCCGAGGAACTTGCCAGAGGCTACGCCGAAGGCGCACTTGGAAGCGTTTAGTTTGAGCTTGTACCCGCGAAGGATGCTGAAGACTTGGCCGAGATCCGCCAGAGTGGTCGCTGGAGCGCACAGATTTGACGACCATGTCGTCGATATATACCTCTACCGATCGGCCGAGCTGGGCCTTGAACATTTTTGTGACGAGGCGCTGATAGGTCGCCCCCGCGTTCTTCAGCCCGAAGGGCATCACCTTATAGCAGTAAGTGCCGCGGGGGGTGATGAATGATGTTTTCTCCTCATCAGGCTCGTAGAGCGGGATCTGATGATAGCCTCGGTAGGCGTCAAGGAAGCTCATTCGGTCGTGACCAGCGGTGGCGTCGATCAGTTGGTCAATCTTTGGGAGGGGAAAACTGTCTTTAGGGCAAGCCCTGTTCAAGTCGGTGAAGTCCACGCACACCCTCCACTTTCCAGTTTTTTTCTTGACCACCACCGTGTTGGCCAGCCATACCATGTACTGGACTTCCCGGATGGCTCCTGCCTTCAGCAGGCTGTCGATCTCTTCGACGACCGCATCTGTCTGCTGCAGCCCTGTCCTGCGGGCCCTCTGCACTACCGGCTTGTGGTCGGGGTCCACATTTAGCTTGTGGCATATGACCTCAGGGTCGACCCCAGGCATCTCGCTTGGGCTCCAAGCGAAGACGTCGACGTTCTGCATCAGGAACCGAGAGAGTTCGGCCCTTTCCTCGTCTGGCAGCTGGGTGCCAATCAGGAAGAACCTGTCTGGATCTGCCGGGTTTAGCCTGACCTCGGCCAGGTCCTCTATGCTTTTCTTCTCAGGATCTCGGCCGATTTTGTCGAGGCCTTTCTCGAACTCCGCGAGGTTGACACGCTCTGGCTCCTTTGCTGCCGGGACTGCGGCCAGCATGCACTGCCTGGCTTGCTGCTGATCCCCCTCCACTGTGATTACTTCCATCTTGCCCCCCTCGTTCTCATGGACGAACTTCAGCTTCTGGTGGAGGGAAGAAGGGACTGTTTCTAACTTGTGGAGCCACGCTCTGCCCAAAATGACGTTGTAGGGAGAAGGGGCATCCACGACCAGGAAGTCGGCCGACACGGAGGCTCCGCCAACTCGGGTCTCCAAGGTGATCCTGCCCTTGGGGTAGACTGGCGTGGCGGACAACCCTAGCAGGGGTGCACGGACCTCCGTGAGGTCTGCTTCGGAGAGTTTCATCCTTTTGAAGCAGTCGTAATAGAGGACCTCGGAGGAGCTGCCGGAGTCGACGAGGATCCTCTTCACTGTGAAGTCTCTCAGCTTCATGGTGAGGAGTAGAGGGTCGTTGTGAGGGAGCTGGATTCCCTCTAGGTCTCTGTCCGAGAACGAGATGGCGGGTCGGTCGCGGCGGGCTTTCTTGGATGCCGGGGCGAGCTCGGCTTTCAATACTTCTTTCCCGTGCGAAGCCCGCCTGGCTTCGGCACGGGCCTGGGAGCTGTCCCGGGACGAGGAAGCGGGAACTGAGGATGCCAGATGGATCACATTAATGATCTTCTCTGAATCCTCACTGTTTGGAGCCTGGGCTGTGCTCTGGTGAATTCGGCCCTCGCTACCGCCGGCATCACCTGCCTTGACGAATTCTGGAATGTGGCCCTCTTCGGCCAGCTTCTCGAGGTACCGCTGCAAAGTATGGCAGTCCTCGGTCTTGTGCCCGTTACCCCTATGGAAGGAGCAGTAGAGCTGGCTTCGGCCACCGGAGGTGGGCTCATTCAGCATGGGCGGAGGGTACTTGAAGAACGGCTTGGTCCTGATCTTGGGCAGGATGCGGTAGATCGGCTCCTTGAAGACGACGTTGACGCCCTGACTGGCGCTGGAGGGAGGTCTGGGCTTCCAGGTGCCCCCAGACCTGGACGACGAATGTTAGGTTTTTGTTTATTGCAATTTGATGGATGCATCATTCATTTTATTCATCATTTGAATTCACACACATGCATTGATTTAGAAATTCTTGAAATCTTGATTTACTCATGCATTGTTTTAAATTTTGTAAATCTCTTGTTACATGCATGTTTTGGTTTTAAACTTGAATGCATTTAATTTGAAAAAGAATTTTCATATATCAAGCAAGCCTATGGTTTTAAAACTTTCTAATCATTTTAGGCTTTTTATATTTCATGATTTTAAACCTCTTAGAATGATTTAAAATCATGTTTCCATGCTTGATTTAATGGCCCAAAAGAATCCCCTCAAGAATCACTTTAAAGTATATGAAAAATGGGAATTCTGGTCCCAGGGTCGACCTGCAGTGTACCAGGTCGACCTGCCCATGGACCAGGTCGACCTGGCACACTGCAGGTCGACCGGGCAGAGGGCCGTTGGCTCTCCAACGGTCATATTTGTGACCGTTTGTATTCGGTCGACCGGGGATGGTATGGGGTCGACCGAAGACACGCTGATACTCACTTTTTGAGTATAAATATGAGTTCATTCCCATTGAAAGGTGGTTCATCAAAGTGGAACTCTCAAGCCTTCTTGAGGTGTTTGAAGAAAAGAAAAAGGGGATGAACTAAGAGAGACCAAAGGGGGTCATTAGTAAAGCTCAAGCTTGGATTAAGGAAGTTAAATCACTAAGTAGGCTTTACCTCTCTTAATCAATTGTTATATGCTTAGTTTTAAATCTTTGGTAAATGATTTTTAGCATGATAACAATGATGTTTTGAATCCTTATCATATTTAATCTTTGATCTATTTGTATTGGATTCTACTTCTTGATTCAAACCAAGTTTGTTTTATAAACTTTGTTAATCATGTTTTGTCAAAACCTTTGATTTGTTTATAAACATGTTTCATTAACTTGTTTGAATCATCTTTGTTGTTTTCATTCATTTGAACTTTAGTTAAACTAATTTGTTTTGAAAACAACATTGAATGTGCATCACATGTTTAGACATAATTAATTTCATACAACTTGTGTCATCTTGATTTTCATAAATCATTTACAAGTTAGTATTTGTGTACATGTGATTTGCATAACACTTCAATCAAATCTTTTTATGAGCATTAAACTTTTGAATTGCTTTAAGCATAAAATAGATTGAGCTTAATTTTAAACTTGATTGAAGTTTTCACACACACACCTCATAAGCATTCATCTTTGCATTACTTAGTGTGTTTGTGTGAGTCGCCTTACACCTTCATATCCGCCTATCTTAGAGGCAAATTTATTGAGCTTAAATTGTAATCTCTTAGAGTGTTTTGTGAAGACACTTTCTTTGAGAAAAATCTATTGTTGTAAGGTTATTGCTTAGCCATTGAAAAGCATCTTGAATAGGTTGTTGTTAAGCCTTAAAAAAAAAACAACATTGTAAGGTTATTGCTTATCCTTGGAAAGCATATTGTAGAGGTTATTGCTTAGCCTTTTGAAAAGCATAATAGTGGAAATCCGGTGGGGTGTTGAGTCACAAGCCGGTAGTGGATGTAGGCATTGAGGCCGAACCACTATAAATCTTTGTGTAGTGGTGATTGCTTTTGTGGTGATTGTTTCGTTTAGCTTCCGCATTATGTATGTTAATCATCACATGTGACTAGTTTGTTTTAAAGAAATTAAAATTGGTCATAATTAGTCATTAAGTGTAGCTCACCCTATTCACCCCCCCTCTAGGGTTAGGATCCCCAGGACTTTCAATTGGTATCAAAGCCTCGTGCTCTATTTTAGGATCAAGTGTTTGGAACTCTTGATTAGGTGTAAAAACCTAGAGTCAAAACCCTAGTGTTGTACTTTCATGAAAATCATAAGAATGGATTCCAATAGTTTAGACTTTGTAGATTCTTTGGTAGATTCTTCTAGACCCCTCATTCTTCCTTCTATTGGAGATTCAAACAATGAATTTAAAGAATCTCAATTTGAATTAAAAGAGGAAGAAAATGATGAAAATGATAATGACATTGAACAAGCTTATGAGGATTTGTGCACATTATCCTTAGAGCTGTCTAAGAAGAATAAAAGATTAAAAGAAGAATCTCAAAGACTAAACAAAGAATTAGTCTCTTCAAAAGATGAACTTAGAGAGAAAGATGAAGTAATAAATTGTGTAGAATCTAAGTTCATGATCTCTTTGCATAACCTATATAATGCTCAAGATGAATTAAAAGATTTAAAGATAGGTTATGACAATCTTAATAAGGAAAATTATAAATTAAGAGATCAAAGGCAAGATAAAGACATTAACAACCTAGAATCCATGTTGAGTATCTCTAAAGAAAATTTATCTAATGCTCAAGATGATCTAAATGAAACAAAGATAAATTGTAATGAGCTTAAGAATGAAAATTTAAATCTAAGAGATACTTTAAAAAGACAAGATGAAAACATTGTCCATTTAGAATCCAAATTGACTATTACTAAGGAAAACTTGTCTAATGCTCTACGTAATTCAAAAACTTTAGAACATGGATCTAATGTTGAATTAAAACTTGCCCTTGAAGAGCTAAGCAAATTTAAGGGAATTGAACAAGAACTAACAAAAGTTAAACTTGAAAATTCTACCCTTAAACACCAAGTCACTCAACTTGAAACCTACAAACATAAATATGAGTGCAAATTTACCCATAGTGAAGAAAAATTTGAAAAGTTATTTAAATTGGGTAAATCAAAAGGAGATAGGACGGGTCTTGGATTTGATAGGAATATTTCTCATGACCCTAAATTCACCAACACTTTTGTGAAAGGTGAGTCCTCATTCTCTAGTACTCATTCCTCCTTGCCCATGACTAAATGCAATTATTGTGGCATTGAAGGACATTTTAGGTTTGAGTGCAAATTAAGAAGAAGCAATGTGTCTAAATCCATATTTGAACCTAAAAAGGTAAAATCAAATACTATGATGATTAAGACACTAAAAACCAAGGAAGACTCCAAAAAGATTAAACAAGTTAAACCTATTAAAAAGGAGTCTCCTAAAATAGATTCTAAAAGGGTTAAACAAGTTAAACCAACTCTTAAAGAATCTATTAACAAAAAGCTTCTCAATCTTCCTCCCATAACTCAACAAATGAAAGAACTTTGAATAAAGTTGCTAAGTTAAATCTAAAATTCAAAAGTCAAATTAAGGGAGGAAATAAGAAGAAAAGAAAAGAGAATTCATCCCCTAAGAAGAAAAGTCACCAACCTCAAAAGACTAATCACCATCCTAAGCCAAATTTAGTTAAATCTAAACATCATGGTGATAAGTCTAAATTGAAAATTTATCAAGTCAAATCTCCAATAGTTGGTAAGACTTTTAAGATAGACCTCAAAGACCAACCCTCCGAAGACCTTAGGTGGATTCCAAGAAGTTATTTACTTAGTCAAACCTTAAGGCCTTGGACCTCATTGACCAACCTATCCTTTATAGGTAAATCTTTTTGTTGGTCATGATTGCATATGCATTTTTGTTCTTTCATAAGTTACATTTCTTAAAATGCATTGTTCCCTTATGATCAATTGATTTTGTTTTCATGTACTTCTCTAGTTATATATCATGGTTTTCAAAATCATTTGATTATATTTTCCACATGTTGATTTGTTTTTTTTTTTATTGCATTTCTACATGTTCAATTGATTATGATTTCAAAAGCTCTTATTAGCTAGATCTTTCATAATCAATTGATATTGTAAAATCATTTGTTTGGATGTATTAGTAAGATTTGTTTTGAAAAACAAATGATTTGAAACAATTTAGTTTTTCCATAGATTTCTAAGTTATATTTTCATATGGAAAATTATTGTTTTGAAAAAACCAACTTGTATGTGTTTCAAATAAGTTATATCTTTTAAAATACAAGTTGAAAAAGTGTTATCTTCAAAATCATACTCTTTATGCTCATTGTTGGTTTTTGTTTATTGAAATGATTTGAAGATTGTATGAATTGAAAATGTTTTTCAAGCTTTGTTAGTTATATTCATTGAAACATTTTCTTTTGAGTATATTTCCTTGTGCTAATAAATATATGTTTTAGAAGGAAATACTTGTTATATGCTATTTGCAACTTTGCTCATTTAGTTTCATTCTTGATGTGCAAATATCATATAGTTTCTTGTATGGTTGCATTATTAGTTACATTTGTAGAAACCGTACTAGAACTCTAAAATCCATCCCTTATACTTGCTAGTCATTTTTTTTAAATGGATGGTTATGATGTTGATTCATGTGTATTTTTCTTATTGATATCATTCTTTATACATGTTTCAACTTCATAGTAGTGTGCTTGATCATATGAACCTCTTTGAAATCCATTCCTTGTATTTCTTAGTTATATCTATTGTTTGATGGATGTCTTAGATGTTGAATTCATATGATCTTGACACCTTGAAAATTGCATGCTTTACAAAGTTATATCATTTTAATGCAATTTATGATGCTCATCACTATGCTCATTAGTCATATCATTAAAAGTGATGAATAATCATTTTATGATGCTTTTTGGAATTTTGTGTTTGTCACATGCTTGCTCTTACTCATGTTTCATGTTCAATTCGTAATCAATTGGTATCATTTTCATTTAGTATCATTTCCAATTGATATCATATCTTGAGTTTGTGATAGACCTTGTGTACATTGGATTGATCCTGATAGTCATATATCTTTTGTTCCATGTCACATTCCTTGAGCATCATAATTTTCATGTTTGCCACCTCTCATGCTCACCTAGGTAGATCTCATGACCACCATGTTTATGTGTTCATAATCTTGGTTGGTTAATGGTTGAGGTAGGCTTCATGTTTGAACTTCATTTCACTCATCTTGCACATGATAGTCATATTTGATGAATGGATGAAATGATTTCAAAAATATTCATAGCATATGATTTTCATAGTTATATTATTTGATGCTATGCTTAGTAAATTCCCTTGACCTTGCTCTATATTGGTAATTTGATCATATTGAGCTTATTAGTCATTTGGAATCTAATCCTTCACTTGAAGTTAATCCTCAATTGTTTAAACCATCTTCTTCTTGTACCTAGTAGTTAAATCCTTGTCAAAAGTTTGACAAAAGAAGAGTATGGATTGAGGGGGAGTAAATCTCCATAGGGAGTATTAGTTTTGATCAAATTCACCCTTATATTGGCTCTTGATACCCTTATAGCTTATTACCCATGCATGATGACCTGTTATGTACTTCATTTTCGATTTCCTTTGTTAACAGGTGCTACTAAAAGGTATTTTCCTTGTTTCATGTGTGTAGGTACCCCTCTTCAATTGATACCTTTGCAATTTAATGGCAAAGGGGGAGAAAGTGATCAAGCTTAATGGCAAAAGGGGAGAAAGAATTAAGGGGGAGAAAGTGCTAAAGGTGGAGAGAATGCACATCTTGCTAAAAGAAGAGTGCATGGTTAAAAGGGGAGAAATGAAAAGAAGAAAGCTTGGGAGCTAAAGAAGTTGCTTGGCCAAAGAAAGGAAGATGAAATGAAAGCTTGAAGAATGATCAAGCTCCAAGCATCAAGAAGAATGAAGAATGAAGCTAGAGCCCAAGCTATATGAAGAAGCATCCAAAGAGATTTCAAGAATTGTCCAGCCAAGGAGGAGCTGAAGACTGTGTGTGAAGTTTTAGTGTTGAGTAAGGTTTGCCAACATATTGAAGGTTTGCCATCAAATTGCAAAGGGGGAGATTGTTAGGTTTTTGTTTATTGCAATTTGATGGATGCATCATTCATTTTATTCATCATTTGAATTCACACACATGCATTGATTTAGAAATTCTTGAAATCTTGATTTACTCATGCATTGTTTTAAATTTTGTAAATCTCTTGTTACATGCATGTTTTGGTTTTAAACTTGAATGCATTTAATTTGAAAAAGAATTTTCATATATCAAGCAAGCCTATGGTTTTAAAACTTTCTAATCATTTTAGGCTTTTTATATTTCATGATTTTAAACCTCTTAGAATGATTTAAATCATGTTTCCATGCTTGATTTAATGGCCCAAAAGAATCCCTCAAGAATCACTTTAAAGTATATGAAAAATGGGAATTCTGGTCCCAGGGTCGACCTGCAGTGTACCAGGTCGACCTGCCCATGGACCAGGTCGACCTGGCACACTGCAGGTCGACCGGGCAGAGGGCCGTTGGCTCTCCAACGGTCATATTTGTGACCGTTTGTATTCGGTCGACCGGGGATGGTATGGGGTCGACCGAAGACACGCTGATACTCACTTTTTGAGTATAAATATGAGTTCATTCCCATTGAAAGGTGGTTCATCAAAGTGGAACTCTCAAGCCTTCTTGAGGTGTTTGAAGAAAAGAAAAAGGGGATGAACTAAGAGAGACCAAAGGGGGTCATTAGTAAAGCTCAAGCTTGGATTAAGGAAGTTAAATCACTAAGTAGGCTTTACCTCTCTTAATCAATTGTTATATGCTTAGTTTTAAATCTTTGGTAAATGATTTTTAGCATGATAACAATGATGTTTTGAATCCTTATCATATTTAATCTTTGATCTATTTGTATTGGATTCTACTTCTTGATTCAAACCAAGTTTGTTTTATAAACTTTGTTAATCATGTTTTGTCAAAACCTTTGATTTGTTTATAAACATGTTTCATTAACTTGTTTGAATCATCTTTGTTGTTTTCATTCATTTGAACTTTAGTTAAACTAATTTGTTTTGAAAACAACATTGAATGTGCATCACATGTTTAGACATAATTAATTTCATACAACTTGTGTCATCTTGATTTTCATAAATCATTTACAAGTTAGTATTTGTGTACATGTGATTTGCATAACACTTCAATCAAATCTTTTTATGAGCATTAAACTTTTGAATTGCTTTAAGCATAAAATAGATTGAGCTTAATTTTAAACTTGATTGAAGTTTTCACACACACACCTCATAAGCATTCATCTTTGCATTACTTAGTGTGTTTGTGTGAGTCGCCTTACACCTTCATATCCGCCTATCTTAGAGGCAAATTTATTGAGCTTAAATTGTAATCTCTTAGAGTGTTTTGTGAAGACACTTTCTTTGAGAAAAATCTATTGTTGTAAGGTTATTGCTTAGCCATTGAAAAGCATCTTGAATAGGTTGTTGTTAAGCCTTAAAAAACAACATTGTAAGGTTATTGCTTATCCTTGGAAAGCATATTGTAGAGGTTATTGCTTAGCCTTTTGAAAAGCATAATAGTGGAAATCCGGTGGGGTGTTGAGTCACAAGCCGGTAGTGGATGTAGGCATTGAGGCCGAACCACTATAAATCTTTGTGTAGTGGTGATTGCTTTTGTGGTGATTGTTTCGTTTAGCTTCCGCATTATGTATGTTAATCATCACATGTGACTAGTTTGTTTTAAAGAAATTAAAATTGGTCATAATTAGTCATTAAGTGTAGCTCACCCTATTCACCCCCCCTCTAGGGTTAGGATCCCCAGGACTTTCAACGAAGGCTTTGCCGAACTGGAGACCCAGGCCTGCTTGGGCTCCTGCTTCTGGGAGGGCCTCCCGCCTCTCTGCCGAGGCTGGCTATTCTTCTGCTCGGGCTCCCGGTGCCTGTCTTGATCCCGGGCTCGGATCTCGTCTTCTTCCTGGGCGATGAAGCGCTTGACCCGGGACATCAACTCCGGCATAGATTCTGGAGGGTTCCCGGCCAAGTCTTTTCGCAAGTCGTTGCCGGGGATCAGGGCATGCTGGAAGGCATAGATTGCCATCTCCTCCCTGGTGCCCTCGATCTGGCTGTTTAGACCGCCCAGAATCGTTGGGCGAACTTGGCGAGGGTCTCACCCTCCCTCATTCTCAGGGCGAGGAGGTCCCCTTCCTTCTTGGGGACGGCGCTGTAGGCTTGGAACTTTTTCAGGAAGAAGAGCTGGAGCTCCTTCCAACTCGAAATGGACCTCTCTGAGAGAGAACAAAACCATTTCAGGGGGAGGTCACCCAAACTGGAGGAGAAGATTTTGCAGTTTAGGTGACCCCCATTCCCCCAGATGGACATCTTCTGGGAGAAGTGTCGGAGGTGAGCGGATGGGTCGGACAGTCCGTCGTAGGGGACGAACCGCGGGACGGAGAACTTTCTGGGCAAGGGGGTGCGCTCGATCTCTTTTGTGAAGGGTGAGCCCCCAAGATCAGTTTGGCCACAGATCTGCTTCTGGTCCCGCACGTCCAGGTTGCGCTGAAGAGCCAACCTGACGCGCCTGTCAAACTGTTCCTGCTCGTCGTCCTCTTCTGGAGTCCAGGCTCTCGATTTTCGCTTGGAATGGTTTGGGCTGCGATGGCTATGAGTTCGGCCATCGCGGCTATGATGACTTCGGCTGTTGCTCGAGCCTTCGTCATGGATCTGGCTCCGCTTACGATCCAGATGATTTCTGAGGTCCTCGCGGGGAGGCTTGGCTGCCCTGCTGGGGGCGTCCCTCTTCTTCCCCTGAGGCTCAGAGACCTGTCTCAAGGAGGCGGTTTGCGCTGCCCTCAGCTGTTGTTGGAGCTGCTGGAGCTCTCGGACTAACCGCTCCTGCTTCTGGAGAAGAGCGTCTTGGGCTGCGACGTCTACTCCAGCGGCTGGAGGTTGATCGCGGCGCGTTTCCTCTACGGCAACAGCTTTATCTTTTCGGGGACGCCCGCGCCGGTGCTCGTCGCGTCGGGGTGGCATGGTTTCGTCCGCTGAGAGCGAGGCCTCGACTCCCTCTTGGAAGGGGATCTCGACAAAGAGTTGGGAGCCCAGGCGACCCTCGCCTGCGGATGTGCCTGGGGACCGTTCGGGACCGTCCCTGAGGAGGGACGTCCGTCGACGGTGCTAGCCGCTCGAGGATTGCCCTCGAGGACTCTCCGCCCTTCTTAGCTTTCGGTGTGGCATGGCTTCTGAGGGATTTAAGGTTTAGAAGGTTGGGAAGGTTGGGAAGGTTGGGATATTACTTTCCCACAGACGGCGCCAATTGTAGGTGCAGAAAATAATGACCCACAATAAGGAGGTGCCTTAGAGGACTTATCCGATGATGATGATGACTGGGAATGACTGGGTGCCGTCCGAAAGCCTGAAAGAGAAGAGAAAACGATCAAAGGACCCTGGCCTGGGCGGCGCAAGGCTCTCCGATGCCAAAGTCAGTGTGGGAACTGGAACAATGGAAGGAGAGGGAGAAGAGACAGAGTAACGGCTCTGTGGATGAAATTGTGCGTACCTTTAATGGTGGTTTGAGTCTCTATTTATAGAGTTTGGGACGTATCTTTGGGAGATATCGTGGTGGGGTCTCATGAATCGATTGGGATGCCATGATCAGCTCACGTTGTCATAAATGCGCGTCGGATCAGCCCACGTCGCATTTAATACGCGTCGGTTCAGCCCAAGTCACATTTAATGTGCCAGATCGTGGTGGACGCCTTTGGCGATAGGGGATGTGGGATCGTGGCCTCAGCCGCTGGATGTCGGTCTGTCCCACTAGCTCGTGCCTTTATCCCTCCACGTGCCTTGGTGACGTAGAGGATGAGGGGCGTAAGTAGAGACTCTTTCTGATATCGGCTTCCATCCCGGCTTCTTCAGCCGAGGTAGAGCTTTCTGCCGAAATGGCATCCGGGGTGGCCCAAGCCGAGGTGGCGCTCTTGCCGAAGATGACGCCCCGAGGCGGGCCGTTCGGCGCCTCGGGCCCGTAGCTGCCTGACTTCGGCCGGACCTCCTGTCCTGGTAGCCGGGGGTGGGCTTGGTGCCACGTGGATGGCACGAGGGATGGCACGTGAGAGTGCTTAGCCTCATCTGATGGCTTTGTGGATTAGCTTAATCCCTGTGGTTCTGGAAATCTCCCCCACACAGGTTTCATTGTTCAAAAAAAAATATATATCCAAGTTTAGGAAACCTTTCCCTAACTTGTCCAAAATTTTCAACCCTTGAACCCAAAATTCATGGTTTGAAACAAAATCCGGATTCAGGCATTTCCACCCTAGTCCACCCTGCCTTTTACCCGCCAAAATGGTTTTAGGTCAAAACTTATGACCCTCGTGTCTTTAAACAAAAAAATGGTTTTCAAAAAAAAAAACCTGCGAGGGAAGCGACGCTTAGTCGATACTCGCACAAATCGGAAGCAAGGCGAACCACGTTCGGACACTTCCAAAATCGCAGGGAAGCGACATTTCGTCGATACTTGCAAAATCCAAAACCGTGGAAACGCAACATTTCAGTTGATATCCACAACCCAAATTTCAAAGGTTCGAAAAAAACCTAAAAAAACTGTGGAGACGCAACATTTCAGTTGAGACGCAACATTTCAGTTGATATCCATAACCCAAAGGTTCGAGAAAACCACAAATTTTAAAAATCGTGGGGAAACGACATCAAGTCAGTACCCGCAAAACCAAAATTGTGAAAGCAAGGATGCGACATTCCATCGATACTTGACACCCAAATCCGCGAGGATGCGACATTCCATCGATACTCGCAACCGAATGAGCAAGGATGCGACACATTCCATCGATACTGCAAGAACATTCAGCAGGGGGAGGCGACTTTTAGTCGATACTTGCATTTTTTGAAAACCAAACGGCTATTAAATGCCACAAACCGGCTATAAATGCCATCAAAACAGGCTATAAATGCCACAAACCGGCTATCAATGCCACTCAAACACAAAACCGGCTATCAATGCCACAAACAAAAAAAAACTTGGATTTCAAAAAAAAAAAAAACGGCTATCAATGCCACCCAAACAAAAACAGGCTATCAATGCCACCAAAAACCGGCTAATAGATGCACAAAACAAACCGGCTATCAATGCCACCAAAAATGGCTATAGATGCCACAAAAAAAACTCGGCTATCAATGCCACAAGAAAAGCTGGCTCTCATGCCAAAATTGGCTTCCATGCCACAAACAAAAACCTGGCTTTCATGCCAAAACAATCACTGACAAAAGATTTTTTCACAAAATGACAACCTTTTGATCAAATCCCATTTAGCAATTACTTTTATCACAAAAAGATTCAAGTGAGCGTAGGGATAACAAAAAAAAAAGAGCATCCCATTTAGCAATTACTTTTATCACAAAAAGATTCAAGTGAGCGTAGGGATAACAAAAAAAAGAGAAAAGAGTACCAAAAAAATACATGTGGTACCAAAAAAAAAGAGAGAGAAAGTGTTCACAAGCACTACAAAAAAAATAGTACCAAAAAAAGTACAAGTGGTACAAAAAAAAAAAAGAAAAGAGAGAAGGATGGTTTCTGTAAAAAAATATATATATATATACAGGAGCTCAATCAAAAATAGTCTCCAGCCAAGAGTTCAGCTCCCCAAGCAGACTTTTAGCCTCAGCCGTCAAGGATTCTAAGGCACGCTTCTTCAGGAACTTGCCATGAGATGCTGGAGTGGGCTGTACCCCTTCTCTCACACCAGGAAGCTTACCTCGAGCAGTTTGCCATTGTTCCTCCTCATCAGACTTCCTTTTGAGAACCCGTTCGGCATCTGCAACCTGGTGAATCAGGGCACTCTCCCTGTCGCGAGCCTCTATTATGGCAGTCCACTTGGCAGCGACTTGTGCCTGCAAATGCTCAAGACGTTTCCTGGCCTCATCGACCTCCCTGTCAAGGATGTTAAGGTCATGTGTCAGCCTGATGATGGCTATCTCTTCTAAGTTCCTCTTTCGGACTGCCTGCTTCTTGCTTTCTGTAGCCTCATCCAGGTCAGACTTAGCCTTATCAGCAGGGTCCAGGAACATCTCCTTGAAGAACTGGTCATCAGCCAAACTCACGGTCTCAAACCACTTGTCACCCAGTGCAATGATCCTATCAACGATCGCCCTGGCACCTGTGACATCCAGACCAGCCTCTTCAGCATCACTGAGAATCTCCTGCACATGCTGGATCATGCCAAATCCGGCTTCCAAGTGCCCAGAGAAAAGAGAGTCTCAATCCAAGAGCTCAGAACTCGCATCACCACCTTCTTCGCAAAAAGAAGAGATGGCCCCAGCTGAAGATTCACCCAACTCCGTTGGTCGGCTACTCATATCATCATCTGTTGGAAGAGTAGCAAAAGAACTCTTTCCAGTTGAAGCTGCTCCTGCTCGGGAAGGAATCTCAGCGCGAGGAATCTCCTCAATATTGTCAGAACTGGTTACCAGGAGTTTCTACCTCTGGATTAACCTCTGGCATCTCTTGCTCTGGAAGCGACGGATCCTCCTCTGCCACTTCAAAACCTGCAAAGGAAACACAAAAAGGTATGAATATGACCCTGTTTGAAATCATTATCAGAGTTATAACTACAAAATACCTTCTTCGACGACTGGCGGAACACTTTCTTCCTCCATGAACTCATCGAAAGCATCATCAACATTTGCGTCGATCGATGGGTCAAAGTCATCAGAACCCTGTGGCAAGTCAGCTGACAAAAAAAATGTGTTAGCAAACCGAGTCACAAACAAAAAAAGGGAGCAAAAGAAGTCGTACCAATTGGAGATTCTGGATTTACTCCAGAGTCCCTCGGTTCTTCTTCAGGTGCCTCAACAGGATCCATCACCACCTCATCGGTTGGGACCTCAGGCATCACCAAGTCTTCCTCTGCTAAAAAAAAAAAGAGAAAAGCAGAAACAAGAAGCAAATCATAACATGAAAAAAATCCCATGAAAAGAAATGGAAAGAGAAAAAGGAAGAATCATACCTTCACCGACGGTCTCTTCTTCTCGGCGTCTCTTCTCTGGAGGCTCGTCAGCATCCACTGGCACATCCTCATTGATAGTAAGAGGAACTTCCAAGTTAGGAGAGTCCTCATGCTGCCCCTTGCTGCGATGATGACTCCTCCTCCTCTTACCTCTGCGGGCACTTCTTAGAGGAACCTGCCCGCTGTCAGAGTCAGGTTTCCCACTTGACTCATCACTGGATGGTCTGCTCTTGCCAGTAGACTCCACGGAAGCTTGCCTCTGTGCCGCTTGCATCCAAGCACCAAGTTCGGCTTCCTCCTGTTCTAGCTGCTCCAAAGCCTCATCAGGTATCTCTCGAACAGCTTCAGAACCGATGACGCCCTGGTCACCGAGAAAGCCTATCTTGTGCTTCTCTCCAGAAAGGAAGGCCCAAACTTCCTCTCGCCAGATGCCATCCGACTTTCCAAGGCCCTTTCCAGATGCCAGCTTCACATCAAGCTCCTTCTTGGAAAGCCCCCGATATGCCGAGAAGCTCTCCGCGAACCACTTCGCAAAACCGGCAGTCCGGGAAGTCAGCAACACAGGATAAGAAATCATGGCTGTAGTGTCTTCAGCACTATAGAAAGCCGATGCATTTCTCCCGTCCTGTAAGCCTCCAAAGCGCTTCACCATACTTGAAGGCGCTCCAACAACGCCTTGAGAAAAGCCAAGCTGCAAAGCAAAGCGAGAGGGTACATACGGCTGGATGTCGACGAAAAGATGTCTACGGTACACCATCGTGCCGACACGTATGCTGAAAAGCCACTCTCTCTCTGCATTTGTCAAGGAATAATGCCTTCCCGACCCCGCCCTGGTAGAATCTCGGGAGGCACCAAAATCAAAAGCCTTCTTCTGCAACTCCGGAGAAAGCTTTACTGAAGATTGCCCCATCTCAACGTCCCTGAACCGTCGGATCCTCATGCGGGCAAACAAAAGTGATTCGGACACGGCTTTGCCTTTAGCCACGTCGAATCATCAGAGGATCATCATCCTGAGCAGCACCCAGCCGATGGAAGCCAGGACAGTGGTATACATACCACGAATAAAAGATATGGGCTGAAAATACCCTATTCATGGGAAGCCCAAGCCGAACCAGAAAAGCAGCAGCCTGCAGTTCGGTACACAGGTAGGAGTAAAGAGCTGGCACCAAAGCAAGCTGCTCTCCAAACGCCATCTGACAAGCCGGAAAAATACAATGCGGCCTGATGTGCGTTCCATCTCCTCCAGCAAAACAGCTCACCAAGCCAATAAGTGAGGTAAACAGCAAGATCTCTCCGCAATGCAATGTCAGGACATATGGCGTTTGTACTTGCACAGAAATCCCTCAACTCTTCTTGCATGGCCAAGATCTTCTTTGAACTTGGATCCTGAGCTCCGGCTTCCTGGGTCACGCTATCAGAAGACTCCCTGCTATCAAAAAAGTTGGGGAATGAAGAGCAAAAACTCTTCCAACTGCTGGATCTAACTTTCAAACCCCCCTTCTCCTTCAAAAAATCATAGAAGGCGACAAGCTGAAAGTATAGAAGCCTGAACTCCTCAGACTGCCCCTCGAGGACGCTGTCAATCGGCATAAACTCCTAATAGAGTTTGCCGAGGATGGGCAATCCGGTAATGGCGCTCAGCTCCTTCAAAGAAAAACCAATCTCACCATTCGTCACAACGAAGGTATTGGTTTGTGGGAGAAATGACTCCAGCATAGCCATGAAGGCCTCGTCGGAAAAGATCACGGTCTCCCTAAAGGCACGGACCGCATCAAAAATCCCGGCTTCCTTCAAAACGGCGCCACCAATCAGCAGGACGCGATCAGTCCACGACTTCCACTCGGAGTCAGCATTGAAGCGGCCACGAAGTCGGAAAAGCTTGATCCAATTGCTGCCGTCACCGCTGAAAATACCAAGGCCCGCCGGTCTCAAATCGACCGACGGATAATCAGAGCCCTGGTAGCCGCTGGAGGGCATCAACAGGTCCATATCAACAGGCGACCTCTCCGTATATCCAGGAGAACCGCCAACAAAAACCCCGGTCTTGATTACATTTGTCCTTCTCACCCAGCTTGGAGGATCTTCCCTCTTAGGGCACGTGGGGGCAAGGCTCAGAATCGAGACGGTGCGATCAAACGTCGACCGGGTAGCAACAGTCTTCTTCTCACCATCTGCTGTGAAAGAAAACTGAAAACATCTCCTCTGGTATGTCATGTCATCAGGGACTGCATCACCAAAGAAGAAGGTAGGCTTGGGCAAAACGCTCTGATCTTCCATAACCCATGGACCACTGCTTACCATGATCTTATAGAATTCCTCTCCCTTGAGAGTGATCAGTCGCTGCCTCATCTCATCTCTGTTGAGGGAGTCGCACTCTTCCAGATTTCTCTCAACATACTGGACCTTCTCA
>CM022946.1:90720644-91053239 GCA_012931725.1 Litsea cubeba | reverse complement strand
TACCAAAATTTGAAGAGTCATTTTTGGTGGAACAATATGAAGAGAGAGATAGCAGCCTTTGTGTCTAGGTGTATGACTTGTCAATTAGTGAAGGCAGAACATCAGAAACCACCTGGTCTTTTGCAGCCGTTAGAAATCCCAGAGTGGAAATGGGAACACCTGACAATGGATTTCGTATCAGGTTTACCGACTACAAGCAAAGGGAACAATGCCATTTGGATCATAGTGGATCGGTTAACGAAGTTGGCGTACTTTATTCCTTTGAAGACCGGTAAGAAGATGCACATGTTGGCTTTAGCACAAGCTTTTGTGAAAGAGATTGTTAGTCGTCATGGTCAGCCGGTTTCCATCACTTCAGATCGTGATAGTAGATTTGTTTCGAGGTTTTGGAAGACCTTGCATGAATCGACGGGAACGAAGCTTCAATTCAATACAGCGTACCACCCGCAGACGGATGGTTAGTCGGAGAGGACTATTCAGACCCTTGAAGACATGCTTAGGGCTTGTGTACTGGATTTCAAGAATCAGTGGGACGAGAATCTACCGCTCTGTGAATTTGCCTACAACAATAGTTACCATTCAAGCATAGGGATGGCCCCTTTTGAAGCGTTGTATGGCAGGAAGTGTAGAACCCCAGTGTGTTGGGAAGAAGTCAGAACGCAGTTTTCATGGTCCATCTTTGGTTGAAGAAACAAGTGACAAAGTCAGAATTATCCATGAGAGATTGAAGATTGCGAGGAGCCGACAGAAGAGCTATGCTGATGTTCGAAGGAAGGATCTACAATTCCAAGTTGGAGACAAAGTATTCTTAAAGGTATCTCCGGTCAGAGGAACACTGAGATCTGGGCAGAAGGGCAAATTGTCTAAGAGATTCATTGGACCGTATGAGATCTTGAGTCGGATCGGGGAAGTGGCATATAGATTAGCTTTGCCTCCAGAACTGTCGGGTGAGCACAATGTGTTTCACGTGTCAATGTTAAGGAAGTATGTTTCGGACCCTTCGCACGTGTTGCATCATGAACCGTTGGATGTCAGAGAGGATGCCACATACATCGAGAGAAACCGGCAGAGATTGTTGACACCAAAGAGCAAGAACTGAGGAACAAACAATTCAGTGGGTAAAGATTCGTTGGGAGAATCATGGACCAGAAGAAGCCACTTGGGAGCTTCGTGATCAAGTCCAAAAGAAGTACCCTCAGCTATTCCCGAGGTTAGTGATCATTTGGAGGACCAAATGTGATTTTTAGGGGTGGAGGATGTCAGACCCTGACCCAGGTTTGAAATATTTAATTATGTTTAAACCGTGATTAGTGGATAAGTGGGGTTAGTGGATGATTAGCTTATTTTATTAAGTTAGATTAGAATGTTTGATTAGCCTTGAGAACCTTTGTGAGTCATTGACTTAAGTTTGACACGGGCCGGGGCGCCCGTGGATTGTGTATGAATTTGTTGAGTTTATTCTTGATGTTTGTAGAATCCCAATTTTTGTGCATTTTGATTCATCTCATCTAGATCATCAACTTTCATGTTTTGGCCAACTTGATTTAGTGATCAGAAATCGTGTTTTTCGAAAAAGGGCAAAACTGACATTTCACACAAAATCTGTACCCAAATTTCGAAAATTTCAGAAATTGACAAAAATATACTTTTTGGAAAGTAGAAATTTCGTTGATCGTTTTGTCTTCTTCGTCGTTTTCGTACGGGGCCCGCAATTACCATTTTTAGCTTGGTGAAGAGGGGCCCACAAGACATCTCTTATAAGAAGGGGATTTCTTCTTCCTCCTTCATTTCATTTCCAGCAAGAGTTCTTACCTAGGGTTTTCCCTCTCTTCACACACTCTCTCTCTCATCTGAAACTCTCATTTGGTGGAGTTTTCATGGAGGATTGATCTCCTCAAGACCTTCCTCCCTCTTCAAGCTCTCCAAAGGTACCCTTTTTGAGGATTTTGAGCTAAGTAAAAGCCCATTCAAGCTTCTCTTCTCCATTGGGATTTCTCAAGGTTAGCAATGGCTTTCCAAACTTGAGATTCTTGTTTTCCTCTCCATTTATAGTGTTTTAATCCCATATGCTAGGGTTTTCATTGGAGATTTACCCATGTTGATTTTTAGGTTTTCTTGGGAAAATTTTGGGGTTTTTGTAGATTTGAAGCTTGAGGCTCTAAGGCTTTGTTTGAAGAGTGATTTTTGCTCCTATCTTGACTAGAGGCAAGTAGATTCTACAATTAATATGATGTTTTTCCTATTTAGTTCCATTTCATGATTTTTCTTCTTATGTGCTAATCTTCCTTGATTTATGGATTTACTTTGATGGAATGGACCAATGTTACATTGATTTCAACTTATGCTATTGTCTTACAATGCATTAGAAGTTTGTTTTCACTTTGGCTCTTTAGGAAATTTGGTTTCCTTGTGTGAAGATGGGTGCTCAAAGAAAAGGAGATAAACTTTGATCCTTTTTAAGAGTATTGTGTTTGATTTATTAGATAATTATGGATGATTTGATGATTAGTGGAGCTTAAGAAAGAGCCCAAGTCATTGTGGAATTGTGTATGGAAGAAAAGAATGAAAAAGGATCTCAAAAGAGGAAGAAAAAGGAGAGCAAAGGAACTACCGAGCTGGACTGGGCAGAGCCCAGTCCGCTCGAGCGACCCAGATACTGTCTGGGCTCCGCTCGAGCGGACCTGGGTTCGCTCGAGCGAGCCCAGCTCAGTCTGGGGGCTTGAGTTGGGCCTGATTTAGGGTCCATTTGAGTCTGCTTTGGGGCCCAATTGAAGGCCGTGTTGGGCCTGTTCCTTAGGCTCTCTTGGGCCTGTTTCAAGGTCAATCATTGGGCTGTTTGGAGACCCGTTCTTTGATCCATTTAAGGACTGTTTTGGGCCTATTTTAATGGACTGTTTTGGCTTGGGTCAAGGCCAGTTGTGGGCCTGATTTTAAGAAGAATTAAACCAATCTTAATGGGGATTCCTTGGGTATACTTTCAGGTCCACTTCAAGCCCGCATCCAAGTTCAATTCGGCCCAACCCTTGTCCATATGTGAAGGCCATTTACAATCTTTGGAAGGTTAAGTAGAGTAGTGGAACCATGATCAAAATCCTTTGGGAACTTTCCAAGCTTAAATGTACATTTCATCCTTTGTGATTGTCAAGGATCTTCGGTGGCACCAAATTATGTTCTCGTAATGGCAATAAAGGGGTCAAATGTACATTGAGACTACCCGCTTTAAATGATCGAATCATCATACACTCATTTCATATAAAAAGACTTTTGTCGAGATTCTTTCTCCAATCCTTTTGAATGTTTTGAAGTGGTTTACCACATATTTAGGTATTGATAAGACTACTCACCTATTTTGCTCGGATTCGCTAATATGCATTGTTTGGAGTAGTTCTCTTATCGATTTTTGAAAATGTATCTTATAAACGAATTTGTATTTATTCGAGGTTTCGGACTTTTATTCTAATGGCACCACTAGGCTTAGGTCACCTTGTCGGACTGATCATCCGGCTTGGGGTCTTTAATTTGCCAGCTGCAGTTTGGATTCTGTCTGTACCGACCATGGCAACGGTAATATCCGGTCCCACGAGTAGTGGCTACGGTTCTGTTTATAACGACTATGTCGTTCCGGTCCCACGAGTAGTGGCTACGGTTTGTCTCCGGTTACTTCGGTAACAGGAGAATATAGCTTTATGTGGGTTGCCAATGTTTTCATGCATTAATATTCATCTCATGGTATTTGTTTATTTTACTCATCATGACATTGGATTTGTAAACCATCGAGATGTTTATCTTCTATCTTTACTTCGACATTGTTATTAATCGTGATTTAATCGGGGCTCTCACTTATTAATGTTTTGTTTCGTTACCATCCTATTATTGTTGTATTTGCTTGCCAGACCGTCGTGTCTGACTCTTTTTGTTTGGTGCCAGATGTCGAGCCCCTCGCGGTTGAGGCGCATTTCGAGGCGGAACCCATAGTTCCTGTGGAGGGCGAGTGGCAGCCCGATGGTCATTTAGACGTCAAGTTGCTTTTGGAGCTGCGATCACATTTTGGGTTTTTGGTTATGGCCATTGTTGGCCTATACTCTTTTGGGAAGAATTTGTAATTAATGACTAATCTTACTTTTGTATTAACTTTAAACTAACTTTGGGGCCTACAAAGGAAATGTTTCTCTTTTTGATGCTAGTCTCGTGCGTTCTCATCTTATACCCGTTGTAAGAGACTTTTATGTTTGCTACAATGCTTCCGCGTAAGTCATTTGTATGAGAGTGATTCTTATATATCACTGTTGGATCGGATTTCGGGAATCCTTACCGCGGAAACCTGTGGGAAACTAGCGTGTGCGGGCGAAATTTTCCGGCCCGTCGCGCCGCGTCCCTGGATTAAGGCCTCGTTTAGCGGGACCTCGGTCCGGGGGCGTGACACCTACTCCAGTAGGATCCAAGCTCCCGGTCCTGGGAATAGTAGCACGGTCCAAGCCCGCTCCCAACTATTCAACGGCATGGACGCCGTCCAAAGCCGACTGCCCACCCCGACAACCGAGTAACCGGTCGTCATTTAAACCCCAAACTGCAGATGGCCATGATATGCAACAATAATAAAGTGGTTCTGACACAAGGACAACAAGACAAGCAAGTGTTGCTAGTTCCATATACAAGACAATATCATAGGGATTATCTTATTCAAGACAATACAAAACAAACAAATCACGTGATAATCCCTTTCATCACTAGCCAGTCATGTTCATCAAAACAAGACACGGTTTCCTAAGGTACACTCTAAGTCAAGTCCAAGTGCTAAATTCTATAAGAATTTATGTTTCATAATTGATTATGTGTTTTATGCCAAGAGAGTGTACAAGGAACATAAACAACGGATACAAGTCAAAAGTCAAGGAGATGTTACAATCCAATCCTAGGCAAGTGGTGTCATCCCTGTACCCCATATGTCCTAACAGAATACATGTGGAAATTGGATCAACGATACTAATTTTAGGGAAATCCCTTGGTGTACAATCATGTTAAGTATCGGTTGGTTAAGTTCCATACGCATTCGGTTATACCATATGTAATACACGATACCTAGACAACCCATCAAATTCACACCAAGCACGTGATTCGATTTCAAACACATTTATGGTCATGTGATAGTAGGTTAGTAGTTTCCAGCATCTAAGTCCTAAATCCTAGGTTACAAGTCTCATTTCCAATAAAACATGAGCTGGATTAATAATTTAAGTATTTACACCACTTCCCGACCTCTGATTATGATGAAACTAGAACCATTGGATTCTACGTTTCAAGGTCTTTCCAACGGTATATTATACATAGAATTCCAACGGGCGGATTAAAAGTTATGGGCATTCCAATATGATAATTCGGCTGACCCTCATGATGGTTTCGGCTAACCGAATTTCAAATTTCAGCTAACTAAAATTCTGAACGAAATTCTATACAAAATCAGTGTAAAACATGCTCTCGGGTTTTCTGACCGAAATGGGGTTTCGGCTGACCGAAAACCTAATTTCGGCTGACTGAAATCACGGAATTTGCAATTTCGGGCCATTTCTAAAATTGTTTCATCCCCAATCATTCTCCTCCATTTCTAAGCCTTTCCAGAGGCTATAACCTGCATAAAATAGAGCCTCCTGCTCTCCCAACAACCCATTCTATTCATTCCATTCCATTGCATCCATTCCATTGAATCAAAATAAGTAATTCTAAACAACCTATTATCATATATTTATCCATTTCATTCCAATTACCCAAAAATCTAACCTAACATATAAATCCCAAATCAACAAGAAACATGCTTGGAATTAAAGGAAAATCTACAGGAAACATATCCAATCAAATGAAAACAAACATACATGCTTATATGAATTGCAGATCTACTTGCCTCAACCAAGAAGAAGATTGGAATTAGGTGAAATTTGAGGAGAAGCTTTTCTACTCCGAAATCCACGATCTAACCCGATAAAACGAAAACTAGGAAGTCAAGAAGAAGATAGGAAGGAAAAGAATTAAGATCGGACCCATCTAACCAAAGAAATGATAAAGTGAAAATATGAGATTGTGAGAAGTCTTACCAAATTGATACCGGAAGAAAGAGGGGATCAATAGAATGAGTACTAGCGGATCAGATCTTCAAGTTGGATCTTCTAGGGCGGAGTTCTGGCTTGAGAAAGGAAGAGGAAGAAGAAATGGGGTTGCGGTTGTTCTTCGTTGCAGAGAAGGAATAAGAGATTAGGGTTAATCTTGTTTAAGAAGAAGATAGAGAGGAAAAGACTTAATTGCTCATTTAGTGGGTCCGGTGAAGAATGAACCATTTGAAGGGTTTTTGGTCGTCCGATCGCAACAAGTCAAGAGACAAAAATGATCAGGACGACAAGACCTTTCCAACGAATCCAAAATCATGGCATTTGGAATATTTTGGAAAAACACTCAATTTTCCTTAAATTGCAAACTACCCCCTACTATGATCAAACGAACTCGGAATAGAACCAAACTTCGCAGATACTAATCTAATGCTAAAAGAAACTCGCTTAAGATCTGAACCCACTTAAATATCTAAAATACAATTAATTATAATAATAACAATAAAATGATTTAGGGCTTGATATTAGGCCCAACTGACCCAGTAAGGTCACGGACCTTACAGTGTCTTGTCGTGCGTGCCTGCTCTTATCATTATCATGGTAGAGAAAGGATGAGCTCTTTGTGGATTTATCTTTTCATGATATTATAAGTATTCATGCTAGTATTGTATATTCGAGATGTATATCTTGAATTTTAAACTGTTTCCAGTCTTGATCCATACTCTTGCCTGAATTGATTTCTTGCCAAACCGTCGCGTTTGACACTTATATTTTTGGTGCCCAGGTGCAGGAGGCTTTGCCCTTGAGGAGGAGTGCCAGGAGGAGGCTATTGAGCCACCCCTAGCTCCTGAGTGGCAACCCGACGATTTCAATTAGACGTCGGGCGGGCGTATGAGACCGTTCACTTCTTTTAGGAATTTAGTTTGCACTTTTAGGATATGTATTGGCTTTTATTGGCCTCTTGTTTTGGGGATGTATTAACTTAACTCATTTTGATGTTCCATAACTTAAACTTTGATGGGAGTGCCATGTCGTGATTTACCATTCTGATATTATGTCTCGATGTCTTTTTATTCGTGAGATCCGTTTTTATGGTTGTGTCATGAATGAATGTGTTCTTGCCACACGCTTCCGCAAATGTGTACATGTGAGTCAAATCCCCCTTGTCTTTGATCCTCACCGCAGGAACATGTGGGAAAATAGATAACCAATGAGGCACTTCATCGCGGGCCCGGGCCTTAATCCTTGTGTCTCGGTCCGGGGTCGCGACAGAGCCTATCCACAAAATAATGAACAAGATTAAAGACCAGCCCTACTTCAGCTGGGCACAGCCTATGCAAGGCAACCCCGCCAGCCAAAACCAAAGTAAATTTTGTGCCTACCATAAGCAGACTAGGCACAACACCGAAGACTGTTTCTCCCTCAAGTCACACCTTTAGAAGCTCGTCAAGGAAGGACACTTAAAGGAGTATGTGAAGGGAGGAGGAGTAAGCACCAACCGAGCTCAACGCTAGGATGACGAGATCACTCTAGCGATGAGTCGGAAAAAATCATCAGCATCATCCACCTGGCTCCCGCTCCAAGGGGGACTAACCACGCCCGTGCCGAGGCCAAGAGGGCCGCACAGGGCAAACAGGTGATGACTGCCGAGCTTGAACCAGCGTTCAAGAAAGCTCGGAAGGAGAAGCCCAGGATCTATTTCTCTGAGGAAGACTCGGAAGGAGTCCAGCTCCCCCATAACAATCCGCTGATCGTCACCCTCAAAATCAAGGACTACATAGTTCAAAGGATCCTCGTCGACCCTGGAAGCTCTTTTGAGATCCTTTATTTTGATTGCTTTAGGAGGATGGGCCTTAGAGAAAAGAACCTGGAGGAAGAGCGGACTCCCCTGATAGGCTTCAGCACCAACCAGTATATGCCAGGGGGAAGATCTCCCTCACAGTCCAAGTAGAAGGCGCCTCCAAACTGCCGACTTTCTTATGGTAATGCGTCGTCTCCCTATAATGCCATAATGGGGAAACATGGCTGCACATCATGGAAGCAATACCTTCCGCCCACCACCCGAAACTCAAATTCCCCTTAGAGGACAAGAACGGCAGAATAAAGGTGGTCACTATCAGAGGCGACCAGCAGGCGGCCAAGCAATGTCCAATGGCAGTCGTGCCCGGAGAAAAGGAGCCGCAGCAAGTAAATATGGCCGAAGTGGAAGACGAGCTTGATAAGGTCAGCCTCAATCCCGAGAAGAAAAGCATCGAGGATTTGACCGAGGTCAGGCTCGATCCCACCGACCCTGAGTGCCACTTCTTAATTGGCAGTCAGCTTGCCGAGACGGAGCGGGCCGAACTCATTAGTTTCCTATTCAGGAACAAGGAGGTCTTCTCTTGGACCCCCTATGAGATGCCCGGCTTTGACCCCAAGGTCATGTGCCACAGGCTCAGCATGGACCCTCAGCACAAACTAGTGATGCAGAAGGCACGCAAGACGGGGGTACCACAGTCAAAACAGTAGCCGAAGAGGTCGGGAAGCTGCTAGAGGCAGAGGCAATCAGAGAGGTCAAGTATCCGAGGTGGCTGGCGAATACAGTGGTCGTCCAAAAGAAAACTGGGAAGTGGAGAGTCTGCGTCGATTTCACTAACCTGAATAAGGCATGTCCCAAAGACAGTTTCCCACTCCCCAAAATTGATCAGTTGATCGACGCCACTGCTGGCCACGACAGGATGAGCTTCCTTGATGCTTACCGAGGTTACCATATGGACCTGACGAAGAGAAGACTACGTTCATAACACCCAGAGGCATTTACTGTTACAAGGTCATGCCCTTTGGGCTTAAAAACACGGGGGCCACCTACCAAAGGTTAGTCACGAAGATGTTCCAGGCCCAGCTCGGTAAGACGATGGAGGTCTACATTGACGACATGGTCGTCAAGTCCAAGCAGTCCCAGGACCACTTGGCCGACCTGAGTCAGGTGTTCGACATCCTTAGGAGGTTCAAGCTCAAGCTCAATGCCTCCAAATGTGTGTTCGGAGTCGGCTCCGGCAGATTCCTTGGAAGCCTGGTCACTATAAGAGGGATTGAAGCCAATCCATATCAGATCACGGCAATCCTTAGAGTACAAAGTCCAACAACGACAAAGCAGGTTCAGAAGCTCACCGGCATGGCTGCCGCACTCAATCGCTTCGTCAGCAGATCCTCAGATAAATGTAGGCCTTTCTTTCAACTCCTCAAGAAAAATCTGAAGTTCTATTGGACCCAGGAGTGCGACGAAGCGTTGCAGAGGCTCAAAGCCTATCTCTCCTCACCTCCCCTGCTTTCGACTCTGAAACAGGGAGAGGTGCTCTACCTCTACCTCGCGGTCTCGGATCTTGCGGTCAGCTCGGTCCTCCTTAGAGAGGACGACAAGCAACAAATGCCGATCTACTACATGAGCAAGATCATGCTTGATACCGAGACCAGGTACCTACCGTTGGAGAAGCTCGCGTTGGCGCTCGTCAGCGCTTCCCGCAAGCTCTCCACTATTTCCAAGCCTTCTCCATCATGGTTGTGGCAGAATACCTACTCGGAGCGGTCTTCAAAAAGGCCGACTTCTCCAGCCGAATCTCGAAGTGGGCCGTCGAACTAGGGCAATACGATATCAAATATCAACCTAGAACGGCGGTCAAAGCTCAAGTTCTGGCGGATTTCATCGTCGAGTTCGTCTCTCCAAGTTCGGCACCAACCCCGCTCGGCACCGAACTGGGGGCAGGAGGCATGAGGATGAAGTCACTGAGACAGAAGAAGAGCGGGCTTGGAACCAATTCCTCGCTTCCATTTGGAAGGTCTTCGTTAATGGATCCTCTACCTCCAACAGGGCTGGCACCGGCGTAGTTCTTCATTCTCCAGAAGGATTGGTTATTGAGCAATCCCTCACTCTTGATGTCAAAGCATCCAATAATGAAGCAAAGTACGAGGCTTTAATAGTCAGGCTGAATAGTGCTAAAATCCTAGGAGCTCAACAGCTGGCAGTTTTTAGTGATTCACAGTTGGTAACAAACCAGCTGACTGGAGACTACCAAGCTCGCGACGACAGAATGGCAGCCTACTTAGCGTACGCGAAAAAGATTCTCTCGCAGTTCCAAAAGGCCGAAGTCAAGCGGATCGGTAGAGACTCCAACTCTCATGCCGACGCCCTCGCCAGCCTAGCTTCAGCGGTTGAGGCCGGGAGGAAAAGTATTGTCGAAGTAGGATCGCTGGAAAGACCGAGCACGGAGCTTCCCCCGCCTCGGCTAATTCTATGCGTTGACCTCGGCCCGAGCTGGATGGATGCAATCGTCACCTTCCTTAAAGATGACCAGCTCTCCGAAGACAAGAACGAAGCTCGCCGAATCAAGCTCAAAGTAGCTCGGTTCTAGTTGGGCCCACAAGGCAAGCTCTACAGGAAGTCCTTCACCGGCCCCTACCTTCAGTGCGTCCACCCCGACAAGGTCAACGACTTCTTGTTCGAGATACATGAAGGAATCTGCAGAAGTCACATCAGTGGACTGCCGCTGGCATACCGAGCTATCAGCCAGGGGTACTGGTGGCCGTACATGCAGTCAGACGTGCAGAAATATTCCCAGAGATGCGAGAAATGCCAGAAATTCTCACACTCCCTCCATCAGCTAGCACGAGATCTGAGTCCGCTCTCCAGCCCATGGCCCTTTGCCCAATGGGGACTGGACATCATAGGACCTCTCCACCGAGCTCCAGGAAATAAGAGGTGGCTGATAGTAGCCACTGACTACTTCACCAAATGGATAGAGGCAGAAGCACTCTCCTCCATCACCGAGCGCAACTCAAAGAATTTCGTCTGGAGAAACATCGTCACAAGGTTTGGAATTCCACGAATCTTGATCTTAGACAATGGGACCCAGTTCGACTCCAACCTCTTCAAAACCTTCTGCCAGGGACTCGGCATCAAAAATCATTATTCCACCCCAGCATACCCCCAATGCAATGGCCAAGCCGAGATCTCCAACAAGGTGGTGCTTGATGGACTCAAGAAAAGGCTCGACCGGGCCAAAGGAAGATGGGTGGGAGAACTACCAAGCGTCCTGTGGGCTTACAGGACGACACCAAGGCGTTCCACCTCGGCGATGCCTTTTTCTCTCGCCTATGGCATGGAAGCCGTGATCCCACTTGAGGTCGGCCTCCCGACCTTGAGATCGGAACTCTTCAACCAAGGCCATAACGACATGTACTTGACTAACGAATTAGACCTAGCCGAAGAACGTAGAGAAGTAGTAGCTATCCGCCTGGCTACCTATCAGCAGCAGTTTGGCCAACCAAAGGGTCAAGGAGAGAAAATTCTCAGTTGGAGAGCTCGTCTTGAAGAAGTCTCTCCCGCAGGACAAAGATCCAAACCACGGCAAGTTGGCCACCGAATTGGCATGGACCATTCAAGGTCACCTCGATCTGCGGTCGATCAGCATACAAACTGAGGATATGGGCTGTAAACAATTACCACGACCGTGGAACGCGACACACCTCAAGAAGTTCTATTTCTAAATTGTAATTGATTTTTTAAGAGCAATAAAAGCACTCTGTTCTCTGTCTCTCTTTTCTCTCCAAGATATAGAACTCCCGACAGCGCCCAAGTAACTACACGTCTCAGATCTCCATTTCGTGCTATGAGAGCACCTCGGCACTCATGCCAGGTTGCCGGCGCGCCCTTGGCGACAAGCCAGTGGGTCTTCTCCATTTCGTGCTATGAGCCCACCTCGGCACTCATGCCAGGTGTAAGACCCCGACCCCCAGTTCTTTTATTTAGTATTTTTTTAATCGTGGTTTAGCTTTTTTAAGCAAGATTAGAGTTGGTTTGACTTTATTTTTGAGTTTGACTAGATTTTTCATAACTTTGGAAAATTTTGAGGACCTTTGACCTTAGTTTGACCCGGCCTTTCTGGTATGTATTTTTATGAGAAATTACTCTTGATTTCTAAAAATTCTAAATATCATTTATTTTGACTCATCTCATTAAGTTTAGCAACTTTCTTGTTTTGACCATTTTGATTTAATGCTTAGAAATCGCGTTTTTGGAGAAAAGGGGGCAAAAATGACATTTTCACTAAATCTGTCCATAAATTTCGAAAATCTCAAAAATTGGGGAAAAGATACTTTTTGGAAAGTGAATATTTCGCTGATCAATTTTGTCTTCTTCGTCATCTTCGTTCGGGACCCACAAATACCATTTTCAGCCTTGTGAAGGTTGGGACCCACTTGCCCATCTTATAAAAGGAATAGTTCCTTCTTCTTCCTTCTTATTTGTTCTTCTTGCAACCCTAGGCTCAAGAGAAAACCTCTCTCCCAGCACTTTCTCTCTCCTCTTTGAAACCTCTCTTCTTGAGTGCTAAATGGAGGGTTGATCTCCTAATCCTCTTCTCCTCTCTCTTGGCTCTCCAAGGATGCCATTTTCATAGGATTTGAGCTGGGACAACTTCTCTTTTCAAGCTTTTCTTCTTGTTTGAAGCCTTCAAAAAGGATAGCAATGGATTCCTTTCTTCTAATCTTGGTTTTTCAAACCATTTGGAGTATTTTTATCTTACATGCAAAGGCTTTCTTTGAGATTTGCAATGGATTTGTTTTCTAGGGCTTCTTCTTGAGCTATTTTTGGGGGTTTTGTGATTTTGGTAGCTTGAGACTTTGGAGAGACCTTCTTGGAGTGTTTTGTTTCTCACCTTAACCAAGGCAAGTGAATATTCTAGCTAATTTGACAAATGTGTCCAATATGAATGATTTTATGTTAGCTTCATCCTATGATTTGTTCATTTATGATTTATTCCCTTGAAAAGTCTAAGCAATGGTTTATATTTGATTTTCTTAAGTGATTGCTTTACAACAATCTAAATCTTCATTCTCCAATTCATCATCGTTGGTTTCACTCTGTATGTCTCAGAATTTCTATGTCTTTTTATTGAAGAACAGATTTGTTTAATGTTATGATTCTTTGGAAATGGATGGAAGAAAATTAGTGTATTGATGATATAATGGAGTTTGTAGTGGTGAGGAGAAGCCAAGAATGTATGAAATTGATTGTAGAAGAGAAGAGGTGGGAAAAGAATCAAAAAAATGCACAAAGAAGTGCATTTCTGCGCTCGAACCGGACTGGGACATAGCCCAGTCCGCTCGAGCGACCCAGTGGGCCGCTCGAGCAGACCAGGTTCTATTATTGGCTTCCGCTCGAAGCGAGAGCCAGGTCTGTCCAGGGCCCATTTCTGGGCTGTTTTGTGGCTGTCTTCTGGTTCTTTTTCAGGCCTGTTTCAGGTCCATTTCAGCCCATTTCTCCTCCTTGTTTTGTAGCCCATTAATCTACTTTTAATGCCTAAAAGCCCATGAAAGATTTGGATAAATTATGATACTTGAAATTTGTGAATTGAATGGGGAACATGAGAGAAAGACTTAATGTGGAATTTGCCTGGGAATCTTTTTAATCTCAATGCAACAGTTTATCATTTTAAATTTTGTGGATTTTCATTGGCATCAAACATGTTCTTTTATAAATCAATGTTAAAAGTTAAGTGTGTATTGAGATAGTCCCTTGGTAAGTCATTAAGTCATTATACACTATTCTACTCCATTCCAAGTTAGAAAAATGTTTAAGTATTCTTTGTAAATTGATTTGAAATGAATTGAGTGGTTTGCCACGATTGGAAATATCGATACAACTACTTGTTTGAATTAATTGATATTGTCCGTTTGTAAATCGTCCAAGTAGTTGCTTTTATCGATTTTTGGTAATGTATTGCGATGATTTAAAATGCATCGGTTTGACGAATGGATTTAAGTGGTTCTCCACGTTCGGAAATACATTGATAAGGCTACTCATCAGATTTGTTGGATTTGTCAGTATTTTCAGTATGTATTTGTTCAGGAGTAGCCCTTTTATCGGTTTCAGAAATGAATCAGTTTTATGATTTGATTTGTATCGGTTCAGGTTTTGAAAATTAAAGGCACCACTAAGCTTAGGTCACCTTGTCGGGCTGATCACCCGGCTTGGGATTTTTAATTTGTCTGCCAGCTGCAGCTTGGATTCTGTCTGTACCGACCATGGCAACGATTTTGTCCGGTCCCACGTGTAGTGGCTACAGGTTCTGTTTGATAACGACTTTGTTCAGTTCCGGTCCCACGAGTAGTGGCTACGGTTCTGTCTGCTCTTGTTACTTCGGTAATAGGAGAATATAGCTATATGTGGTTTGCCAATGTTTTATCCGTTTGATATTTGTTTTATGATCCTTGTTTGTTTTCAGCTTATTATAGTCTTTGGATTTGTTAATGTTCAAGAAATCGATCTTTTATCTTATTGTCTCTATTATTCAGGATTTTAAATGTATTTACAATTATTAAATGTTTTACGTAGTCTGTTGTCTTTTTAAGATATTACGTTTCAGAAACTGTTCATTTATTTGCTTTGATATTTATGTTCAGTCTTTCAATCGTTTATCATGATTTATTACTATTATTGTTTAGACTCTTTAAATGGATTTACAATTATTCCATAATGTTTTACAAATGCCTCTTATCATATTATCTGAGTTTTGCTTGCCAGACCGTCGTGTTTGACCCTCTTTGTTTGGTGCCAGGACTCTTTCTCTTCCCCATTTTATGTGTTTGATCGGAGGAGGCAGTTGAGCTACCGGTCTGACGTGAGAGGCTGCCCATTGATATCATCTAGATGTCAGGTTGGCACCGGAGTTCGTATCTAAATATTGGGGGTAGTATTTCTATTTAGTTGGATATTTTTGTATGGCTTTGTTAGCCTTTCTCACTGGGTTGTAATTAAGACACTTGATAATTGTAACTTGAATATGTGGGAAATAAATAGTCATGTTACTACCAGCTCAGTATTCTATGATTTATGATTTGTACCAGTCTGCTCATTTGATGGCTTTATGATATTGGTTGAGTGCGACACGGAATCCAATGGCCACGGGCTCCGAGTCGCAACGCCATAATTAGCTTCCGTAAAATATTCAGGACGTGATGGAATTTTATTATCCTCATTCACGCGGATCTTGGGAAAAGCAAAAGTTTTAATTAATTCCAAAACTTTGAATCCCGAGATCGGATCACTACAGGGCCCGGTTTCAGGGTGTTACTGATTGGTATCAGAGCTGGTTAGTTTCTAGGAAATAAAACACTCTAGAGACATTAAGACGTGTGGTGAGGATTCGTTAGATTGTGTCGATTTGTTTTCTCTTGTCTTTGTTTCTTTGAATTTGAGTTCGCTTTCTTTTTAGTCGGGAGACTTTTCTTGTCTTTTCTGTTGTTCTTGTTGTTAGGGAATATTGGACAACCAAATTTCCTTTTTCGTGGGGGGAGAATTAAAATCTCGACACCCACATTAGTGTCTTTCGCTAGTGTTCGCGTCGGAGATTGGAAACATTGTGGATTTAGTATTGTGTTTTCGGAGAACATCAGCAGACTTTCAGCCTTCAGCATCTCCATTGTGATTCATGAGAGAGATGCGTACATTTGTTTGCCAAAGAAGAACATGAGTATACATGAAGACCCCCTTTCAGTTACCGGGAGATTCATAGTAGCATGCCCAGGTAAGTAAGTGAGGAATTTTGGGAGACTTGTACCGACTTCCTGAGAACGAAGGGTTACAGAAGACATTTTGGTTGACTGATTTTATGAAGGGAGAAGTGATTCTTAATTAGTAAGACTAGAAGTTAGTGCCAGAAACACAGGGATTTCCCGGATTCAATGAGCCTTGTCATAGTTTTGGTTTGAGAATTTTCCGTAACTTGCAGCTTAGCCAGTGAAGTTGGATTTCAGCGGTAATACCAAGTGGATGGGTTAGTTGTAGTCAGATAATTTTTGGCAGTAGAGGAAAACTTGTGGATTTTACCGACTTACAAGGTATTGGATTGGACACCGTGCAGATGCAAGTGAATACCTCAGTTAATGTGATGTACATTTCTTAATGAGAGTGATTTTTCATGATATTTCCATCTTTGTTATGTTTTTTCTTAATGTTTATGATTTATCCTTGTAGTATTTAAGCTATGGATTATGTTTATCTTCTTAAGATATTGTTTTACAATGATCTTGAATTTTGCTCTTGTTTTAATTTTCATAAATGTTGACATCTACATTTCAAGATCTTCGTGATTGTGTTTTTCTTTTTTGAAGCATAGTGTGAAATTTCTATTCATTGATTTGTTTCCTTGGCTATGCAAGATGAATTTCTTAAGGGCTTTTGTGTTCAGATTATATACAGATTCCTACATTTGTTTTAACGTTCAGTTGTGCTTAGATTTCTACAGGATTTTTATGAACAAATGAGTTCAGATTTCAACAAGGTTTAGTGTTTAATTAACACTCAAATTTTAGCAAAGTTTAATGTACACTCATGCTATATGAATCTGATTTATTTTTGAAGTCCTTATTTGAAAATTGTTAGGTATTTTGATGGTTTGTTTGGTTGTGAAAATATGAATTTCAAAATGGATAATGTTATTTCATACTCAAACTTTGATAAGCCTTATTTAAGCTTTATTTTAGCTTTATTTGGCAATTTGGAGGTTCAGTTTCTACTATGTTTTAAAATGATGAAATTCAGCTAAGTAATTGTTTTAGTCATTTGTTTAAAATTTTAAGATTGTTTTGCATTGAATGGAATGAGTTGTATTGGCTTATGGTTGGAGTATGGAAATGTACGGAATTGAAGAGTTGATGGGTATAAGGAGGTGTATTGGTTCAGTTGGAAACAAATTTGGATTTTTGAGGTAATGAGCAGAACTTAAGACATAATATTTAGATGAGGCTCTGATAATTGTTCCTACAAGAAAGGTAGAGCATGAGACAGAGGCAGAAGATTGAGCAGACTCCAGATTGTGAAATTTTCAATCAAGCACCATTCGTGAAGCAAATGTTTAGTTATTCTGTGAACCTTGGAGAACAATCAAAAAGTGGTGGAGTTATTTCGAGATTAGGATTAATAAAGTTTCAGTTCTTCAGGGATTGACATCATGTTGGCAGATATGTTTTTGTTGAAAACACAGTATCAGGCAAGAGGTCAAGAGCAGCAAGCAGATAGAATTAGAGGTGAGCAGGAATTCTGAGTACAGCACAGAAAGATTGGAATTTGGAGTTGTGGACACAGATTGGATTTCCAAGGTCGGCTTTACATGTCAAGGGTAGAAGACTTGAAGAGTGAAATTGGAAGGAGACAAGCCATGTGAAGTTTCGATACACAAGACAGTGCAGCATATGAGTTATAGCAGTGTAGCATCTGGGTTGAAACAGACCAAGTCAGAGACAGGATACCTATAGAATTTTGGAGTTGTAAGTCAGAATCGAATAGGATTTGTAATGTGTCAGGAGAACCGTGCAGCCAGTTAACTCGATCAGTTTATTGGCCACGAGAGAAGATAGATGATGCATGCGAGGAATCAACGGATTGCTAAGTCACTCACTTCAAAGTTAATGTGTCGACATGGACTCTTGTGGTAAGAGCTTTAATAGAGGTGGCAGCATTGTTTTGAGAATTTGAATGACATTGATTGAAGATGGAAGAGATTGGTAAGTGGTAGAACTTCAGTTTCGCCAATTTTTCGAAGACTAAACTGAATGGAAGGATTGAACCAGAATTCGAGAAAACATAGTAAGAGCAAATATATGGAATTTCAGAATTTTTCGAGATGAAGATTTTTCAATGAAAGCATGCATGCGACCACATCTTCATGCAAGTGTCAGGGATATGGTGTACAGCTCGGCATAACTTAAGGCACAGAATTTCAGAGTAACAGAAGGCAGAACTTGTAGTTTCCTGAACCGACAGTGACTGACGAGGTAAGTAAAAGAAATGATCCAGTGCAAGAACGACAGATGACACCAAGGATGAGTAGAGGAATTGTTGAACACTAGTTTGGTCAGAGCAGTATGTTTTGAGCAGATATGTGGAACAGTGTGAAGCCTTCAACCGAATCAGAATGTTGTTTGCAGGCACACCTCAACATCAGGTTTGATCAGGGGACATCTTAGTTGCCGAGGTTCAGCGAGGGTGTCATGTTTTCTTTTGTCTTTTCGGGTTTTTGATTTTTATTTGGTTTAGACCATTTGGAGGACCAAATAGGTTCCAAGGGTGGGGGGAGGATGTAAGACCCCGACCCCCAGTTCTTTTGTTTAGTGTTGTTTTCATCATGGTTTAGCTTTTCTAAGTAAGATTAGAGTTGGTTTGACCTTGTTTTTTAGTTTGACTAGATTTTTCATAACTTTGAGAAATTTTGAGGACCTTTGACCTTAGTTTGACCCGGCCTTTGTAATATGTATTTTTATGAGAAATTACTCTTGATTTCTAAAAATTCCAAATTTCATTTATTTTTACTTATCTCATTAAGTTTAGCAACTTTCATGTTTTAACCATTTTGATTTAATGCTCAGAAATCGCATTTTTGGAGAAAAAGGGGCAAAAATGACATTTTCACTAAATCTGTCCATAAATTTTGAAAATCTCAAAAATTGGGGAAAATATACTTTTTGGAAAGTAAATATTTCGCTGGTCAATTTTGTCTTCTTCGTCATCTTCGTTCGGGACACACAAATACCATTTTCAGCCTTATGAAGGTTGGGACCCACTTGCCCATCTTATAAAAGGAATAGTTCCTTCTTCTTCCTTCTCATTTGTTCTTCTTGCAACCCTAGGCTCAAGAGAAAACCTCTCTCCCAGCACTTTCTCTCTCCTCTTTGAAACCTCTCTTCTTGAGTGCTAAATGGAGGGTTGATCTCCTAATCCTCTTCTCCTCTCTCTTGGCTTTCCAAGGATGCCATTTTCATATGATTTGAGCTGGGACAACTTCTCTTTTCAAGCTTTTCTTCTTGTTTGAAGCTTCAAAAAGGTTAGCAATGGATTCCTTTCTTCTAATCTTGGTTTTTCAAACCATTTAAAGTATTTTTATCTTACATGCAAAGGCTTTCTTTGAGATTTGCAATGGATTTGTTTTCTAGGGCTTCTTCTTGAGCTATTTTTGGGGGTTTTGTGATTTTGGTAGCTTGAGACTTTGGAGAGACCTTCTTGGAGTGTTTTGTTTCTCACCTTAACCAAGGCAAGTGAATATTCTAGCTAATTTGACAAATGTGTCCAATATGAATGATTTTATGTTAGCTTCATCCTATGATTTGTTCATTTATAGATTTATTCCCTTGAAAAGTCTAAGCAATGGTTTATATTTGATTTTCTTAAGTGATTGCTTTACAACAATCTAAATCTTCATTCTCCAATTCATCATCTTTGGTTTCACTCTTTATGTCTCAGAATTTCTATGTCTTTTTAGTTGAAGAAAGATTTGTTTATGTTATGATTCTTTGGAAATGGATGGAAGAAATTAATGTATTGATGATTAATGGAGTTTGTAGTGATGAGGAGAAGCCCAAGAATGTATGAAATTGATTGTAGAAGAGAATAGGTGGGAAAAAGAAACAAAAAATGCACAAAAGAGTGCATTTCTACGCTCGACCCGGACTGGGACAGAGCCCAGTCCGCTCGAGCGGCCCACTGGTTCTATCTGGGCTTCACTCGAGCGGACCCTAGGTCGCTCGAGCGAGCCCAGGTCTGTCTAGGGCCCATTTCTGGACTATTTTGTGGGCTGTCTTCTGGTTCTTTTTCAGGCCTGTTTCAGGTCCATTTCAGACCATTTCTCCTCCTTGTTTTGTAGCCCATTAATCTACTTTTAATGCCTAAAAGCCCATGAAAGATTTGGATAAATTATGATACTTGAAAATTTGTGAATTGAATGGGCAACATGAGAGAAAGACTTAATGTGGAATTTGCCTGGGAATCTTTTTAATCTCAATGCACTCTTTATCATTTTAAATGTTGTGGATTTTCATTGGCATCAAACATGTTCTTTTATAAATCAATGTTTAAAAGTTAAGTGTGTATTGAGATAGTCCCTTGGTAAGTCATTAAGTCATTATACACTATTCTACTCCATTCCAAGTTAGAAAAGTGTTTAAGTATTCTTTGTAAATTGATTTGAAATGAATTGAGTGGTTTGCCACGATTGGAAATATCGATAAAAGTACTTTTTGAATTAATTGATATTGTCCGTTTGTAAATCATCCAAGTAGTTGCTTTTATCGATTTTTGGTAATGTATTGCGATGATTTAAAATGCATCAGTTCGACGAATGGATTTAAGTGGTTCTCCACGTTCGGAAATACATCGATAAGGCTACTCATCAGATTTGTTGGATTTGTCAGTATTTTTAGTATGTATTTGTTCAAGAGTAGCCCTTTTATCGGTTTCAGAAATGAATCACTTTTATGATTTGATTTGTATCGGTTCAGGTTTTGAAAATTAAAGGCACCACTAAGCTTAAGTCACCTTGTCGGGCTGATCACCCGGCTTGGTTTCTTTAATTTGTCTGCCAGCTGCAGCTTGGATTCTGTCTGTACCGACCATGGCAACGGTTTTGTCCGGTCCCATGTGTAGTGGCTACGGTTCTGTTTGATAACGACGTTGTTCATTCCTGTCCTACGAGTAGTCGCTATGGTTTTGTCTGCTCTTGTTACTTCGGTAATAGGAGAATATAGCTATATGTGGTTTGCCAATGTTTTATCCGTTTGATATTTTGTTTTATGATCCTTGTTTGTTTCAGCTTATTATAGTCTTTGGATTTGTTAATGTTCAAGAAATCGATCTTTTATCCTATTGTCTCTATTATTCAGGATTTTAAATGTATTTACAATTATTAAATGTTTTACGTAGTCTGTTGTCTTTTAAGATATTACGTTTCAGATACTGTTCATTTATTTGCTTTGATATTTATGTTCAGTCTTTCAATCGTTTATCATGATTTATTACTATTATTGTTTAGACTCTTTAAATGGATTTACAATTATTCCATAATGTTTTACAAATGCCTCTTATCATATTATCTGAGTTTTGCTTGCAGACCGTCATGTCTGACCCTCTTTGTTTGGTGCCAGGACTCTTTCTCTTCCCCATTTTAGGTGTTTGATCGGAGGAGGCAGTTGAGCTGCCGGTCTGACGCGAGAGGCTGCCCATTGATATCATCTAGATGTCAAGTTGGCACCGTAGTTCGTATCTAAATATTGGGGTAGTATTTCTATTTAGTTGGATATTTTTGTATGGCTTTGTTAGCCTTTTTCACTGGGTTGTAATTAAGACACTTGATGATTGTAACTTGAATATGTGGGAAATAAACAGTCATGTTACTACCATCTCAGTATTCTATGATTTATGATTTGTACCAGTCTGCTCATTTGATGGCTTTATGATATTGGTTGAGTGCGACATGGAATCCGATCGCCACAGGCTCCGGGTCGCAACGCCATAATTAGCTTCCACAAAATATTCAGGACGTGATGGAATTTTGTTATCCTCATTCACGCTGATCTTGGAAAAAGAAAAAGTTTTAATTAATTCCAAAATTTCGCATCCCGAGATCGGATCACTACAGGGCCCGGTTTCGGGGTGTGACACCAGGTTGCCGGCACTCCCCTGGCAACTAGCCAGTGGATCTTCTCCATTTTGTGCTATGAGAGCACTTCGGCACTCATGCCGGTTGCCGGCGCGCCCCTGGCGACGAGCCAGTGGGTCTTCTCCATTTCGTGCTATGAGAGCACCTCGGTACTCATGCCAGGTTGCCGGTGCACCCTTGGCGACGAGCCAGTGGGTCTTCTCCATTTTGTGCTATGAGAGCACCCTTTTTTTTAGATCTTTAATGAACTCATCGAAGAGAAACGATGGCCCAAAACCTTAGTCGAACAGGCTCAACATTTCTGCAAGCACGATGAACGATAGGAAAGGATCACGGTTTCTCAATTTTGAATCCAAAATTGAGAAATCTAATTTTTTTTTTTTTTTGAAAAGAGAAAGAGTGGAAATAAATTCAAAGAATTAGAAATTTCCAAAAAATCTCATCTCATTTTTTTTTAGATGCGGAATCCAACATAGGCCACCAATTAGAAAGTAGCCAAGGAATTAAAAAAAAGAAATATAAGCATAGAACAAAAGATATGATATGCAAATATTTCATTTCTAGCATCGTGTTCTCAAATGAACGAGTCCCACCGGGTGTGCCAGCTTGATGGACGGCGCTTCTGCCTGGTTCTACCGAGGTCGGCGGACGTGGGAGTCCGCTAGGTCCGACCCTTTCGTAACCGGGGGGGGCAAAGGCGTGCATCAACATTTCTTTTGTGTGGGTGTGCCAGATTTTCTATTTTTACTTGGAATTGCAAGTGGTGATCCGGAGATCAACCTTCGCAAGTAAAAAAGAAATCAACTTCTTTCAAGTTTTCCATTGCACATATATTAAAGAAAAGAGACATTTTCTTGATTTGCCGTGAAAGGCGATTTTTTTGGCATTTATAGCCGATTTTTGGCGTTTATAGCCGATTTTGGCGTTTATAACTGATTTATAATCTTTATCAATAATGAAAGACAAGAGTTGTGATTTTTGTCTCTTTTAAAAAAATACAAACTACAATGAAAATCAAGAAAAGGAGGATCTAACTTATCAGGAGATTGTGGGGGACCCGTTCAGATTGACGGTCGCAAGCCATATGTGGACTTCGCCATCATCCATGCAGATGAGAACAGAGGATGCTATTGATTCGCTTGGCTTGGCTATAACCTCAGGTTTTTAGAGGACAAAGACCAAGAGGAGGTCCTATGTCCAATAAAAAACTAAGTAGACGGGTTGAAAAGCCACGTCTAAGCAATTGGAGGCAGAAGGAGAAGGCAAGGACCTTCGGGGGAGGGGGTACCCCCCCAAGGGACTTTTGTCACCTTGTAGCGGTGGTCGGTGTAAGATTTCCGCAGAGTTTTCTCTCTTTGATGCCTTTTTTCTGTCTAAGTTTCCGGATTTTCTACAGTCTGTTGTTTGTTTTCTCTGCTGTCTGTGTCTCTTTCTTCTTGGAGAGCTCTCCTATTTATAGGCTTTTAGGTAGCCATTTAGGAGGGTTTATGAGCCTTAATTGTCATAAAGCTACATAAAGGGAGGAGTTACAAGATTGAATTCTTTATTTTGTAACTCCTTTTTCTTGGCTTCTGATTGGCCGGAGGAGATTGAGGGCATTTAATCGCCTTTAATCGCCATGATGGGAGGAGTTTCATGGGTTAAATGCCATGAATCTCTTGACTTGTAACTCCCGGATGCTTGCTTCTGATTGGGCCGTCCAAAGAAATGGATTAATGACTGTAATAAAGCTAGTCAATTAATCGCATTAAGTGGTCACCGAGCAGTTGAAGAGTCGCGGGCCGTGCCGCGTCTTTTGGGATTCTTCTGGCGATGATCATCGATGGATCTTCATGTAGATCGACATAGGATGACCATGTAACTTCAGGTGTTGGTTGCCAACAGCGGGTCGGTGCCATCTGTCCTGTCGGCTCTTATCGAAGATTTGGTGTCTCCGATGCTTTCGTCACCGGGAGCTCCTTTTCGGCTGCCGGAGAAGCAAAGGTAGGCCAAATGATTTTGAAATGGCCCGAAACTTCTTGTGTACTCCTCTTTTGGCTGTCTTGAAGGATCTTGCAGTTTTTATTTGATTCTGACAAGATTTGATTTTTTTTGAAGTAGCATTGCCTATTTATGGTAGGTTGCGACTTCATGTAGCTCTTTGGATCTTGAAGAGGCAAAGTGACATTTTGGTTGTCAACACTCCCGAGTTGGGAAATGAGACCTTTGTCGAACTGGTGGAGGCCCGATTTCGATCTGTCTCCTCTCTCCAAGATGACTTCTTGTCTTTCCTAGAGGCTCGGTCTTCGCGCCAGAATCCAAAATTCTCCCGAGCTCGGACTTCGTCCTCTTGTTGCTCAATAAACCGGTTCACCTTGGCCATGAGAGCCTTCATCGAGGCCACAGGGTTTCGGACCAAATCTTCCCGAAGGTCGTTGCCTGGCAGTAGAGCTTGTTGGAAAGACGTAACCGCCACCTCCTTAGCAGCGTTCTCTACTTGGCTGTAAATTGTTCAGAATCTCTTGGCGAACTGAGTAATGTTCTCGTTGTGCCTCATTCTGAGAGCCATTATATCAGCATTTGTCTTGGGGATGACTCTGTGCGCCTATAATTTCTCTAAGAATGAGTTTCGGAGCTATTGCCAGTTTGAAATAGATCCTTCTACGAGTGCGCAGAACCATCTCAAGGGGAGGTCTCCCAAACTGGAGGAAAAGACTCTACAGTTCAGGTGACCGATGTCGCCCCAGATCGACATTCTTTGAGTAAAATGTCGAAGATGCACTGCTGGGTTCGAGGCTCTGTCATATAGGACGAACCTTGGGACGCTGAACTTTTTGGAAAGGGGAAAGTCCCTTATCTCCCGAGAGTAAGGAGATGATCCAAGGTCCTCGGGATCGCAGACGTCTAGCTGGTTTCGGTTGAAACCGGCCACCTCCATATTGCGCAGGACTGTCTGCTTGACGTGCTGGTCGAGCCACTCTCTTAAGTCCTCTTTATCTTCTGGTATTGTTTTCTCCGTCTTCTTCTCCGAATGGTTATTGTTGGAGCCCTCGTCGTGAGCACGGCCACGTTGTTTTTCATTGATGATTTGCCTCAGAGCTATCACAGCTGGAGGAGCTTGCTTGCTCCTTGGAAGCGAGGTCGCAGCCTTCTTTTTCTTCTTTCGGAGCTGCCGCTGCCGCCACCACTAGAGCTGCTGCTGGAGCTGCTGAATCAGCTTGTCCTTCTCTTGAATGAGAAGGTTTTGAGTCTTGATATCTTTAAGGAATGGGCTGTCAACATCATCGCCATCATCCTGGTGGTGGGAGTGATGCGATTCGACCACCATCAGAGATTTATCCTTTCGGGGCTGCTGTTGAAGGGAATTGTCCTGCTAGGGACACTCTGGCAGAGGGTTATCTTACCTGAGAGGCACTTCCACTTCGTTCGAAGAGGAACTTGACTGGGAATGATGACTACCAACGATCACTGCTCTAGTCCTCGGCCCAGACTCCTTCTGTTGAGGAGTAGGTGGTTGTTCTAGCAGAAGTGGCGGCATGATTTGTGAAGGTGCTCCGCCTTTTCTGGTTTTAGGAGGCATGGTGTAAGGAAAGAAGTTTGGATTGTTTCCTTCCCATAGACGGTGCTAATTGTAAGTGCCTAAAAATTACGGACTTGATTAGGGGGAATTAGGATCTCCTTGAGACTCCTCGATGAAGATGAAGCGCCTGCCTGAAACCTGAAAGGGGGAGAAGGAACAGGAAGAAGACAACGTCAGAGACCCTGGCTGCGGGCAGCGCAAGGCCCTCCGATGCTTAAGTTAGTTCGGGGACTCAACAGTAGGATGGAGGAAGAAGAGAGACAGAGTAGGGGCTTAAGAGTGGTATTGTGCATACCTGAGTTGGGGGAGAACTTCTCCTATTTATAGAAGAAATCTCTATGAAAAAGAATGATGGGGCCCACTGACTTGACCTGTACTTTGAGAAGTAAGTCTTATCAGCCCACATTTCTTTAAATGAAAGCCTATTCTGCCCACCATTCAATAAATGATAGTCCGACTGGGCCCACCTTTCATTAAATGGTGGTCCAATCGGCGCACAATTCATTAAATGAGGGTCTTATCGGGCCTCATCCTGTCTGGGCCTCTTGGCAGTAGTCCCATCGGATCTTGCCTGGAGCCTTGCCTTGATGGGGACGTAGCCGCTGGAAGCTGATCTATCTGATCTTGTCTGGAATTTTGGGCGGCTAAGATGTCTTCTCAGCCTCATTGCACATGCCCTTGTCCTGTCATACGTCCCATGACGTGACAGAGTCTCCAAGGGATTTAGGCTATTAGTGTCTATCTCTAGGGGTGTACACGGATCAGATTGGTGCGGATTGGGCCAAATCCGTCACCAATCCGTTACCTACGGATTGACCGATTTGCAATCCGTCACCAATCCGTGGGGGTTAAAATCTGATCTGATCCGATCCGTGGACGACCGGATCGGATCGGATTAATCCGTTCAATCCGTTAGCTCCATCAAGAACCTGAAACCACTTTTAAACAGACCAAAAAAAAAGGATAAAAGATAGAACCCATATATGAATAAAAACACTAGAGGAAAAGAAAAAAAAATGAAATTTTCTATTCAAAGCAATTTGATGCTGAAATCTACTTTCTCCCTCTCTTTCCTGGTTCTATACTCAACAGATAGAATACTCATACAGTCCAACTACCCATCAAGCCATAAAACAAATGGAAAACAATGCCAGTGGTCATTCCAACTTCCAAGCTGTGAAAATGAGTAGGGTGTTGAACTGTCATGTCCCAATCTTTTCAACTATTCAACTATATAAGCCTGCAAAATATAAGGGTGCAACTCAACTATCATCTACAGGATGGCATCCATACACACTAAATCAGGTGCACAGGACCTGGCAAAAATGTAAAGCAGGTTTCAAAGTACTCATCATTCAACTCAGAGAACAAAAGTCCAAATAGGGGGTGAACCAACGAAGTACAGCAAACTGGCAAGGAAAGCCTTCACACTAAAAACACAGTGGTCATTAAATTGTTAATACAAAGAGATCTAATTATTACAAACACAAAAAAACAAACAGCAGTCCATCAGTATCCATCGGTCATCACCAGCTTCAACTTCACACTTGATATCAACTTGTGAAACCTACGAACATCAAGTACTATATTAGAATAATTTAATTAAACATTGAAGATAACTTAAACATAATTTTATAAAAAATAAAAATACCTGAGTCCAAAGTCTCTAGATCAGCAAACTCCTCCATAAGTTCTTCCACATCAGGAATTGATGTATCATAAACTCTCAACCAATCTTGTGTGCAAATTAGGCAGTCCACAAGTTTAGGGGAACGAGAGCTACGAAATCGATCTAGGACACGACCTCCGGTACTAAAGGCAGCCTCAGAAGCAATAGTAGATACATGAATGGCTAAAATATCCCGTGCAACTTGAGAAAGAACATGATACCTAACTGAATTTGTTTTCCACCAACTCAAAATTTCAAACTTTGTATTTCCATGTATCTTTTCACGAGCTTCCTCCAAATACATGTCCACTTCTGACTTATCTCCTTCACATTCTTCTTCTTCCAAATGTTTCTCAAACAATGATGAAGGGTCACTTGCTTGCAAACTTGATTGGCCACCCTCCATTTCACATGTCAGACTTGAAGATGATGCACTAGCTGACCCATATTGTTCACACTCCTCATAAACACCATTTAATGCATCTCTTAACTTTTGGGTTAGCTCAATCACATGAGATACTTCAAGCTTGAAATATTTGCCATAACAAAACTTCACATATTTCAACTTATATCGGGGATCCAACACAATCGCAACCAATAACATCATATTCATTTTATCAATGGGTTCCCAATACTTATCAAATCTCAATCTCATTTTAACAGACATATTCCTCAAAGAAGAATCCTCCATCATAGACAATTCATTTAAAGACCTAACAATGTCACAAACTTCTGTAAAGTACAAATTTGAACTCACATGAAAATAAGCAGACAATCGATTAGTAGCATCATAAAATTTCTTCAGAAATCTTGTTATTAGCTTACAATCATCCCAATCCATAGGGAGGTCCATCTAATTCCCAATTCATCAAATTCCTTGCTGAATTTATCATCTTCTTCATCCAATATGTCAAAAGCTTTTTGAAACTTAATTGTTGTTTCTAGCATGAGGAATGTAAAGTTCCACCTAGTTGGAACATCTAAAGACAACAAACTATCACTTTCTATTCCCTCTTAACCGCAGCACAAACTTTTGTTATAGCACCTTTCAATTCATTTAACCCATCTCTCACAATCAAATTAAGAACATGTGCAACACACCTCATGTGAAAATGTTTTCCACCTAAAATAAAACTGTCACATTTTTTAGCAAACTTTCTCTTTAAAAATGCAATGGCAATATTATTGGAAGACGCATTATCAACAGTAAGAGTACAAATTTTCTTAATACCCCAATCAACCAAGCATTCCTCCACAGCTCGACCAATGGACTCACCTTTATGACTAGAAATGACACAAAAGTTCAGGATTCTTTTGTGCAATTTCCAATCTTTATCAATAAAATGAACAGTAAGGGATATATAAGAAAGGTTTTGGACTGAGGTCCAGCAATCTGTAGTGAGACAAACCCTTTGGTTTGTCAGCATGTCCCTCAAATTTTTTTTTGTTCATCATACAACTCCAAACAATCTCTGGCAATTGTAACACGTGACACATGTTTGAAACTTGGTTGCACGGTGCTACAAAAATTACGAAACCCTTCACGCTCCACAAAGGTAAAAGGCAACTCATCAGAAATTATCATTGTAGCGAGTGCCAATCTACATGCAGGCTGACTAAATTTCCAAACAGCCATGTTACTGACAGTCTCACCATCTTTTACTGATTGATATGAAGATATCCGCTTTTTTTTTTGGTTGCTGCTTCATTTAAGGGATTCTTGATACATATTTTCAAATGATTATTCAAAGTAGTAGTCCCATTAGAACTAATCCAAGTATAAGCAGCATCACAATACAAACAGCTGACAGTAATCGGAAGCTTAGGGTCATAATCTTTAGGCCTTTTTAAACGTGCCCAGACCTCAGATACTCTACCCCTTTTTTCGAAAGGATTTACCGCACTATATATAGTACTAGAAGCCCCTGTAGGTGGAAGAGCAGTGGCTGGAGGTTTGATGTCTGCTGTTCAACTAACTCCAGCTGGGGTTGTGTTATTGTTATACTGTTGGAAAGATTAGGACTAAAGTGCTCACCAGTGCTAGACATCTAAGAAAAAAGACACAAAATTTAGATTCATTGTAATTAAAAAGATTCAGAATGAGAGATACAAAACTTTTAAATGAACTCTGAAAAAAAGAGAACACGGATAGAGAGAGGAATGCCATATTAATCTAGAAAACCTGAACAAAACTTTAACAAGATGTAGAGATTATGATGAGGAAATACACAACATAAAAAGGAAATGAAGCAGCATCAGATTTCAGTGATTTTACTATCAAACCAAAGACGAGTGAAGATCCACTACATAAACAAACATCTATCTAACATATAAAGCATCAAAATGAATCCAGTAAATTTGCCGTTAAAGTGCAACCATCCAAAAGGGTAGTTTTCTTGAGATAATGAAATAGCAGAGTGTTTATCTTGTCAAAATTCTCCTTTGTAATGGAAAAGATATTATCCATGTCAATGAAAAAGGAATTATAGGTGCAAGTTTTAGAGCAAACTTAGGGATACTTAAATCAAAGGAAAAAGATAAAATAAAAAAGTGTAAACTTTTGTAGTTTTTTACTATACCAAGAAAAATACTCCCATACGTTTTGCCAGTTCCTCTTATTAACAAGAGCGAATTGATTGAGAATGACACATTGACACCCAGAAATAATACAACTTCAAATGTGACAAGTGTGACTTTGCAAGAAAAAAAAACACATTCTTTAAGAATCTCTTCTGCACAAACACACTATATATCATACCAAACAATCTTGATGCTAAACTCGAACAATTCCAACTTCGAAACAGAATTTTCAAATCGATCAAACGAACCCTATTCTAATACTAACAGCGGGCATGAGAGAGAATATCAGAAATTACTCAAAGATCACTAAAAGCTCATCAAATCCAAACTCCGAGAGAAAAAAAAGCATCAAAACCTAGGAAGTAGGAACTATAGATTTCAGACCTTATATAAGCAGTTTCTTATTGAAATGGATTAAAAAAAAACTATCTCGATGCTACAGACTACAGTTCTAAGTCCCCCAAAAACAAACACATATCAATCAAAACAACTCGCGCGTGGGAGAGAAAAACAGATGTTGAAAAATGCAAACCTAAAACACAATAGAGAAAAGATTAGTAAGAGTAAAAGCATACATAAATGAGACATTAATCCAGTAAACATGAAGAAAACGCAAAAAGATGCAGAAATTATGATGTTAAAAAATGCATAAAAATGAAACAGATGAAAATAGCATCGGAAAAAAAAAGGGCTTGAGTTGATGTTACCTCAAAAGAGATGAAGAAAACACAGCTGGGGTTATTTTTTCTCCTTGTTGTCGCAGCTGGGGTTCTTCTTGTTCTTGGGAGATGAAGAAAACACGAGAGAGAGAGAGAGAGAGAGAGAGAGATCGAAGAGATGGGAGAGGGAAGGGTTTTATCGCTGGTGGCTAGGGTTCTTGGGAGATGAATGACCGATGGGAGAGGGAAAGGGTTTTGGCCTTTTGGGGGGATAAAGATTTGTTTACATTTGACCCCTTAAATTTTTTATTATTTTATATTTAGACATATTAATTTATATATAGACCCCTTAAATTTTTTTTATTTATATTTAATGTAAACGGATCGGATCGGATCAAATCCGCGGATTGAGAATGAAATCCGCCATCAATCCGTTGCTAACGGATTACAGGATCTTCAATCCGTCACCAATCCGTTAACCTTCGGATCGGATTAAAATCGGCGGATCGGATTGGATCGGATCGGATTCATGGATTGACGGATTTTTTGTACACCCCTATCTGTCTCGGCTAGCCCTCCGACATTTCCTTAAAGCTTTATAGCAGTTAAGTAGATGGATGCTGAGGTGCGTGATCGAAGCCAGAGCATAATACCGGGATCAGGAATGACCGAGGTCGAGGATGATCTTGACCTCGGCTGGCGACCTGGTACTACTACCGAGGTGTGTTTAGCCGAGCACGAGACGTGATTAGCTGGCATTATTACCGGAGCTAATGTAATCTCGGCCTCTTAGGAAATGCCCCCACACAGATATATACAGGTCAACCCTTACCCAATACATTTAAATGGGTAATAGGGGTCAACCCTAACCCCACCCATTTTTCTCGGTTCATATTTAGGTTTACCCAAGATGACCTGTATAGACGAAGCTCAAATGCACACCAGATACAAGCCGAGTTAGTAGGTTATATTAGATTTTGCCACCTTTAGGTGTCACCACCAAATAGCATTTAATAGACTATAACACTGCACTATACATCAACATATGAATAAAGATAGACCACAAGGGGGTCTTCAGTTGGTTGGTAACCCCACTTGTCACCCGAATGATCATTGGGAATGCATTTCTTCCCATCTGTATGGGCTTTCTTTCAATGGCGTGGGGTTTCTCTTTCCTTTGTGTGGGCCTACTGTAGTCCCAACTAATTAAAAGAAAACATGCAAGATAAAGAAAGCCAAAAATTAAAAGTGCCTTTGTTAATTAATGTAAATCTTTCACTTAAAATACAATCTATTCTATCTTCATTCAACTCTAATGGAAAAACAATACAGCATGAATGGAAACAAAAGAGAGAAAACGAAAACAGAAGAGAATCGACAAAAAAGAGGGAACCCATAAAAACAAACTCACCTTTGTCTTCCATGATCTTTCTCTCATCATAAGCATTTCATCAACAACATGCTGGGCATCTAACGAGGCCGTTCTCATTGCAAAGGAAGCAGATTCTGAATCCTCCCTTCTCCGAATAGTACTTGTGGCTACCATTGCAGTTGCCGTACAAGACGAACCGCAGCCCACCGCACCCGTTGCAGACTCCTGGCTTGGCCGTTGGGAACCCATCCAACACCTGCTTGAGTTCACCCGCATCGTGCAGGTTCTGGATCTCCTCTACCCCGCCCAAGTACCTAATATAGAGAATATTAAAACGGCTTGAGGATAATAGGATGATATTAAGAATATTTTACATGTTACAGTGATAAGTTTATCTTCGAACAGATTATATTAAGTTTGATTATGACGTAATTAGAATTAGATCATAAAAGAAATTATAATTTGATTAACCCGAGGGGTAGCTCAGTTGACCTAGACCACGGTTTGCTATCAGAGTGATTGAAACTACACTACTACACGGAGGGCACATGGGCCGACTACCCTTGGGCCCGTAGGGATTAGTCAAGTTCAAAGGGCTGCGACAATCTTTATTATAAAAGAAAAGTGATAATTTCATTAAGATATAATAAAACCACGCTCTTTGGATGGAATTGAATATAAAAGTGTTTATGGTAAAGTGGGTCCAAAATCTTGGTATTCATTTTCCATTATTTCATGTCTATTTATAAATGTTCACCTCTGTTTCCCCAAAACTTTTAATCATGTTTAGGAATACATTTTTCTTAGAGTTTTTAGAAACTCAATTCCAGGTATACAATCTGCCCTGAGAGTTGAATTTTTTTTAATTATGACGAAATTAAATTTATGATGAAATTAAGCTATCTCCATAAATAATCAAATAATCGCCCTTTATTTTTACTTTATTCATGACCCTTAATTTATTGTTACTCCCATCAATACAAAAAGGAAAAAAGTATTACCTTCCTCCTATAAAGACCGATGGGAGGGCTAGATCCTCCTTCCCCAAAATGCTCTTCAGCTCTTCCAAGAAACTCGAGTCCATCGACAAATCTCGTTCGTCGAACCAAAGGCGGAAGCCCCTGAGGATGGATTGGATGGTCCAGCAGTCCTCAAAAGTCCTACGGACCACGTGAAGGCTGGTGAGGTAGACCATGATCCGCTTCTCCCCGGCGGGTCGGGGGTGCGGGCTGGAGCGGGTCTGGAGTGAGTTAAAGGTGCGGATAGTGGTAGTAGCGATCCGAACCCGATGGAAGACCGAAGAGGCTTTCTTGGTTCGCTGTGTTTTGGCCTTTGCTGCTGCCGCTGCTGATGTTTGTGGTTGTTCTTCTTCCTCTTGGTTTTCTTCTTTGCAAATGTCCTGGATGTCTTTGAAAGATGAGTGTGTCAAGGAATGACTTCTGCAAGGGGACTTTCCCCACCACATGAGGAAAAGGGATGAGGAGAGAGGTTGGTGTGTTTTGGTTCTTCTTATAAGAATAAAATGGGTGTTTTGCAATTGTAACTGTAAGTGCCTAAATATTACGGACTTTGTAATGAGGATCACGGTGAGCTTGATGCCCCTTCAATAATGGAAAATGGCCTGGAAACCTGAAAGGAGAGAAGATGAACAAGTCAGAGGACCCTAGCTGTGGGCAGCACAAGGCTCTCCGATGCCTAAGTCAGATGGGAACTAAACAGTAGGATGGAGATGAGGGAGAAGAGAGACAGAGTAATAGCTCTCAGATTGTGATCATGCGTACCTGGGATGGAGATTATTCCTATATTTATAGAGGAGGAAGCTAGTGTTGCATGGTGGGACTCATGATGACGTCTTAGCACTCCCAGGGGTGCTGTCACGTCAGCCCACTATACATTAAATGGCAGTCCGATCAGCCCATTATGCATTAAATGATAGTCTAATCGGGCCTTACCCTATCTAACTTTTGGGCCTAATCCCATCAGGCCTGGCCTGGAGCCATACCCTGATGGGACGTAGAAGCTAGATGCTGCTCTGTCAGGGGTGAAGGGCAGCCAAGATGGCTTTGTCAGACTCAGCTAGATATCCGTGAAAGTACAACCGTCAGCGTCCATCTCGGCTAGTAGTCTGGCTCTGGTGCTGAGCTAAGTGGCCGAGGTGAAGACTTTGTACCGAGGTCGGATGACCGAAGTGAGGATTTGGTGCCGGGGTCAGGGGTGTCTGAGACAAGAAACGGTCTCGGTCTCGGATAGCGCCTTGGTGACGTTTGCCGAGGTCAAGGCTTGATTAGCCGACACTAACACCGAGATTAATATAATCCCAGCACTTTGGGAGACATCCCCACACAATTGCCCCCTAGCTTCTAACTTCATGGAGTTTGCCAGCTACGTGAGGTCGGGAGCTACAAAATAGGAGATCCTTCTGGAGTGGAGTTCATCTCGGTTTCGACCACTGACGTTTGGTCTCTATCCGTAGTCGTTGTGCCTGCCCAAGGTAATAAATGATGCTCGCTAATTAATGTAGAAGACATACCGACGGCACCATGTGTCACCATCCGGTTGGTTGTCCAATCGCATCAAGGAGGCGTGCAATGCTGATCGGGAACGCGTCCATTCAATGAAATGACGCGCGGGGGGCACTTGGGGGCGTCCGGCACGTGCGTCCTTAGGGTTTTTGAAAAGGGCGCCCTTCCTCCCATTATAAATATTGGAGGCTAGGGTTCTCGCCTCGCGCCGAAGAGCAAGAGAACGTTGCAGGAGAGATTCATCTGAGAAGAGAAGTGCTGCAGAGATTGAGCCTCCGTCGGTGTGACTCTCAGTTTCGTCTTCGTAAGTTCTTTCTCCTTTGCCTTTTTCCGCGGGTTTAGGGTTCCTTCTGCTTCTAGCCTCTGTTTCGGTAGAAATGGGTATCTACAGTCACTGGCTGGAGAATGAGACGGTGATCGAGGGACTTAGGTTAACGTACAAAATCCCTGCCGACGTCCATCTCAGGGCGGCTGATCCCAACGGTATCAACCTCCGTGATTTTTCAGGAGGCTGGATGCCTTTCCCGTTGGTGGCTGTGATTGAAGGTGGGGTTCGTTTTCCCCTTCACCCTCTCCTGAGGAGGTGTCTCAGCCAGTGGTGCCTCCGCCCCTGCTAGCTGTTGTCCAATGTTTTCAAGATCATAATGGGCACAGCCAAGCTGAATGAGGTTCTACACATCAACCTCGGCGTCTTCGATATTGAGGACGTTTATGACATATGCAAGCTCGGAGATGCCTATTATCTCCGAGCTAAGCCGTACCAGCAAGGCTTTATCCGGTACTTGGAGGACTCAAACAAGTACGCCGGGGATGATCTCTTGTACGTCTCGGGTAACTGGGAGTTCGGCAGAACCGAAATGGATAAAGCATACAGGATTCCCCGCCACTTCGAGACTGTTCCAAGTAAATGCCGTATCCTTTTTTGATTTGATATGTTTTCAACCCCCCCCCCCCCTTTTTTTCTTTTCTTTGTCTTGCCGAACTGATGCTTCTGTTTATGGTGCAGCTGCTAGGAAGAGAAGACAGGCTGCTCAATTCATCTGGCAGAGGAACGAGGTCTGGCTTCGGAAAGTTAGGGACTACAAAGGCTTTAACTGTAGGGCGGCCTGGTCGCTGCTGGGGTACAAGCCGCAGTACCGCGGCTACAACAGGGGGACGGTCGAGCCGGTTGGCGGAGAAGATCCGGAAGGAGCTAACCTTGAGGTCGGAGGAGAATAGACTACTCCCGAGGCTCCTGTCGAAAGGGGAAAGCCTTCACAGGATGAGGTCGGCGCCGATCATAGGGTAACGTCTGGCGCTGAGGCTTCTACTTCCGCCCCAAGGTTGCGCGAGGCCCCTATACTGAAGAAGATGGCGCGTCAGACACCCCGGTCTCCTTCGCCGAGGTCAGATATGCAGCACGCTAGGCGCTTATCGTTTGAGGACCTTGAGACTTTGGCGCTTGGGGCTGAAGAACCTCAGACCTCTTTTGCACCCACGAACCCGGATGTCGTCGAGGTCCCTGCCCCCGGATCTTTGGTGGCCACGGTTGCCGGAGTTGGGGCCTCTGTCTCTGAATCCATTCCTGTCCAGCCTGCAAGACCGGAGGCTCAGTCGCCTTCAGCCGAGGTCGGACGGAGAGAAGGTCATTCGAATAAAAGACCCAGGATTGAAGTGGGCCCCAGCTCGGCCACAACGTCACAATCTGCCTGGTCGGATCCGTGGGAGCCGAGCTTCTTGCTCGAACTGGGTAGACCGATGTCGAATAAAGATCGCGTTCTCTGAAAGCCCGATCCCCTCGTTCTCGAGACGCTCGGGCAGGCCTGCGCCCTGCCCCATGACATGGCTCAGCTAGAGGGGCATAGTGACTCAAAGCTGGTTTGGTCGCTATTGTAGTCGTGCTTTGCGGTGAGTTCGTCGAAAACTTTCAATTTATGCCAAGTGTTTTAGTTCGGCGATTTTTCTCTGAATGCCTTGTTTCTTTGACAGACGGTGCAGAAGTCCATGGTCATCGCGGACAGGCTCAGGAGGCATGGCCCTGCGATTGCCGAATTGGACGCAGAGAATAAATGCCTCCATGAATCTCTGGAAGCCGTCACCCAAAAGCTGGCGAAGGCCGAAGATGAGTTTAGGGAGGGGCTTGAGCAGGCGAGGGGTGAGACAGAGGCCGAAAAGAGAAAGGTGGCCGAGCTCGAGGCCTCTCTGGAGAGGCTGAAGGATGACTTCGAGGCCAAGTTCCAGGCTAAAAAAGGGCAGATGAGGCCGAGGCTAAACTCGAGTCAGAGTGTGATGCTATCTTTGAGGACACCAAAGCGCAAATGACGGCTCACTATAAGGCCAGGGTTCTTGTTATGAGGGAGAAAGCCTGGGCGAAGGGGTGGTGTTTAAAAGAACATGCGATATTTCAGTGCTGGACATCACTAGGGGAAGACGTCCATGGCTGATTTGGAACAAGCAAAACAGATTTTAAAAAATCTGATCTCAGCAGCGCATAACAGCCATATAAATCGCATAAAAACTCCATCGAATCATGATCAACAAGTGTATAATAAAAGAAGATAAAAGAAGACTATTACCTTGATGATATGAAGACTTCAAATATCTTAAAATAAAAATCCAAAGGGCTGATCTCAGATCTGCAATCAGCAATCTGGTTCCTGGAATTTTCAGCAGTAGCCTTGCTTTTGATTTTCTCCTCTATTTCACTTCCAAATCTGATTGGCTAAGATAGTGGGATCTGAATATTGATTTCTTGATGGGTTTTCTGAATTATACTATATGGAAAAATTCAGACTTGAAGCTCTCTTCAAGGAAGAAGAATAAGAGTCCAAGGACGTGTGCAAGAATGGGTGTGGACGGCCAAGGAATGTAATTCCTCTTTTTATTGCAAACCTAGGGATGACTTTCCCTAAAGACTTTTCCTACTAATCCTCTTGGACGTCCCTAAAAAGGAATATACCATGCTAAGATTTATTTCCTTCTAAGTTCACTCCAATTAGAAAAGGAAAATAAAAAGAAACATCCCATAAACTTAGCAATTAGTTACCTTAGGTGTGCAACACCTACTAATTTTAAGTTTCTAAAATAAAAAGGAAACTATACTATAGGAATTCTTATCCAAAGATGAGTCCAACTTTTCAAGTAAAGAAACCTACTCAAAGTTGGAAACCTCTCACAAGTAGTTCCTATTATGGCCGACCCACATGATTATAAATCACACCATGGCCCACAAGATAATTAATCACACCATGGCCCACAAGACAATAATTTAGCTAGAGTTAAATTCACGTATGCCATCAAAGGCCTATTTGAATTTAAACTCAAAATTATTTTTCCACTAAAATAATTCAACCACATATTATCTAAACAAATTAGGAAACCATGCCAATATAGGAAAGTGGCTAGAGGAGGGACCAAAAGACATATTTGCCCTTGGCTCCCAAAATGACCAAAATGTCCATGCTAAACCCATAGCAACATTAAGACCATTTTAACCTTAACTCATTCCACTAAAGAGTTATGGTTGAACTCCAGAGATAAATATTTAATATGATTTTAAGCTAGTTAGAAAGTGACAGTCGTCTTCGACCTACTAAGTGAAATGACCAAAATGCCCCTCTATGTAACATCCATAATCAAGTCAGGTTATCAAAGGCACTATCAACCTTCTCGATTACATCTCAACCTTAGAACTTCATATCCTTGGCTTAATCATCATCAGGATATCATTCTTTTGGTCTAGGGAGCGACCCACAAGTTCAATATCCATATGGAACATCCATATACTAAGATCTTAGATTTTGATGATTAATCGGATAATTCTAAGGGGACGATCACTCCATCATTAGATGGCATAGATTCTTTATTGCATCTGCACGTCCCAACTGATCAAGCCCGAGCACCCAAAACACAGAGTTGTTGACCCATGTGAAGGATCTCACCCATTGTGAATTAAAGCACAAGAACTCGACTTCGTCAGTTCATCCACAAATGCTCAAGATTAAGAGCACTGGTCACTCAGCAGCATGAGGTGACTCGATCTCTCTCTGTGATAGTACTATTTTAGAGATCACACCTATAATGGTCCTATTCAATGCATGACATATGTACTAATGAGATAAATCCGGGAAAAGCTTCCCGTGACTTAGGTAAGTCACCCTGAATACAAGAGAGTATCTCACTATAACTTATACCAAGATGAAGTGCCCAACTCCATCTCTCAGTTATGAACAAATTTGTTGTTTCCAGTGTCCATGACTCAGACCTATCTGTGTGTAGCCACTACACACCTAATTCATTTACTAGAAACAATGGGCCTTACACAACCATACATATATACATGCAGAAATAGAAAAAGAGTCATTCCATTAAATAACCAGTAAATATCCATTGGCAAAAGATGAGAGTGCAGCTAGTGGGCTTTAGGGCATACACCAATCCCAACAAACTCCCACTTGCACTCAAGATCACTATTTCCTAACCTAACTCCCATAGACTCGACATGAGAAGTAAACACTTTCTCAGTAAGAGTCTTAGTAAATGGGTCAGCTAAGTTATTTGCTGAGGCAATTTGCTCCACCACTATTTCTCCTTCCTGGATGAATTCCCAGATCAAGTGGTACTTTCTCTGAATGTGCTTGCCTTTCTTGTGATTCCTAGGCTCTTTGCACTGTGCTACAACACCAGAGTTGCCGCAGTACATGACAATCGGTTTTTGCACTGCAGGAACAACTCCCAATTCCAATAGGAATTTTCTGAGCCATACTGCTTCCTTTGCAGCTTCCGATGCTGCCACATACTCTGCTTCCATGGTAGAATCAGCAGTACAGGATTGCTTGACACTTCTCCATGATATAGCCCCTTCTGACTGAATAAAAACGTATCCTGAGGTAGACTTTCTAGCATCTCTATCAGATTGGAAATCAGAATCTGTATACGCCAATGGCGTTAGATCATCTACTCGATAGGTCAGCATATAATCTTTCGTTCTCCGAAGATACTTAAATATATGCTTAACAGCTGTCCAATGCATAGGTCCAGGGTTTGACTGATATCTGCTAACCATGCCAACGGCAAAGCAAATATCTGGTCTAGTACATAACATTGCATACATGAGGCTTCCAACAGTAGATGCATATAGAACTCTCCTCATGCTATCTATCTCCTCAAGTGTCTTTGGACATTGATCTCGAGATAGTGGTACTCCATGTCTAGAAGGTAGCAAGCCCTTCTTGGAGTCATGCATGTTAAACTTGACCAATATCTTCTCAATATACGAAAATTGGGATAAGGCTAACATCTTATTCTTGCGATCTCGCAAAAGCTTGATCCCTAAGACATAGCTTGCCTCACCCAAATCCTTCATCTGAAATTGAGAGGATAACCAAACATTTGTGGATGACAATATACCTACATCATTTCCAATGAGCAATATTCATCTACATATAGAACCAAAAATACAACTGCGTTACCACTTCCTTTCTTATATACACATGGTTCATCAATGTTTTGATCAAAGCCAAAAGATTTGACTGCCTGATTAAACTTGATGTTCCATGCCCTAGATGCTTGCTTAAGTCAATAAATGGACTTGTTAAGTTTACAAACCATGTTATCTTGGCCACTAGCAATGAAACCCTCTGGTTGCATCATATAGATGCATTCGTCAAGACTTCCATTAAGAAAAGTTGTCTTGACATCCATCTGCCATATCTCGTAGTCATAATGACATATGATGGCTAAGAGAATCCTTATGGACTCGAGCATGGCCACTGGTGAGAAGGTTTCCTCATAATCGATACCCTCTTTCTGAGTATATCCTTTTGCCACCAGTCTTGCTTTGAAGGTTTCCACCTTCTCATCCACTCCTCTCTTCCTCTTGTAGATCCAGTTGCACCCTATGGGTTTAATCCCTTCAGGTGCATTCACAAGTTCCCAGACTTGATTGGAATACATAGAATCCAATTCAGATTTCATCGCTTGCTGCCACATGTCAGCATCTATATCCGTCACTGCTTCATCGTAACTAGCAGGATCCTCAACCAGATCCTTAGAGTCTGTCTTAAAAGACACTCCTAGATATCTTTCTGGCTGTCTAGAAATTCTCCCACTACGACGAGGCTCCGGAGTGTTAAAAGGAATATCATGTTCATCTACCACCTCAGGATCTGGTACAGATGTTATAGGAAATCCTGGAAGAATCTCCTCAAGGGTTTCTTTACAACTAAGCTCTTGGTACATCATACAATCATCCTCCAAGTACCTAGCATGAGTGCTAATAAGCACTTTTTGCTCCTTTGGATGATAAAAGATGCCACCTCTCGTTCCCTTAGGATACCCAATGAAGTAGCACATTTCCGATCTGGGTTCCAGCTTGGTAGCTTTATCATTCAGTACATAGGCTGGACAAGCCCAAATGTGGATATGTCTTAAACTGGGTTTTCGACCTATCTACATTTCTTGCGGTGTCCTAGGCACTGATTTAGAATGTACCAGATTTAAAATGTATGCTGCTGCTTCTAGGGCATATCCCTAAAAAGATATAGGTAGGGTTGCATGACTCATCATGGACCTTACCATATCAAGAAGGGTACGGTTTCTTCTCTCCGCTACACCATTTTGCTGGGGTGTACCCGGTGCAGACAACTGAGACACAATCCCATGTTGTGTGAGGTACTCTTTGAACTCACCCAGGAGGTACTCGCCACCTCGATCAGATCGAAGGGCTTTGATATGTTTCCCTAGTTGTAACTCCACCTCAGCCTTGAATTGCTTGAATTTATCAAACGCCTCAGACTTGCGTCGCATTAAGTACACATATCCATACCTAGAGTAATCATCAGTGAAAGTGATGAAATACTCATAATCTCCTCGAGCCGATTTGTTCATAGGACCACACACATCAGTGTGAACCAATTCTAACAACTCTTTTGACCTTAGTCCCTTTGCAGAGAATGACCTTTTGGTCATCTTTCCCTTGAGACAGATTCGCACTGAGGCAAAGGTTCTAGATCTAATGAGCTCAAAGGCCCATCTTCTACCAACCTCTGAATCCGTTTTAAGTTAATGTGACCCAAATGTAAGTGCCAAAGATAAGTGTCATTGGTTGAAGATACCTTCCTTTTAAGGGAAGTTGAGCTTTCTATTTTGACATTATGCAGTGTGGGAGCAATAGGATATATATAAAATAAGTTGTCATGCATTCTACCAGAATATATAACATTTCCATCTCTACTGATATCAACACCAGATTGGAAGGAAACTAAATAATTAAATTCAATGAGTCTGGAAACTGAAATTAAATTCTTCCTCATGTTCGGAACATAGAAAACCTTATTTAAAACTAATATCCTATCACATGAAAAATGTAAGGAAACAACTCCCACTACAAGTACCCAAACATTGGCTCCAGTTCCAACTCTAAAAGCAAACTCTCCTTTCTCAAACTTCTGCATTATCTGAAATCCCTGCAATGAGTTGCAGATATGATTAGTGGCTCCAGAGTCTACTATCCACGAATCAGTAGAATCAACCACAAGACAAGTTTCAATGTAGTAGGAAAGAGATATACCTTTCTTAACTGAGGCTAGGAACTTGGAACAATCTTTCTTCCGATGACCTTTGAGGCCACACTTGAAGCATTTCCCTTTTGGCTTTTCACTTGTACCCTTGTCCTTCTTTTTACCAGTATTGCCCTTTTTCTGTCCCTTTCCCTTATCCTGCTTCTTCTTGAATTTCTTCCCATTCGGGTTCAGTTAAGAGGAAGACTGGAAAAAGTGAGCTAGGGCTTTGGGCTTCATGATAGCCTCTGCCGCCTGGAGTTCTTTCATTAACTCAGATAGAGTCATGTCCATCTTGCTCATATTGAAATTGAGCTTGAACTGAGTGAAAGAGTCCGGCAGAATTTCGAGAATCATATCAGTTTGACTCTCTGCATCAATCTCAGCCCCTAGAATCTCAGCCACATTGAAACAATCCATCATCTTGAGCATATGCTCTCTGACAAGTGTTCCCTCAGCCATCCTAGTATTCATGATTGTCCTTATAGCAGCTTGCCTAGCTAGCCTGCTTTTGTCTGCGAACATCTCAAACAAGGGCATCATGATGTCAGAAGCTGTGTCCATTTGCTCGTGCTGTGTTTGCAACACTTTGGACATGGATGCAAGCATGTAGCATTTAGCCATGCTATTCGCTTTCTTCCATTTCCTTTCAGCCTCTAGCTGGTCATCAGTAGAATCAGCATAAATCTCAGGACAGGGTTCTGACAAGACATACTTGTACTCCTCAGGCAGTGAGTACTATGTCAAGATTTCTCTTCCAATCTACGTAATTAGGGCCAGTCAGTATGTTCTCACGAAGAATGCCAATCCACGGGCTAAAAGAATCCTTAGTCATCTCTCTCTGGATATGAAACGACTTATAATTAGACAGGCAGTATATATGTTATATGCATATGGTGCTAGTTATAAAAGGAAATACATGCACAAAACTTTTTATATTATTTAACCCTAAACATAATGTATCAGTGTTTCAACCTCCTCATAGACCCTCCATCGAAGGGATGGCCGAGCCTACAGTCACGTTGAGTTAAGCTCTGCTTATTTGGATTATCACTGTCTGGATACACATATCCAGTGACAGTCCAATCACTGATTGGTTTGGCCTCATATGACAAATAACTCTAACTCCTAGGGAGAGGTCATTACCGTCTTATGTCAAGTGTATTACCATCTCTTATGAAATTTCCTAGAATGTCTATGACTTGAGTCCTCCGAAGGGAAGTGACTTTAATCCATTCTAGAAGTGAACTTTCGTAAAGAGCTCCACCGAAGGGATGGCCGCTCCCACCAACACTTCATTAACATTCTATAGAAGTGATCTTTAGTAAAGAACTCCACCGAAGGGATGGCCGTTCCCACTAACACCTCATTACAAATATTCAATTAGTTCACCCACTAACCCATCGAAGCGATCTTTAGTAAAGAACTCCACCGAAGGGGTGGCCGCTCCCACTAACACTCCATTGAGATGACATGAACCGAAAATGGAAGGCCGTGGGGTTTTTTCCAAACCCCTCTCCCACTTGATTATATATCACTAGGGTTTTTTTTTATTTAAATCTTTTGACCTTTACATTGTTTACTCAAAAACTCATTTAAATCTAGCAAACTTAGTTAATTAAATTTATGACTCAATGACTTAAGTCATCTTAAAAATAAATAACCTTTGCTTTGAAACATTTGAGTAAATCCCTTTAAAGAGTCAAAAACCTAACTTGGGTTATGGGAACCCTTAGGTAGCATCTTATTAGATTTTAGTTTAGCCTCTTTTGGAAACCAAGGGTACCAAGATAAACTAAACCCTAACCAATTTTAAACCTTAGACAAAAAGAAGGTGATGGTCTAAGTTCCGTTTAAAAACAATTTGCCAAACTAAAACAATCCAATTTTAAAACCTAGTGGTGACCATGTTTCTAGGTGACAATCTAGCAAAGATATATAGAATGCAATCCTTGATGGCTCCTTGCTCTTAGGACTTCAAATCCTAATCGAACTAGGACATCAAAAATAGATCTCCACTTGTACCAAGAAGCTTTGTCTCCTCCATCACTAAGGCACCCAGTTTCTTGCAACCTTTCTAGCTTGAAGCTTTCTTCTTCTTGTTTGTTACAATAAATTAAATTTATACAAGCAAACCCATGAAAAGCAAAACAAAAAAAAATACATTGGAGATCCCTATGCTTTTCAAGAAAGCTTACATCAAGACTAGTTGGAATAAAAGCAAGGAAAAAATACAACTTCCTATGATTGCTAAACGCGCAATCGTACACTTTCCAACTAATGTAAAAACACCCAAATCCACACAACAAATATGTGAACCATCAAGGATGCAAAAATGGCTGCATACAAAGAGCTTAGTGCATGAAAAACGCAATGTACAGCACTATACAAATCAGGAAAATAATTTCCAGCAATCTGAAAACAGCCTGCACGCATTATACAACATTATACAGATCTAGAAAATGAATTCCAGAGGGTGCCACCATGCCCTTAATTAAACTAGGATTAATATTAACACAACATGGGATCATGATTTCACAAGGAGTGACTATGATACCACTGAAAGAACATGCGATATTTCAGTCCTGGACATCACTAGGGGAAGACGTTCATGGCTGATTTGGAATAAGCAAAACAGATTTTAAAAAATCTGATCTCAATAGCGCAGAACAGCCATATAAATCGCATAAAAACTCCATCGAATCATGAACAACAAGTGTATAATAAAAGGAGATAAAAGAAGACTAATACCTTGATGATATGAAGACTTCAAATATCTTAAAATAAAGATCCAAAGGGCTGATCTCAGATCTGCAATCAGCAATCTGGTTGCTGGAATTTTCAGCAGTAGCCTTGCTTTTGATCTTCTCCTCTATTTCACTTCCAAATCTGATTGGCTAAGATAGTGGGATCTGAATATGGATTTCTTGATGGGTTTTCTGAATTATACTATATGGGAAAATTCAGACTTGAAGCTCTCTTCAAGGAAGAAGAATAAGAGGCCAAGGACGTGTGCAAGAATGGGTGTGGATGGCCAAGGAATGTAATTCCTCTTTTTATTGCAAACCTAGGGATGACTTTCCCTAAAGACTTTTCCTACTAATCCTCTTGGACGTCCCTAAAAAGGAATATACCATGCTAAGATTTATTTCCTTCTAAGTTCACTCCAATTAGAAAAGGAAATAAAAGGGAACATCCCATAAACTTAGCAATTAGTTACCTTAGGTGTGCAACACCTACTAATTTTAAGTTTCTAAAATAAAAAGGAAACTATACTATAGGAATTCTTATCCAAAGATGAGTCCAACTTTCCAAGTAAAGAAACCTACTCAAAGTTGGAAACCTCTCACAAGTAGTTCCTATTATGGCCGACCCACATGATTATAAATCACACCATGGCCCACAAGATAATTAATCACACCATGGCCCACAAGACAATAATTTAGCTAGAGTTAAATTCACGTATGCCATCAAAGGCCTATTTGAATTTAAACTCAAAATTATTTTTCCACTAAAATAATTCAACCACATATTATCTAAACAAATTAGGAAACCATGCCAATATAGGGAAGTGGCTAGAGGAGGGACCAAAAGACATATTTGCCCTTGGCTCCCAAAATGACCAAAATGTCCATGCTAAACCCATAGCAACATTAAGACTATTTTGACCTTAATTCATTCCACTAAAGAGTTATGGTTGAACTCCAGAGACAAATATTTAATATGATTTTAAGCTAGTTAGAAAGTGACAGTCGTCTTCGACCTACTAAGTGAAATGACCAAAATGCCCCTCTATGTAACATCCATAATCAAGTCAGTTTATCAAAGGCACTATGAACCTTCTCGATTACATCTCAACCTTAGAACTTCATATCCTTGACTTAATCATCCTCAGGATATCATTCTCTTGGTCCAGGGAGCGACCCACAAGTTCAATATCCATATGGAACATCCATATACTAAGATCTTAGATTTTGATGATTAATCGGATAATTCTAAGGGGACGATCACTCCATCATTAGATGGCATAGATTCTTTATTGCATCTGCACGTCCCAACTGATCAAGCCCGAGCACCCAAAACACAGAGCTGTTGACCCATGTGAAGGATCTACCTATAGTGAATTAAAGCACAAGAACTCGACTTCGTCAGTTCATCCACAAATGCTCAAGATTAAGAGCACTGGTCACTCAGTAGCATGAGGTGACTCGATCTCTCTCAGTGATAGTACTATTTTAGAGATCACACCTATAATGGTCCTGTTCAATGCATGACATATGCACTAATGAGATAAATCCGGGAAAAGCTTCCCGTGACTTAGGTAAGTCACCCTGAATACAGGAGAGTATCTCACTATAACTTATACCAAGATGAAGTGCCCAACTCCATCTCTCAGTTATGAACAAATTTGTTGTTTCCAGTGTCCATGACTCAGACCTATCTGTGTGTAGCCACTACACACCTAATTCATTTACTAGAAACAATGGGCCTTACACAACCATACATATATACATGCAGAAATAGAAAAAGAGTCATTCCATTAAATAACCAGTAAATATCCAGTGACAAAAGATGAGAGTGCAGCTAGTGGGCTTTAGGGCATACACCAATCCCAATAGTGTTCCGCTCTGAAGGAAGCGGGGATTTCGGAAGGCCATCCGTCCTTTAGGGATCCGCCCCCGTACCCAACTCCGGTGCCGAACCCTGCCCCTCCTGTCGTTGTCCCTACTGGTGAGGCGGCTGTCGAAGAATCAAACGCTGATCAGGCCGGGATCAACATCAATGTTGCTACCACTCCTCATACCTCCGATCCTGCGTGATCTCGGGCAGGTCTTGTCGGTTCTGTTCATGGAGATTTTTAATTGCCTTCGTTTTTTATGTATTTTTCTTGTTCCTACTTTTCAATTGTACCCCTTGGCTGCTTTATGTAATGAATGGAGATTCAATACAACTGAAGTTTTCTTTGGCTAATATCGGGATCACTTTCCTTGTCATGCATGTTTTTGCTTTTCAAATATTTTGCATAAGTATGTGAGCCAGGCTAGAGAATCTGATTTGCATGCCCCGAACATATGAGTACATATTGCTGCTCAGTTTACTGACCAGGCTTGGACAGAAACAAGTGAGATGTATTAGAACTTGGTAGGGATAGGTGCCGAGCTGCCTTTAGGCTGGTCTCGGATCAAAACATGAGGATCGCTGCCTCATCGCTAGAAATGCAGTGGGCGCGCCGGCAGCCTGGCATGAGTGCCGAGGTGCTCTCATAGCACGAAATGGAGAAGACCCACTGGCTCGTCGCCAGGGGCGCGCCGGCAACCTGGCATGAGTACCGAGGTGCTCACATAGCACGAAATGGAGAAGACCCACTGGCTCGTTGCCAGGGGCGTGCCGGCAACCTGGCATGAGTGCCGAGGTGCTCTCATAGCACGAAATGGAAAAGACCCACGGGCTCGTCGCCAAGGGCGTGCCGGCAACCTGGCATGAGTGCCGAGGAGCTCTCATAGCACGAAATGGAGAAGACCCACTGGCTCGTCTCCAAGGGCGCGCCACTTCCTTTCTCAAGCCCAGAACTCTAGCCCAGAAGATCATTCTTGAAGATCCGAATCGCTAATCTCCATCCTCTTGATCTTCTCTTTCTTCCGGTACCAATTTGGTAAGATATCTCACAACCTCATAATTTCAATCATCTTCTCTTTGTTTAGATAGGTTTGCTCTTGATCCTTTTCCTTTCTTTCTTCTCCTTTGCATTCTAGACTGTGTTCTAACTAACAACATTGGGGATTTTGTGGTAGAAAGCTCCTCCTTAAATTTTATCCATTTTTTATCTTCTTCTAACATTGAGGCAAGTAGATTTGCATTGTATTTTAATACATGTATGTTTGTTTCCAATTGATTGGCTATGCTTCTTGTTAGATTTCCCTTAATTCCAAGCATGTTTTGATATTGATTTGGGGATTTTTCATGTTAGGTTAAGTCTGTGGAATAATTGGATTAATTGTTAAATGGGTAGCTTTTTATGTTTTAAATTGCTAGAAATGATGTCAATGATGTATGGAATGAATGGGGGAGCATGGAGGCTCATTTTTTGCAGGTTTGCCATGGTTTAGTCGGAGGAAAAAGGGGCAGAAAACTCATTTTCGGGCTATAGGTCCGCCAATCGATCGATCGCATAGTACGTCCGATCGATCGGACCATGTGTTAACTGAGAGGTGTACAGTGCCGATCGATCGCACAATACGTCCGATCGATCGGACTGTGCACTAACTGGATGCTGTTCAGGTCCGATCGATCGCACAATACGTCCGATCAATCGGGGGGTAATTTTCTGACAGCACTTGGAAACTTCGGAGACCTATAACTTTCAATCCGCCCGTCGGATTTCTACGTATAATATACTGTTGGAAAGCCCTTGAGACGCAGAATCCAATGGTTCTTGTTTTATCACGATTGGAGGTCAAAAAGTGATGTAAATACTTGGATTATTGATCCAGCTCATGTTTTATTGGAAATGAGACTCGTAAGCTAGGTTTAGGCCTTAGATGTTGGAAACCATGAATTTACTCTCACTTGACCATTAATGGGGATTGAAATCAAAGTACGTGGCTTGGTGTTCTTCGATAGGTTGTCTAGGTATTCGTGTATTACGTGTGGTGTGACCGAATGTATATGGAGTTGAATTGAATGATGTTCAGCATGATTGTACACTAAGGGATTTCCCTAAGAGCATCGTTGATCCAATTTCCACACGTACTCTGTTAGAACACGTGTGGTATAGGGATGGCACCACTTGCCTAGGATTGGATTGTAATTTCTCATTGCCTTGTAACTTGCATCCGTTGTTAATGTTCCTTGTACACTTTCTTGGCATAAAATACTTAACTAACTATGAAACATAAATCCTTGTAGAATTTAGGACTTGGACCTGACTTAAAGTGTACCTTAGGAACCTGTGTCATGTTTTGATAAATATGACTGGCTAGCAATGAAAGGGATTATCACATGGTTTACTTGTCTTGTATTGTCTTGAATGAGATAATCCCTATGATCGTGGCTTGTACATTGAGCTAGCCAGACTTGCTTGTCTTATTTTCCTTGTGTCAACACCACTCTATTATTATTAGCATATCATGGCCATCTGCAATTTGGGGTTTTATTGACGAGCCGGTTACTCGGTCGTAGGGGTGGGCAGTCAGCGTTGGACGGCGTCCATGGCGTTGAATAGTTGGGAGCGGCTTGGACCATGCTGCTATTCCCAGGACCAGGAGCTAGGATCCCACTTGAGCCGGACTTTGGTATCGGTAGTCTTGTTTGGGTTGTTACTGGTACCCCGGGAGGTGGCTTGGATATCCTCAGAGTCTCCCTCTTGTTTCTTATATTGCATTGCATGGATAGTGGTTATTGTTAGATGATTGCTAGGATTCTCGTTATTGTTTTTATATATTACTCTTGCTTTATGCCTAGCTTTGATCCTTGTATTCACATGATTACTATCTTTGTCATTACTCTATATTTGATGCATGTCATGTTTATTATGCCTTGCTTATCTATTGCTCAACATGTCGTTGACTCTGTTCCTTGGTGTGCAGATACCTCAGGTGGTTACTATTACTATGAGGAGCAGGCCGGTGAGGAGATCCTAGAGGATCTCCAACCAACAGAGGAGGAACGAGAGTGGCATGCCGATGACGTAGAGTAGCTTCATCATTCCCGGCATGAGAGAGATTTATATGGGACTTCATTAGATTCTTTAATTCTTTTATTATCTCTCGTGGACCTTACTTCCTTGACTTGGTTTTATTTTAATGACCTTGTTTATTGGGTTGGCCATTGTAATAAATTAACTTAACTCTTTAGTTTTGTTCATTCTTTGGTGGCAACTTTAATTATTAATTCAAGTTACTATTCACTATTGATATTTCATATGCCTAGAGTTGTATGAACTCAACAATTATTGTATTACAGGATGCTTGAAATATAATATCCTCACAGCGGACTTATGATCCGTGGGCCTAGAGGACAAAATTTTAATTTGTCCTAAATTTCACTCGCCGAATCTGGTTTATTCTTTAATCGGGGTCGGGGGACGTGACAGTTAAAATGTGGATGGATATTGATTAGTTTGTAAAACAGGTCGTTGATGTGGAGGTTGTTGTTTTAAATGTAAAACGCGTGGTTAATGCGAATGATTGTTAATGTGGGTGGTAGTTAATATGGATGTCCGTGGTTTGAATGTCTCAATTTTGCTTTGGAACAACTTCTTCCAATTTTCAAATGTAATACACATCATTTTTCCTAAACTAATTTGTCAAGAGGGAACTCACAGAATGTGATTTCTTGTATGGTCTTAAAATGATTAGTGATTCTTCATCGATATTGACTAATTATTAGTTGATATCGATGAAATTTTAATTGACATTGGCAAATACTGTTTACTTTGATGAACTAAAAATTTGAATATTAGTAATTATTCATAATATCAACTAATTATTAGTTGATATCGATGAACTTTTAACTAATATCAATGAATGATGTGTTTCTTGTATGAACTTAAAATTGGTTATCGGTGATTATTCGTTGATGTCAACTAATAATTAGTTGATATTGATGGATTTTTAACTGATATTGATGAATATTGTATTTCCTGAATGATATGAAAATTGCCTATTCGTGTCTATTTAGTTGATGTCGACGAATAATTAGTAAACCCCAAATCGACAGAGAGAAAGAAGGAGGGACGGGGACTAGAGAGGAAAAAATAAAAAAGCAAGGGAACAAAATAGAGTGGGCTGGAGTGTTGAAAAGATGGAGATGAAAAGAGATGAGAATATGATCGAAGATCGGAGATGGGAAGAGGTGTGAGTTTGGGTGATGAAATGATGGAGATGAATGGAGAACACGAGAAGATTATTGAGAATTGGAGATGAGAGAAGGTGTGGGTTTTATGAATGCACTGTTTGCTGATGGTGCCAATGGAGAAATGGAGATGATGATGAAAGTTCGTGACCTTTTGGAGGTGTTTGTGCAATGCCGTGGAAGAGGAACCGTGACACTACCTTTCTGATTGGGGAGGTGGGAAACCCAAATCCTTTCTCGAGCGAAAAATAAGGCCTTCAAAATTGGTCTGAAAACCTGGAGGAGAAGGTTTGTCGTTGCACCCAAACGTGAGGAGGAAGGCATCGGAAAATTTGATGATTTCTGCTACACAAACACTCCTTTATTTTTTCTTTTTTTTTCTTTCTCTTTTGTGGATTTGGGGGATTACCGGTGGAGGTTCCTCTCCCTTTTTTTTCGAGAGCTGCTATATGCACATCCACACTTGCTCCCTGCACATCCAACCTTGGGACCCTTATGAAAAACCCCCAAAATACCCCTCCCTTTCTTCCCTCTCTCTCCCTTCTTCCCGCCCACCTCTACCTGGTCCAGCACCTCCGCCCACCTCCCTCCTCTCTCCTCTCCTTCTCCCTGTTTCTCCCTCTCCATCCCTCCTCCCTGCCTCTCCCTCTCCTTCTCACCGATCGCCGCCCCTCTCGCGTTCGGCCACTTAAGGCCGAACAAATAAGTATATTGTTCGACCCCTAGTGGCCGAAGGGCCGAACATGATGATATTGTTCGACTATCCAGGGCCGAATAATATGCTCATTTGTTTGGCCTGAGTGACCGATCGAGAGAGGGAGGGAGAGGGACGACGATCAAGGAGAAGGAAAAGGGAGAGGGAAAGATAGGGAGAAGGAGAGGGAGGGAGAGAGGGAGAGGGCGTAGGTGGGCGCCGGGAGAGGGAGAAGGAGAGGGAGAGGGGGCGGAGTTGGGTGGGGAGGAGAGAGGGAGAGGGAGAGGGATAGAGGAGGGAGGTGGGCGCCGGGAGAGGGAGAAGAAGAGGGAGAAGGGGAGGTGAGAGGGAGATGGAGGCGGCGGAGGTGGGTGGAGGGGTAGGGCTGGGCGGCCGAGCAAGGAAAGGGAGAGAGAGGGAAGTAAGGGAAGGGTGGTTTTGGATTTTTTCATAGGGTCCCATGGTTGGATGTGCATGGAGTAACTTCGAATGCGCACCTTTTTTTTTAATGTTCCTTTATTTTAAGTATAATCCTAACTTTTCATATATTTTCATTCCGAAAAATGCTACGGGCCGAAAAAGGGCCCCGAGAATGGGCACGGCTCCCATGGGAGCCAAGGGCCCGATTGTAGCACGGTTCTTTCACTTCGAGCCCCTTTTTTTTGAGCTCTGCTATTGGCACACAAAAATTTTCTTTTCAAACACAAGGATTTTTTATTTTTTCTTATTACATTTGTACCCCTTTATGAAATGACTAAAGTAGCCATTATCCAACAAAAACTCAAATCAGATTTTCTTTTCACACACAATCTCCATTCTTCTTCCCTAAAGAGCTTCTCCCACCTCACTCTCCACTTCTCACTCTCCATTTCCTCCATCTTCCTTGGGCAAGTTATCTTCACTCACTTGCATTTTATTTTTTCTGGGCATCCTATCTCACTCTCCACTTCCTTCATTTTCCTTTGCAACTCATCTTTCATTCACATTCCTCCATTTGATTGTGCAATGAAGGAAGAGATGGATGAAAACAACAATCAAATGGTGCCTTTTAATCAAAGCAGTAGTGGAAAGGTATGTTTCATTGATACTTTTTTCATTTTTGTATATTTTGTAAATTCTTCATCTCGCCTGAAACTTCGTACCTCCCGATATGTACGGTATTTCAGAACCGAACATATAGCGTATGTTCGGACTTACAGGACCGAACATATGACATATGTTCGGACCTATACAACCGAACATAAGCTATATGTTCGGTCTTACACTTCCGAACATATAGCATATGTTCGGTGCTGAGATTCCGAACATATGCTATATGTTCGGAAGTAAATATCCGGACAGTGATATTAAATTAATATATTATGCAGGTCTCTACGCAAGAAAGTCAGGTTGGATCGGACTTTGTCATGGATTATACCAGTGAGTTTATAACTCAAGAGGTAAGACCAACATATGTAGAATTTATTATTGAAATTACATTTACTTATTACTAAATTCGTATTTAATTTGTTTATTTATTGTAGATATTTCACAGCTGCGATTCGTTGATCAGTTGGGCTCGTGGAGTAGGAAGGAAAAACGGATTTGTTATCGTGATAAAGGTTTCAAATGCTGCTCGAGTGGGTGTCAAAGCTAGAGTACTCCTTGTTTGCGAGAGAAATGGACAATATAAACAAGAAGAGTGCCAAAAGCGAAAGAGGATCAAACAAACCGGTTCAAAGAAATGTGGATGTCCTTTCGCACTAAAGGGTAAAAAGTTAGACTCAAATGATGATTGGATGTTGGAGGTCATATGTGGTGTGCATAACCATTCGGCCGCGGAATATTTAGAAGCGCATTCATTTGTAGGAAGATTATCAGAGGAGGAAACAAAGTTGCTGGTTGATATGTCGAAGAGCATGGTTAGACCAAAAGAAATTTTGGTTACGTTGAAACAAAGAAGTCAATTAAACGTAACCACAATGAAGACCATATACAATGCACGCTACAGATATAAAGTTAATGAGCGGGGTGGAAGAAGTCAGATGCAACAACTACTTGGTAAGTTGGCAGAGCATGATTACATATAATGGCATAAGAATTGTGAGGATAGCGAGATTGTAACTGACTTAATTTGGACGCACCCAAAAAGTATAGATTTGTTGCATGCATTTCCACATGTCTTGATAATGGACTATACTTACAAGACCAATCATTATCGCATGCCTCTTCTGGAGATTGTTGGAGTCACATCCACAGACATGACTTTTTCAGTATGCTTTGCATACCTTCATGCTGAACGTGAAGAAAATTATGCATGGGCACTAGGTGTATTGCGTTCTATTATTGGCGATGGTATTCTTCCTGATGTCATTGTGACGGATAGAGAATTGTCACTCATGAACGCCATTAATAGAATATTCCCTCGTGCTACTCATTTATTATGCAAATGGCACATTAATAGAAACGTATTGGCGAGATGCAAGAAGTTGTTCGAAACGAAAGAAAAATGGGACAGGTTTATTTTGAGTTGGAATATGTTGGTGTCTTCATCCACAGAAGATGAGTTTGGTGAACAACTCAGTAAGCTAAACAATGAATTCAGCATGTACCCTGATGCACTCAATTACGTGAAAGGTAGTTGGTTGGATGCTTACAAGGAGAGATTTGTCTCCGCATGGACAGACAATTGTGTCCATTTTGGGAATACTACCTCAAACAGGTAATTTTTAAAAAAATTACTTTATTTGATTTATGCTTATTAATTAATAAGACTAACCTCTTAATAATCCAACGCAGGGCCGAGAGTTCACATGCACAGCTTAAAAGACAGCTTGGATCAAGTCAAGGAAATTTTGAAGCAGTTTGTGTTAGGAATTTTGTAGATTGCAATTTGATGGATGCTTTATCGTTTTAATCATCATTTGAATTTGCACATGAGCATTGATTTAGAAATCTTGAAATCTTGATTTTCACATGCATTGTTTTTAGAATTCATGGTTCATGCATGTTTTGATTTTATACTTGGATGCAATTAGTTTTGAAAAGAATTTTTAAGAATCAAGCAAGCCATTGTTTTTAAAAGTTTGAAATCTTTTTGGCTTTTTATGTTTCATGTTTTTAAACCGCTTAGAATTGATTTAAAACATGATTCCAAGCTTGATTTATTGGCCCAAAAAATCCCCAAGAAAAAATACTTTAAAATATGCAAAATATGCATTTTTGGGGGAATTGGTCCAGGGGACCCGGTCGACCCGCAGTGTGGCCGGTCGACCGAGCCCATGGACCCAGTCGACCGAAGACACTGCAGGTCGACCGAGAAAGTGTCCGTTGGCATTTTTCCAAACGGTCAGTTTTATGACCGTTGAAGGGTAGGTCGACCGGGGCCTGTATGGGGTCGACCGAGGACACGCAGAAAGTCAGTTTTTGACTATAAATACTAGTTCATTCCTTGAAAATTTTGAGGAACTCTAAGGCCCTCCTTGAGGTGATTTGAGGCCAAACAAAGGGGAATGAGCTAAGGGATACTAAGGGTCATTAGGAAAGCTAAAGCTTGGGATTAATGAAGTTAAATCACTAAGTAAGCTTGCTTTTCTTTGTCACATGTTTTCATGCTTATTCTATTTATTGGTAAATCTTTTCTAGCATGTTAAACTATGTTTTGTTGTATCCTTAACATGTATATATTTTGAATTGATTCATTGTTTTGGATGCACCACCATGATTCAAACCAAGTAGGACTCTAATTGGTATATCTATGTGAATCTTGTTTTGGAATCATCTTTGAAATCATATGTAACATGATTCCTATACTTGGTTGAATCTTTGGTTGTTGTTGTTCATCATAAGAAAATCACTTTCAAATCTATCTTATGTTTTGGATTCAACAACTTTACAAATCATATGTATTTTGTCTTAAAGTTTTACAACTTGTTTAAACATTGATTGGTAAATCATTTTCAAGTTGTCTTTTTAAATACATGTGTTTTGACCCTTAATTTCAATCAAATATATTTGTATGTTTTACACTTTCAAATACTTTAAGCATACATTGAGCTTCATTGTTAATTTGATTGAAATCCATATGCATCACATGTTTTGTTCTTTGATTTTCACAACTTGTTTAGAATACATAGGTATGTCTTTTACAAGTTATTTTTAACATGTGATTAGCATTTCCTCAATCATAAATGTTTTGAGCTAAAACTTTTAAAAGCCTTTGGCATACATTTATGAGCTTTTATTTTTAAATTGATTGAGGACATCATGCATACACTTTGAACATACATCTTTGCATTCATATAGTGTTTGCATGAATTAGTTTTTCACTTTCATATCCGCCTATTAAGAGGCATTGTAATGAGCTAAATATGTATCTCCATCAAGTGTATTTTAGACACTACTAAGAGAGAGAACCAACCATTTGGTTGTATAGGTTATTGCTTAGCCTAAAAAGCATAATGTAAAGGTTATTGCTTAGCCTAGAAAAGCATAGTTGTAAAGGTTATTGCTTAGCCTAGAAAAGCATAGTTGTAAAGGTTATTGCTTAGCCTATTGAAAAGCATACATAGTGGAAATCCGGTGGGGTGTGAGGAACACAAGCCGGTAGTGGATGTAGGCATTGAGGCCGAACCACTATAAATGATTGTGTGATGGTGCATGCTATGTGGTGATTTTGTTTATTAGCTTCCGCATTTTGTTTGTTAATCATCACAAGTGACTAGTTAATTTAAAGAAGTTAAAATTGGTCATAGTTGGTCACTAATTGTAGCTCACCCTATTCACCCCCCCCCCCTCTAGGGTAAGGATCACCAGGACTTTCAGTTTGGTCTAAAATCCATAATTTGCTTGAGTTGCAGCATACCAATATCAAAACTTCGTTTGAGAAAAGTAAGACAGTTGTGCAACATAATTTCAAACCGGCAGAATACAAAGATCTTCGTGGTAATGTCTCTAAAAATGCACTTGAAAAAATTTTAACAGAAACCAAGAGAGCTAATCTAGTTGGAATTGACGCCAGTGTGTGTGGTTGTGTTATTCGACGCACACATGGATTACCCTGTGCGCATGAGATTGCAGAATATATCAGTCAAGGGCGGCCTATTCCTCTAAGCTGTGTACATCAGCATTGGAAGAAGCTTGATATGTTGCCAACTGCCTCGTCGATGACGAGTTCTTCTATGGGTTTGGATTGCAAGGCAGATTTGGAGTTACTTGAAAAAAGGTTCAATGAGTATGATTCCACCAGAAAATTGCAACTTCTAAAGAAGATACGGGAGCTATCTATGCCAGACAGCACTCATTTGATTGAACCCGAGGTGATATCAAGAACAAGAGGCAGACCAAGTATGAAAGCTGACACATCAACTCGACGAGATCCAAGCGCTTTTGAATTGGTACCGTCTGCACAGGATAGCTACTCTCCTAAATCAGTTGCAGTGAAAGATGTTAAAAATAAAGGACAATTGGGATTCAAACCAAAGAGAAACGAGAAGGTAAGGGCGATTCGTGCGAGGTCAAAGAACATCAATAATTATGTGGACTCATTTCCCACGGGGTTGAGACCTTACATTAAAGTTGTAAAGGATGTTGCAGCTGATGGTAATTGTGGATTTAGAGCAATCGCTGGATTGGTAGGCCTACCTGAGGATGAATGGAGACAAGTCAGAAGAGATTTATTACAAGAGCTGCTTGCACATGTTGACCACTACAGACAATTATATGGAGTGGAGGAAAGAGTTGAGGAATTGGTTGAAACATTATCATGCATGGATGACAACCCATTGATAGACTATTGGATGACTATGCCTGACATGAGACATCTCATAGAATCACGTTATAATTTGGTGTTATATCATTTGAGCAGAGAACAACAACGTTTTGTTCGGACCTGTGTATCCGAACGGAGGTTCAGTTATCCTACTTTGACAGTATATAATGAAAATATTTCAACCTGTACATAAAAAATCAAGCACTATCCAAAGTAATTAAAGATAACATCAAATAACTAAAACACATTTGACAGCAAGTACATCCATATTCAAATTACACAAGAACATTGTCTTAAAATAACCATGTTAGTACTTAACAAAAATATATTACAACGATTTTTTGTTTTTCGCCAATTATAACAACTGTTTACATTTCTTCAACTGTCCCTTCCCCTCCTAGTCCTAGTGCGACTGTAAGTTTGTGAACTCATGTGGGGATGTCGAAAGGTTCGTTGAGCATCCTCAATTGAAACTCCCCGTAACACATGTGCCAACTGATTCACATGGGTATATAATCCCCGCGGGTCTTCAACCCAATGGTCTTCACCTCTTCCTGTAACCTCATCAAGAATGATCAGTGCATCCGAATTACGCTGCTGATAGTCAATCATACCGCTACCACTTGGCTCATTTTCTTCGGGACGGGGCGCGAAATTAGAATGAAAGTTTGGGTGTTGTAATATCCTCCACGATACTCATGCATACCAATCCATATATCCTGGAACGCAATCTGCAGGACGCCTAACTGATTGACTACGATTCAATGCAGATAGCAGGTGATTAGGCCATCCCTCCCAAACTTGATTGATATATTGATATGCGATTTGAAAGTCACGGGCAGTCGGACCTCGCGTAGCACGAATAGGGGCTAATGGCGGTGGAGGAATCGTCTGCACTCTCCCAAACTGTCTGAGCACCCCATCTGGGTGATAAGGCTCAACAACATCCATACATTTGATGCACCCACAGTAGTATGCAACTTCATTGAAAGGATGATATTGTCTAACATCACGATATGGGTCCCAAGTCACCTGAAAGTATTGAATTCAATCGTAAGATATGAAAGTATATAGTACAAAATAAAAAGTTAATCCGATGCACTATTTAAAAGAAACGTCAAATTAATTACCTGATCAGCACTCATGACATCAATTCTCTCTCGTATGCTTTGTAAAGGAGCAGACTCTCTACGAGGAAACCAACGATGGACCCGAGGCTGAATGGCTTGATAGAGTAAGTTTGGAGTCGAAGCCAAACTTTCGAAGTGTTCGTACACTCAAGCTTCTAGTAGAGTCAAATAGCTAGCTATTTGTTTCACTTCATGCCTGCTTGCTAACCCCAACTGCCTGTATAAGTATGCTAGTGCAGCAGCACCCCATGCAAATGAACGTATGGCCTCTACATCCACGAGTTTTGTAAGGAAAATGATCGGCACCCGTGTGCCACTCTTGTCAGTAAACAAGGTACAACCTAATAAGTACAGAAGGTAAGCTCTTACTGCAGAGTCTATCATCTCGTCCCCATCATCGTCAGACAAACTGGCAAACCTTTCCCGTAACCACTCCAATCTAACTGATTGGCCCCGCACTTGTATCAACTCGTCATGTGCTTCTACCGGTTATACTCCTAGTGCATCAACAAGGAGTGCTTGAGCTTCTTCATATGACATTCTTTCATTATAAGAAACCGTCCGCCTAATCACTCGGATGCCTAGGATAGATGCAACATCATCTAAGGTGATGGTCATCTCACCAAAAGGCATATGAAAGGTGTTCGTCTCAGGTTGCCACCTTTCCACAAAACCAGATACAGTAATCTTATTGACGGAGCGGTAAGATGCAGTCACTAATGGATCCAATCCGGACCTCGAGACTAAATCTCTAAACCTGTCAGACTCATTCAGTTGCCACAAAGGCACTTTCTGCCCATGACTTAGACATTTCAGTGGGCCTCGATCCTGCATTCAACCATTAATACATAATTAAATAAATTAAGAAATGAATAAAACTTTCATATGAAACAAGTGAAACACACCTGTCCAATCCAAATGTACCCAGCTGTATGTGTATCAAAGCTGGTCGATAAGGACCTATCTTGTGGCCCCAGGGCTGGTTGATCTTCCATCTCTTGTTGTTGTTCTTCCTCTTCCTCAGATACCTCTGGGTCTTCCACAACCTCTTCTACTATCCGACGTCGCTTCCTATTTGAAGCAGTAGGTCGCACCCGAGAAGAGCTTGACCGGTCCATTTCTAAAATACGAAAGAAAAATTTTTTATTTGACTGCTAGATCTCTATATGTTCGGACCTGAGTGTCCGAACATATTACTTTTGTTCGGACCTGAGTGTCCGAACAAAAGTAATATGTTCGGACACTCAGGTTCGAACAAAACCAATTTGTTCGAACTTTAGTGTCCGAACATCTGCAACCCGTTCGGTCAACCAGAGCCGAACAGTCGCGAATTCTGAACCTAAAACCACGACGATGGATGATCAAATGCAACCCAAAACTATTAGAAAACAGTAACATTGTTTGTCAAAACTTACATTGAATATAAATCTATCCTAATAACAAGTTTTCATGGAAAAATAAGTAATCTAAGATGGAAAAAAATGGTAAAGAATAGATAGGAAAGAAGAAGAAATGGTAATGTTGGAATGATCCATTTACCTTTGGAAGAGAAGGATGTCTAGAGGAATAGGAACGCCGGTGGCACGCCGGAGAATCGCCGGAAAATGATGATCTAGTCGGTGGAGTGGAAGTGCCTTTTGGTTTGTGTGTGGGAAGAACAAGAAGAAGATGTGTGTGGGAAGAAAAAAGAAGGGAATGAATATAAGGGCAGTTTAGGAACTTTTGATGTGTGTGGAAAGAAATACATTCATTTTTAAATTTTAGTAATATGTGTGGAGAGGAATTGTGTGGGAAAAGATAAATTTTGTGTGCGAGCAGCACTCTTTTTTTCCTCTAGTAAGTATGCGTCACAAGAATTTGCCCCAACAATCTTCCCAACGTTGCGACACTGGAGCCGTTGGATCATCAGTCGGACATCGTCAAATCCGCCATCAAATAAACCTTCGTTTCTTGTTTGTTGCTTTTCTAAGCACTTGTGAAAGCCACTTATCTTATTACGAAAAAATACAAGCAACTGAAAACTATAGAGCTGTCATCTGTTTATTTCTATTTCTAGCAGGGCAGTGGGAAACGAACTTTCTTTCTTCTCCTAGGGTTTTCATCTTCATCTCGTTTCTACGATCTCTTTTCTTTTTTCCCCTTTCACCTTTGGAATCCATGGAGAGAGAGCTTCTTGAGATCTTCGAAGCCGCAAAAAAAGCTGCAGATGCCGCAGCGGTCGGATCGTCCTCGTCCGGAGGCTCGGACGAAGCTCGATGCGTCGATGCATTGAAGAGCCTGAGGGATTTTCCTGTGACGATGCAGTTGCTTGTCTCCACGCAGGTGAGTTGTTGATTTCTCTTCCAAGATCTTTGATTCTCGTGTTGGATGGTTTTGGGTATTTTAGGATTGAGGAGTTCTTTCGATTTCTGGGAAACACGTTTTAGCGTTTGATTCCACTTTTATAAGGGTTTTTAAAGAAATGATTATATGCAATTTGGGTGTGTAATCAAATTTTGAATTAGAATCTGTAAGTGCACAAAAATTCACGGACCCGGGAGGGTGGTGTTCTTGCGACTCACTGAGGTGGACGAAGGCTGAGATTCCCCGTCTCCTCGTTGATGATGGAAGAACCACTGCCTGAGGACCTGGAAGAGGGAGAAGAAACAGGTCAGAGGACCCTGGCTGTGGGCAGCGCAGGGCTCTCCGATGCCTAAGTCAGTATGAGTACTGGACAGTAGGAGGAGATTTTAGGGGAAGAAGGTGATACCAGAGTGGTTCTCTCGGACGGGAGAGAGAGTCAGCGAGAGGGAGCCCCCTTTACTGTTCTGGTTTTGCCCCTTTTATAGAGGAGGAGAGGGAGATAGTTGACTTTGGAGAGAGAGGAGGCAGGAGACAACGAGGTGGTTAGCCGTCCCATCACAGCCCACTCTGGCGTCTGTGGACGCCGATCTGTCAGGAAGCATGGGCGGCATGGGAGGCTCTGTCTGTCAGAGAGTACAGGCGTGCCCTTGTCTTGTCGCGCGTGCTCTAGCGTGCTTAAGTGTCCAAGGGTGGACAGCTGTCAGGCCCTGCCTTGGCTAGTCCTGGCATCCTGACCGAGGTCGGGGAGCCGAGGTCGGAGAGGACCTTGACTTGGCTAGAGACCCTGCAGAGACGCCGAAGTGGAGGACCGGGGAGGAGTCCCTAGCCGAGCTGGAGACGACCTGCCGAGGTGGAGCTCAGCCGGGCTCGGAGCGTCCTGGCCGAGGTGGAAATGTCGTGCAAGGGGCCGAGATGAGTCTCTGGCCGGAGTGGGGCACTTGGCCGAACTGGCGGACGTTGAGACGGGCCTTGCCGAGATGGCCTAGCTGGCGCCGGAGCATGAGATAGAGCATCCGGCCAGTCATCCGGTGAGTTCGGAAATATCCCCACACAATAGCCCCCCAGCTTCTGAGCTCGATAGACTGCTCTTTTGAGGTCAGAAGGTAAGTATCATGGGGGATGACTGGCTGGCAATGAACCAGAGCTAGAGGTTGGCATCACTGCTAAGCTGTAACAGGGTGCTTCTGCCGAGCTGGAGAGTGAGTACCGAGAGACGCTTATGGAGATCCCACTGGCTCGCCACGAGGGGCCTGTGCCGGGCATCTGGCGCGAGGGCCGCGATGCGCCTGCCGCACGCAATGGAGATCCCACTGGCTCGTCACCAGGGGCCTGTGCCGGGCATCGGGCGCGAGGGCCGAGATGCGCCTGCCGCACGCAATGGAGATCCCACTGGTTTGTCACCAGGGGTCTGTGCCGGGCATCGGGCGCGAGGGCCGCGATGCGCCTGCCGCACGCGATGGAGATCCCACCGGCTCGTCACCAGGGGCCTGTGCCGGGCATCGGGCGCGAGGGCCGCGATGCGCCTGCCGCACGCAATGGAGATCCCACTGGCTCGTCACCAGGGGCCTGTGCCGGGCATCGGGCGCGAGGGCCGAGATGCGCCTGCCGCACGCAATGGAGATCCCACTGGCTCGTCACCAGGGGCCTGTGCCGGGCATCGGGCGCGAGGGCCGCGATGCGCCTGCCGCACGCAATGGAGGTCCCACTGGCTCGTCACCAGGGGCCTGTGCCGGGCATCGGGCGCGAGGGCCGCGATGCGCCTGCCGCACGCAATGGAGATCCCACTGGCTCGTCACCAGGGGCCTGTGTCGGGCATCGGGCGCGAGGGCCGCGATGCGCCTGCCGCACGCAATGGAGATCCCACTGGCTCGTCACCAGGGGCCTGTGCCGGGCATCGGGCGCGAGGGCCGCGATGCGCCTGCCGCACGCAATGGAGATCCCACTGGCTCGTCACCAGGGGCCTGTGCCGGGCATCGGGCGCGAGGGCCGCGATGCGCCTGCCGCACGTAATGGAGATCCCACTGGCTCGTCACCAGGGGCCTGTGCCGGGCATCGGGCGCGAGGGCCGCGATGCGCCTGCCGCACGCAATGGAGATCCCACTGGCTCGTCACCAGGGGCCTGTGCCGGGCATCGGGCGCGAGGGCCGCGATGCGCCTGCCGCACGCAATGGAGATCCCCACTGGCTCGTCACCAGGGGTACGAAGCTCTGGATGACTAGTGGCGGCAGAGGACCGTGCGATCAAGGCTGACAGCAGAGGACCGTGCCGTCGAAATGACAGTAGAGGGTCGTACGATCGAAGCCGACAGTAGAGGGTCGTGCGATCAAAGCTGACGGGCGGTCAAAGCTGACGGGCGATAGGAGGCTTCAGCAGCCCCCCGAGCTGGAGAAGGCTTCTGTTGTTGAGATGGAGGCGTCTGCCGAGATGGATGCTGTTGCGAAGCTGGAGGCATCCGCCGAAGTGGAGGCGTCCGCCGAGATGGAGGCTGCTGCGGAGCTGGAGGCATCCGCCGAGATGGAGGCATCCGCCGAGATGGACGCTGCTTGGTCAGTGTCGTTGAAATGCTTATGGGCTCGGGCTTCATCTGCTTCTTGCCTGACGTACTGGTTTACCCTGGTCATCAGAGCTGCCATAGTGACCACGGGATGCATGACCAAGTCCCTTCGAAGCTCGTTGCCTGGTAGGAGGGCCTGTTGGAAAGACATGACCGCTATTGCATCTGAAGTATCCTCGATCTGGCTGTAGACAGTCCAGAACCTTTTGGCGAACTGCGTGATGTTCTCGGTCTGCTTCATTCTGAGGGCCATCAGGTCGGCGGCCGACCTGGGGACGACCCTGTGAGCTTGGAACTTCGTCATGAAGGAATTCCGGAGCTGCTGCCAACTTTTGATTGATCCTTGGGGGAGTGCGCAGAACCACTTTAGAGGGAGGTCCCCGAGGCTGGAGGAGAAGACTCTGCAGTTCAGGTGGCCTGCATCGCCCCACACCGACATCCTCTGAGTGAAGTGCCGGAGGTGTGCCGCTGGATCCGAGGTTCCGTCGTAAACGACGAACCTCGGGACTTTGAAATCTTCGGGAAGGGGGAAGCTCCTGATCTCTGGAGAGAGGGGAGATGTGCCGAGATCGTCAGAGTTCAGCCGAACTCGAGCGAAACCGGCAACCTCCATGCTCTGTCGTACTGCTTGCTCGATGTGTCGATCAAGCCACTTTCTGATGTCGTGGTTGTTGCCCGGAGCTTGGTTGCTTCTGTTGTCCTTCAGGGTGCGCCTTTTGGAAGGTGGAGTCGAGGTCGAACCCTTAGAGGATGAACCCGACTGAGTACCCTGCTGTTGGACGCTTGCTGGATTAGATCTTGCTCCTGACCTTTCCCGGTGGGGGACCGTCGGCAGCTGCGTCGACAGTGTCAGCGGTTCCTTTCCCTTTCTGGTTCTCCGAGGCATGGCGTTTGGGAAGATGGCTTTTTGTAGCGTTTCCCACAGACGGCGCCAATTGTAAGTGCACAAAAATTCACGGACCCGGGAGGGTGGTGTTCTTGCGACTCACTGAGGTGGACGAAGGCTGAGATTCCCCGTCTCCTCGTTGATGATGGAAGAACCACTGCCTGAGGACCTGGAAGAGGGAGAAGAAACAGGTCAGAGGACCCTGGCTGTGGGCAGCGCAGGGCTCTCCGATGCCTAAGTCAGTATGAGTACTGGACAGTAGGAGGAGATTTTAGGGGAAGAAGGTGATACCAGAGTGGTTCTCTCGGACGGGAGAGAGAGTCAGCGAGAGGGAGCCCCCTTTACTGTTCTGGTTTTGCCCCTTTTATAGAGGAGGAGAGGGAGATAGTTGACTTTGGAGAGAGAGGAGGCAGGAGACAACGAGGTGGTTAGCCGTCCCATCACAGCCCACTCTGGCGTCTGTGGACGCCGATCTGTCAGGAAGCATGGGCGGCATGGGAGGCTCTGTCTGTCAGAGAGTACAGGCGTGCCCTTGTCTTGTCGCGCGTGCTCTAGCGTGCTTAAGTGTCCAAGGGTGGACAGCTGTCAGGCCCTGCCTTGGCTAGTCCTGGCATCCTGACCGAGGTCGGGGAGCCGAGGTCGGAGAGGACCTTGACTTGGCTAGAGACCCTGCAGAGACGCCGAAGTGGAGGACCGGGGAGGAGTCCCTAGCCGAGCTGGAGACGACCTGCCGAGGTGGAGCTCAGCCGGGCTCGGAGCGTCCTGGCCGAGGTGGAAATGTCGTGCAAGGGGCCGAGATGAGTCTCTGGCCGGAGTGGGGCACTTGGCCGAACTGGCGGACGTTGAGACGGGCCTTGCCGAGATGGCCTAGCTGGCGCCGGAGCATGAGATAGAGCATCCGGCCAGTCATCCGGTGAGTTCGGAAATATCCCCACACAGAATCTGAGTTTCAAACTTCCCTTTCTCTCTCTAAAATACCTTAACCAATCCTTTGTTGTTGCTAGACGAGAGCCTTTTTTTTTTTTTTTTTTCTTTTCTAGATCTGCAGTTGTAACAATGCTAAAAGGGGGTTTTAGGGATTATGTAAGGATTTAGCTAATTTAACGTACAATGCAACTAGTAGTTGGATATGAGCTATCTATCCAATCATTAATCTTGACCGGGTTAATCTGTCCATCTGTTCCTTGGTTGGCAGCTGGGGGGAAATTCCAATCATGGCAATCTGGGTCATCCAAATATTGATCTTTCTTGCACTTTTGACTTGTGGGTCATAAAGCTGATGGTAGCATTGTCCTGTGGAAGGTATTCTTAAAAGAGCTCATCAAGATAGGGTTTGGAACCCATAACACGGACGGGTCCTAATGAAAAGATGCTCACGGGCAGGGAAAGAGATTCAAGTGGTGCCCACAAGGGATATGGATAGGTCCTTTCAGTCGCAATCTTCGAGATATGAGATTAGGTTGTTAGAGATTTTAGGGATAGATTTAAGGGTTTGATTTTTAAATTATTTTCTTATGGTTCTCTCCTATAAATTTAGAAGTTTGTGTGAATAAGGTTTAGGTTGCAATAAAATCCAATTGCTTGTGAGCATAATCCACGTCTTTGTCAAATTTCTTTTTTCCGGTGGGTGGTTGGGGAAGGTGAACCCGCATGGGCTTTCGCTCATTTATTGTCCCTTATGGGAATAGGAGGCGTCACATAGATATGAATGTTGTGCAATTGTTGTATAAGAGTCTTGCAGACAACTAGTTGGATATTATCATTTTGGAGAAGAATCACGTGTAATAAACTCCCCAAAAATGGGAGAATTTTTATCCTACATTGGAAGTGAGTGGTGAAATGCATCGTTTGAGTTCACGTTTTGTGCAACTAATGTATCCTATCTGAAAGCTATGATCATCTTATTTAACTTGTTTTGTTGTGCCCATCACATGTATATTCAGATGACCTTGCTCCATGACCTGCAAAGCCACATTGTACAAATACATGATCAATTGTTCAATCCTCTTCTACAACTTCTGTGCAACTAATGTTGCGATCTTGATAAATGAATATGTAGTAGGTTGGAAGGCTAGCCAAATAAGCCTCAATAAGGTTGACGAGGCCTCCTAAATTACGGTTGTTTCCAATGTGCTAACTTCCTGTCTATTCAATTCTTTGCACCAGAGGAACCTGCATACTCTGGTGGTCTTGGGTTAGTCACCAGAGGCAAACACACGTATTTTATGGGAAAGCTATCCACTTTGCACTTCACAATTTGTGCCAATTTGGTCACTTTCCCCATACCCATCCCTGATCCCTACTATGATATTTTTACCTTTTAAAAAAAAAAAATTATATTAACTCTTAAGCTAGTGTGGAAATCTCACACAACAACAATGTTAAATTTGAAAATTGTAGATGGGTTATAACCAATCCCTTGTTTCCTATCATAAAACCTTTCACGAATTGTTCTTCGCCTCTTCCTAAGCTTCCACCGGCTTCTGCCATAATTGTGAATAGAAAAGGCAGCAGCTGGTGTCCCTGCCCTTTTCCTCTTGAAGTACCAAACAGTGGTGATGGTGATTCATTGACAAGTAAGTACATAGGTTGCTATAGATATGTGCAACCTTATCTAACCCTTCAAATTTTCTCCAAATCCCGATTGCCCTTTTGAGTTTTGATATCTAATCTGAACGTAAACCTTCTTTAATTTCTCCTGTGAATGAATTGTCTGTTTTGAAATTATGTAGGTTCTGTCCATCCTTGATGAAGGCTCCATGAGTTTGTCAAATAATGCGGTGCATTGCCACTATTCTATTTACAACAATCTTAGCTAAAATTTTATAGGTGCATTCCATTCAACTAATTGGTCTTATTGTCTTTTACTTTAATTGGATTCTCAAATTTTTGGGATGAATGTTATGAAGGTTACCATTCAAAAAAAAAAAAAAAGTTATGGAGGATGAGTTCAGCTCCTTGCTAAGATTTCAGGTCATTTGGAACCCATTTAGCATGTCCATAAATAACCTTTTAATAAATACCATCCCCCTTGATGAATGTTATGAAGGGATCAATGTTATGAAGGTTACCATTCAAAAAACAAAAAAGTTATGAAGGATGAGTTCAGCTCCTTGGTCATTTGGAACCCATTTAGCATGTCCATAAATAACCTTTTAATAAATACCATCCCCCTTGATGAATGTGTAGTTGTATCTGTCCAGGCTAGGTCCCTTTTCTCCCTTATGTGTTTGAGTAAGACCGTAGTTTCTTCCTCTTGAAGCTTTGTCTCTAACCTGGTAGCCTCTTGATGCAGATCGACCTTAGGCCACATGTGTAGGGCCCAAGTAGATTTAGGAGTTTTTCTATTTATTTAATTTTTATTAGTTAGTAGTTTTAGTTGGTGAGTTGTATTTAGGATTAGGTTTTCTATTTATTTGGTTTCCTATTTTAATTAGGTTTCTTAGGGCTTAAGTTATGTTTTACTATTTATATGGCATTGTAGAGAATTATTTCTCAGAGAGTTGATTAATGAAATTGGGTTTTCCCATTGAAGTGCGCCCTCGTTTATTGTCTCTGCGGAGATTTATTGTGTCTTCGGACACTTGCTTCGGCACCCATTTTGCTTTTAATACTTCCCACGCAAGCCCTAACCCTAGGGCCTACATCAATTGGTATCAGAGACGACGATCCACTATCGGTCGGCGTTGATGACCAAGGATGAAAATAGCGGTAGCGGCAGGCGTAGCGGCCCGCCGCCAAACCGCTACGAAGCGGGCGATACGTAGCGTAGCGGGGATACTAGCGGCGTAGCGCTGCGATTTGAAAAAATTGCCCAAAAACTCTGAATTTTTTTTAGAAAATCCAGAAAATTGTAAAATAAAAGAATATGTGGTTCTTTTACAAAAGTAAGTAAGAAAAGGGGGTGTAGCGGTGCCCTCAATATTTGAAGTCCTATATCGTTGTATAAATAGAAAATAATAGTAATTATTAGTTTTTTCACATGTATTCATGTTTCTTAGTCATACTAACTTAGAATTAATGGAAAGCTCATTAAAAAAAAAAAAAAAACTAGAACATGAAATAAAGGCATAAGACTTAAGAGTTAGGGACTTAGGTTATTACTCATTACTCGTTAGAGAACATTGAACAATCAAATTTTAATACTTCAACATTCAAGGTTCAAATCAATCAAGTGAATGAACTATGAAGTGATCAACAATCAACATTCAACACCAATTTAGAAATGACAGAGTAGAGAGTTAGTGAAGGAAATAGGAATACCTTAGTCGCCACCAAAAGGAATGTCTACCAAGATTCAAGGCATTGCTATCCTCATCCCCATCCGTGTTAGCATTTGTATTGGCACCATATTGCATTTGATATTGATAAATATTGGGATCCACAAATCCAAAGAATGTGGTAGCCGCATCATCGTAACTTGGAGGAGGTGGATATCTGTTATATTGCGTATCACCATAGTCACCATATGAGTAGGACCCTGAAACAAAAGACTTTTCGTCTCCTTGTTGCAGTTGACCATATGGAAAACACTGCGAGGGTCCTTGTCCAGTGTTACTAGGGTTCCACGAATCAGCCCATGATGCCGCTTGTTGTGCTCCAACATCTCCACCCATATTTCTTTGTTCATTACTACTACCTCCAGGAGCAGATGGAGCAGGTGGTGAGACTCTCCGACGCCGTTGATAACCATGGTTTCCTTCCATTCTTTTCGGAAAGTCCTATACCTCCTCTACAGGAATGACATCTTTCTAATCATGTTGGTAGTATTCACTAGTAGCACCTGTCCCACTAGTGTCTCCTGCTCCATCTCCCCCATCTCCTCCACCATGGCTACTCGAAGAGACGGTGGTACTCGTCCTCTCAGAAGATGACACAACATGAGTAGGTTCTTTCCCTCTAGATTGTGGGTGCTGCTGTGTACTTGTGCCTTCTCCTCTAAGTGGGGCACCCTCTGCCTCATCCATTTCTTCATCAAGCAAATCTCTAACCTCCTCCTGAAAGTCCGGATCTGAATCTAGCAATGGATCATCTATCTCGGCTATCCATGGGAGCAAGGGATAGTCCTCTCTGAATATGTAATCCAAACTAATAGGACAATAGCTCGGATTATCCCTTGCCTTCCTTTCTCTCGTTCTGTTTCTCAACTTTAAATTGTAATGGCAATACACAAGCTTGTTGAGTTTTTGCATGGTAAGCCGATTCCTGGACTTTGTGTGGATCAAGTAGAAAGTGCTCCAATTTCTTTCACAGTTGGATGAAGTTGTAACTTGACTAAGGATGAGAACAACCACTTTCCTTAGATTTGGAGTATCCTCTCCAAAATTCATCCACCAATCAGCTGAAATTCAAAATAAACAAATAAAATTAGATATTCCACTAGTCCTTTCCATCAATTGAGAGATAAATAACAAAAGACTATTAGGTTGGGTGATTGGGTCTTTTGTTCTACCAGGTGGCATTTTTCCAATTGCCCTCATTACAAGAGGATCGGCAAAGCCTCCTCTCCTTTGTGTGTATGTAGATATCTACAATGTGAAAATTAGGAATAAATCAATAAATCATACATGTTTAACGGCCTACCTTAAGCATATACATATGTCATCTCAAATCTCAATCACTAACTCACCTCTTGAAGTGTGTTGATTTGATCATCCTCTCCCAACAATTTCTTCAACAGTGTCCTTAATCCTACCCTCAACTCCGTTTCTATTGTATTGCTGTGTTGTTGGGCATTGTGGTAGTAAGATTCGGGATTAAGGAAATAACCTACATTGAAAATAAGTTGAATTGCAAAATGATTAAACGTCAATCAAAGAATGATAGCTTGCTTTAAAAGCATCAAATAGTGGTATTAGTATTGAGTACCTGCAACATGCAATGGATGGTGCAGCTGGTCCACCCGCCGTCTATCAATAATCTTTATATATTCTTCATGATATCTAACATTTTCCATGATAACTTGCTTAGCCCGATCCATTGCTTCATATATATATCCCATTGTTGGCTTGTCATCACCATCTACAAGCCGCAACACTCTAACTAAAGGCTCATAAACCTTTAATAAGTTAGACACTTTCTTCTAAAATTTATTGTCCCTCATCAAGTTAGGGATCTCAAATTCCGGACCACTTGTTGCATTGCTCCATTTCGAACGAAGCCATTCCTCTGATGCAAACATCTGAATCAGCTCTGTTCTAAACCTTACAAGGCTCTCCATCGCAATGAAATGGGTAGCAAACCTAGTTAATCCCGGACGAATCAAGGCATGGTTATTTGTGAATCTTTTCATCAAGCTCAAAACCCATGAATGATCATAAATAAATCTGGTAATGCCTCTACATGTCTTGATAACTTAAGCAATTTTCTTCTTCCTTCCAATCTCTTCCATAATGAGATCTATACAGTGTGCTGCACATGGAGTCTAAAACAGATGAAGCCTCTTATTCTCCAACATCCTACTGGCTGCCTTGAAATTGGCGCCATTATCTGTAACAATTTGTACAACATGCACCTCTCCCACACTCTCTACAACCTTGTCTATAAGAGTGTATATATATATTTAGCTACCCGTCTATGTTCAGATGCATCCACGGACTTCACAAAGACACACCCAGCGATTGATTGTACCAAAAAGTTTATTAATTGTGTGTACCGCTGGTCCACCCATCACACATAATGGTGACTCCATTCTGTTGCCACATGGGCCTAAAGGTCTCCACCCATGCCTTTATTTCTTTATATTCCTCTTCGAGATATTTAATGCCCACATCATAAACAGAGGGCGACTGTATTCCCCGCCCAGCTTCGGCGGCAACATCAAGAATTGTTTGGAAATAGGGGGAATCTATTGCTGTAGGTGGTATGTTCTTGTGAATTAGCCATTTTGCTGTAGCTTTGGCTAACCTATCTCTTGCAGCCTTCATTGCTCCTTTCATAACACTTGATATATTTAGTTGTTTAGCTCCCTCTTTTTTGTGCTAGAGAGGATCAACAGAGGGAGGAACTGCTCTTCTAGTAGAAATAACTTCTACATCAACATCCCGCTCCCGGGTGCTAAATGCCCTACATATTGCCCCCGCAATGCCCTTGCCCTTGCCCTTGCTTGATACAGCAGATGAGCCCCCTGCATCATAATATTTGCTTCCAGCAAATGCACGACGTTCATGTTCTTCTTGGTGACTCATGATGGACTCTCGGCGTGCAGCCTACATCTGTGCATCTTCCTTATCAAAACCTTCATCCCTAAGCACATCTAACGGGCAGCATCAACATCTTGTTGCCTCTTTTCTTTTATCTCAACTTTTCTAGCTTTATTTTGGCCAAGCAAAGCTTTCATTTGTTACTTCCCTTGGTACTTCGGTATAGCCAGCGACATTGCCAGAAATGTGACTCAAGTGGTGCTTGAATCTTGTAATGCCCACACCCCCCCCCCATTGGTCACTTTCCCACAAAACTTGTATTTGATTTTCAACCTGTTATTCTCAATTGCCTCACCAAAGCTCCATGCAGGATCAATATCACGCGGCATTTTAAGTTATCAATTGGCAAATACAAATACACAATAGAAGACTGAATACCTATAAATATGAACAAGTAGTATGTTAAAAATTAAAAAAACAAAAAAACATGTTAGAGGTAACATATATCTAACGCTAGGAATCATTCTCTTGGCATTTAATTGGTATTTCATTACTTAAAGTACATTTTTTTTTCAAAAATTTAAAAAATTCGAAAATAAAAAAATAAAAAAAATTAGGAAAAGACAAATATATGTTGGATTGATCTATGCCAAACATAGATATAACATTTTAGGGGCCTTATTCAAAACAATATAATGGGTAATGAATTAGTTAAGGCATTTTTTCCTTCAAAAAATAAATAAATCCGAAAAAAAAAAGAAAAAAAAATGGGAAAGACAAAGAAATGTTGGATTGATCTATGCCAAACATATTCAAAACATTTTAGGAGCATTTTTCAATACATTTGATTGGCATTCCATTATTAAAAATATTTTTTTTTCCAAAAAATAACAAAAATCCGAAAATAAAAAATAAATAAAAGCAAAAAAACAAGCAATATATGTTGGAGTGATCTTTGGAAAACATAGATCTAAAATCTAGGAGCCCTTTTCAAGACATTTGATTGGTATTCAATTACTAAATTTTTTTTTTTACAAAAATAAAAAAATCTGAAAATAATAAAATGAAAAAATTTGAAAACAAGCAATATATGTTGGAATGATCTATGATGGGAAACATAGATCTAACAATATGAAGCTATTTTCAAGTTGTTTCATGAGTTTTCCATAATTATTCATGTTTTTTTTTAAATAACATAAATCCGAAAATAAAAATAACAATATATATAAAAAAAAGCAAAAGATATGCATGCAAGATCAAAAGGAAGCATGGATCTACAATAAAACAAGACAATGATGCCATTATGTTGTGATTCATAGTAGTTAAAGAGTGATAATCTCAAAAAGTTGAAAAAAAATCACATACCTAGATGAAGAATCTTGTTTAGAATCTTTAGATCCCTTAGAATAGTTGAGTGTTTTGATTTGGTGGACACAAATCTTGAAAAAATGGAGTTGGTAGTCACTTGGGACCACAAGAGGGAAGTTGCAGTGATGAGAGTGAAGAAGAAAGGTGGAAAGAGGGTTAAAAAACCTAAGTTCGTCAAAAGGGGGGGGTTTATACACCCTTTTCCGATACGTATCGGCCGCGACGGCCGATATATGCTACGTAGCGGCTGCATTTTTCATCCTTGTTGATGACCCATACCCATGTAACCCATCCATCCACCCCTTTCCCTCCCTGTACCATCATCGCCCCTCCCCGCAGAATCCCCACTCACCGTCAAAATTCCTAGGAGTTCCCAAACCCCCAACCAAGCGCCCCCCCCCCCCCCCCCCCCCCCCCCCCCCCCACACACACACACACACACACACACACACACACACTCTCCCCGCATCACCGAATACCCAAATCCAGCCTTTCCCCTACAAACCGAACCCCCAATCCTATAGATCCCTTCCTTGTAGAAATTCCAATCGAATCCATCTACCATATCCAAGAAATTCACCCATCACTCCAAACTAACAGACAACTACCCCAAGAAATTCCAAACCAGTAGCCGTTCCATCCAAATCCAAAACATCAAGTCCGTCATACCCTCTACCCCGACTTCCACAGAACAATACTCCTGCCAACTGCCCATCTTAGAGAACCCAACAACCAGAAAAAAAAAAAAAACATCCATCTCCTACCCACTGCCCATCGCAAAGAACCCAACAACCACAAAAAAAAAAAAAACCTCCAAACCCAAACCAAAAACCCCATCAACCTCTCCCAAAACCCTCCTCGATCAGACTCTTGCCCCATCGCAGCCTCCCCTTCCCTTTCGCCTCAATCACCCATAACTAGAAAAAAAAGGAAGAAGAAAGATCAGAGAGGAGGAACAAAAGGGACAAGCATACTTGGCATCTTTTGGTCCTTGAGCTTCATCGTCACTAGTACGCAAGCACCAGAGGAGATCGACGCCACCATTCGCCATCACCAGAACAAAAACGCCCCACCTTCATCAGCTATTGTCGCCAGAGCAAACCGGCAGCCAACACAATCGTCTGCCCCTCGCTGCCGCCATCGTCGCATAGCACCATCACCACAGCAACCATCTCTTCCAGGTTTTTTTCCTTCTCTTCGTGAAATAATACAGGAGTCTGGAAACTTTTTGTTTCTTTCTTCCTGCACAAGTCCCAAGGCCAAAAGGAGAAGAAATCACGTGCCATAGATACACGTGCTTGTTGGTTGGGCTAGAACTCCAAGCTAGGTCAGTTCCAGGTAAAATCTGACCCAACAAAAAGATAAAAAAAAAAAAAATACAGAATCACTGAGAACATTCTGACAGTAGCAACTTCAGTTAAAAGGGCAGATTTGACCTAGTCGACAGCCAAGATTTATTTTCATGATTGTGTATCCATCTGAAGCCCTGATTTCTGATCCGTCTTCGCCAGTGTAGTTGTAGTGAGCAGATCTACACATTAGGTTCGTCATTCTTTCATCCAAGATGAAACTCTGTGATACCACCATCTTCAACATACTTCAACGGTACAAATATGCAGATAAATATGGCTCATGGTATTTTGAAAATGAAGTCTATTTTCGGTCCGTCCTTGATTTGAAACAAGGAGAATTATCTGTTCTTGACTATGGTGACATGTTATCATGGCTCCACGACAAGTGTGGATTAGAAGATGACGAGGAATACGACTTGATTAGTTTCATTAGAGGCGTGAGACCAGATATAATGGAAAAAATGAATGATTGCACGAACATTCATGAGGCATATTGGGAAGCAATTTGTGTGGAGCGGATGCTTAAAAGGTCTCATCTAGTGGAAGTTACGCCTCAAGAAGAAAAGTCGCCACACATAACAGACCGTGTTGAGGAACCAGTGCCAGCGGATATGCAGACCGATCAGTTAGAGCTAGACATAGAAGATTCCACATCTACAGTTGGCCTTGAAATTTCTCTTATGAGTACTAATAATCCCGAAGTGTAAACCCCAACTGATGTAGAGCAAGTTGTTGATAGTCCCCACATAAACTCTCAAATTGATTTTGTCGTTGGGGATCAACAATGGAAACTGGGAGATGAAGAACGACTAGTCAGAGATTGTGATATGATGGTGCGACTTCTACATGTGATACATCCAACGGCTCGATTGGACATCTACATAGAACTCAACTTTCACGACACACGATGCATCATGATTACTTCAAATTGGGGAAGAATATTGAATAGAGTCTTCAAGATGTGCGCAGAAGCTCATGCTCAAGCAATGAATCAAAAGTTTGTCCGTTTGATATTTGACCCAGGCGGACATTTACCGATCGAACTCGAGGTCGAATTCTTTCTTAGCCGGGGAGAATGATGTAGATCGACCTTAGGCCACATGTGTAGGGCCCAAGTAGATTTAGGAGTTTTTCTATTTATTTAATTTTTATTAGTTAGTAGTTTTATTTGATGAGTTGTATTTAGAATTAGGTTTTCTATTTATTTGGTTTCCTATTTTAATTAGGTTTCTTAGGGCTTAAGTTATGTTTTACTATTTATATGGCATTGTAGAGAATTATTTCTCAGAGAGTTGATTAATGAAATTGGGTTTTCCCATTGAGGTGCGCCCTCGTTTATTGTCTCTGTGGAGATTTATTGTGTCTTTGGATACGTGCTTCGGCACCCATTGTGCTTTTAGCTCTTCCCACGCAAGCCCTAACCCTAGGGCTTGCATCACCTCCTCTAATGAGATTGCTCCATAATTCATGCTATCTAGTGTAGCGATTAAATAATCTTCCTTTTTTAAGAGCTATGAACTTTGAAGAAGTGATCCGTTACTCCCTCTTTTGCCTCCTTGGGATCCTCAATAGGTCTCCCTCCCTCTCAAATTTTATATAAAAGACTTCGGCTCTTTCATTTGCTATGCTACGAAAAAAAGGTCTTGCCTCCCTCTTTAAGACAAATTGCTCGTGATTTTTTCCCCCAAGAAATCCCACAACTCTTTCTTTAACATTTCTTTCTCCCTTCGAGATGTGATGTCTTTTCTTCTTCTAAAATTTACCACTCTTAGCCTTTGCTTGGTATCTCTACTTTTATTCCAATAGAGCCATCCAAAATAGAGCCATAAAAAATAGGACTATAAAAAAAAAGAGGCTAAAGCTCTTATTTCACAAGCCCAGAAATGGGGCCTTTCATTTTAATAGGATTTGCCTCTACCTATCTACAGTAGGTAAAGGGTAGAATCATGTGCCAAATGTCTTATTTTCCAAACCTCTACCTGCTTTAGACATTTAGACAAATAGAGGTTGGAAATAGGGACGCCAAACATGGGCTTATTCTTGCATTTATGCCTCTTTTTGCACCTTTATCATCCTGAAAACTTCCTTCTTCTAACATTAAGCTTCTGTTTCAACGTTTGCATCTCCTTGAATAAACTATATTCGGCCCAACCAACCACTTAGAATTTTCCCCACTACTCTTCCACCATAGAAAGGAACTTCAGATGAGAAAACCAAGCACTGATGATTCCTAACGGTTGAGGAAGGTATTCTTTTCCTAATTCTTTCCCTCTGCCTAAAAAAATTGTTATTATACTACTTTGAGTCCACCATCAAGCCTTGTCCCACCATCAAGCCTTGTCCCACCTATGTGTCGCACCTATGTCAAGCCTTGTCCCACCTATGTGTCCCACCTATGTCAAGCCTTGTCCCACCTATGTAAAGCCTTGTCCCACCTATGTGTCCCACCTATGTCAAGCCTTCCCACCTATGTAAAGCCTTGTCCCACCTATGTGTCCCACCTATGTAAAGCCTTGTCCCACCTGTGTCCCACCTATGTTGGGGTCGGCTACATGAATTCCGTTTCTCTATTCTGACCTATCTTGAGCTTAATCCTCATATAAATTGCACTTCTTCAGATCTATTTTTACTGCCTCCATCCATGTCCTCTTTGGCCTACTACCTCTTCCCCTTCGTGGGCCATCAACCTTCATAGCCAAACTTTTCCTTATCGGCGGCTTTGCCGGCTTGCATTGGACATGCCCAAACCATCTCAAACGGTTTCTCTAATTTTATCACCTATTGATGCTACCCTAAATGCTCTCGAAAGCGCTCATTTCTAATTTTATCCCTCCTAGTTTTACCACACATCCACCTCAGCATTTTCATTTCTGCTACATCCATTTTGTGCATACGTTGTTTTTTAATTGGCCAGCATTTTGCTCCATAGGTCATAGCTAGTCTAATCGTTGTCCAGTAAAATTTTTCCCTCAATCTTGTTGGCATTCGTTGGTCACAAAGCACTTTAGAAGCAAGTCTCCACTTCAACAATTTCTCTTTTATCCTACTTTCGACATCTTCATCAATCTCCCAATTATTATTAATTATAGAATCAAGGTAACAAAAAGAATCTCTTTGTGGTATCTCATGGTCTTCAATTCTCACAGTAGTTTCAGCTCTTTCTATATGCCCACTAAAGTTACAGTCCATATATATTCATTCTTTGTACGACTTATTTTAAAGCTTTTGGATTCTAAAGCCTCTTGCCATTTCTTGAGTTTTGCATTCACACTATCTCTTAGTTCATTTACCAACACTATATCATCTGTAAAGAACATACACCAAGATACCTTTTCTTGGATATGAGCAATTAGCTCATGCATAATCAGTGTAAAGAGATAAGGGCTTAGGGCTACCTATACTCACCGGTCTCTCCATAAGTAGTTCTCACACTCTTTACTGCTCCTTCATACATGTCTTTAATAATTTCAATATAACCTCTTTGAACATTCCTTTTATCTAGCTCCTCTGAAATACTCTTTCCTTTCTTGGAAATAAATATATCGAGCCTATTCATGATCGTGGACTCCTGATTCTTTAGGTGAAGTGCCCACTAGCTGACATCATGTTGATCTACTCATTCATGGGATGATTCTATGATCTTCATCCTCCCCTTTTCTCATGCGAATATTGAATAATATTGAAATCTCCTCTTGTACACCATTGTAAGTTCATGCCATGAAGTGCATTTTCTGATTCCCCCATTAAGTTTTTCAGTCTGCGTTATCATCAGGCCCATATGCATTAGGGAATAGGGATCATCCATTTTAAACCATCTGACTTAGACCAGTACCACTAAGATATTACAATGAAATGTTAGCCCATGTTGGGTCTACAATCATCGTCCCTTCATAACATTAACAATCCACTTGAACTTCCATGAGATGAAAGCTAGCAATTGCTACAGCAGTCTGGTCCCTGCCATTGTTATTTGATTGACGACTTACTAATTTTGTTTCTAATAACATTTCAATTTTTTTCGTTGCAATAATAAGATATTTAATCTTTTGCTTCGCAAATCTCATGATTGTGACTATCTTCTCTTCCCTAATCCTTGAATGTTCCGACTATCTCATGATTGGGATATTTATACTGTACAGTTCTTTGAGCAAATACAATACATCGCCACCTTTTAAAAAAAAAATAAAAATAAAAAATCCTTGAATGTTCCAACTGACACTCTTCATTGGTTGAAGCATAACCCTTATTCTCCTTTTTAGCATCACTCCTTTTCTCTTATCTTCTTGTCCTGGCCTACTAATGCACCTTTATCCTTGCCATCTCTAATCTCTTTCTTCCAATCAGTGGAGAAGTGAATATTCTCTTCTCCTCTATTGGAAACTCCTATCTTATTAAGCCTAGATTGAAGAAAATGCTTCTATATCTTCTTTGTGCACCCGCTTAGGATTAGCCGAGCCATGGGCCCTGTGGATGATTTAGAGATGGTAATCTGGACTTGGTCTTGTCTTCCATTGTCAATATAGCTCTCATACCATTTTGAGGTGAACCATTGTCCTCTTGCTATGTCTGAGTGAATTGCTCCTTGAATTGGGCCAGCAAATCCAGTTAAGTTTTTGCACTGGCTGAGGGCTAACAAACCATCACCTTATTATCTTCATCCTCTAGACCGGCAAAAAAAAAAAAAAGGAAAAATAATTAATTTCTCACATGAGAAATTTTAGGAAAAAAATGGACCTGAGCTCATCTTTAGAAAAAAGACCTCCTTGTCCAAATAACATTCCTCTTCTAAAACCCATATGCCTAATTTATTGGGAGAAAAAAGACTGATATCTCTATAAATGCCAATTCAAAGGTTATACTCATGGAAGATTCTACTTGGTTGATATTGCTCTGCATGATTTCCACCTTTTTCTTATTGCATTCCACTTTGGCCGAATTCAAAAGCTTTGACTGTTTGCCTGCACTCTTCTGATTGTGTACAGGCAAAACTATCTAAACACATGGGTCCAGTTAGGGGTAGAAAAATCTGACCCGATCCAGTAATGCAACCTTTGTCTGATCTGTGTAATCTGACTCGCAACTTATATGGTTCAAATGCTGTTCAAGAAATCTTGACCTGCACCGTAAGCGGGTCTGGTCTGGTTTACTTGTCTAAAATGAGTCCAATAGTAGTTGGATCTCAACCCGCAGTCTTTTCCTCCCAACCTGTTCAGTCTGTCATTGTAAGTGTTTAAACTTTTGATGCCCGGACACGCCATGGATATGGCTGGGACATGGATTTTACATATAAGTGAAGTGCTGAATACGATATACTACATGATAGGTTGCTAATTTTGAAGTTTCCATGCATCATAGGTTTAAACCTTAATTGACCTCCACACTCAACCCAGTAACTCGACCTGCGACTAACCTGCAACTTAAATGGGTTGGATGCACTTATGAAGGTAAATGGGTTGGGTCAAAACCCATAGACACTCCCTCTCAACTCGACCCATTCTGTTTGTCACAATTAGTGTTTAAACCTTAATTGACCTGTGAACCCAACCCTTGTAACTTGACCCGCAACTGACCGGTAACTTTTATGGGTTGGATGCGCATATGTAATTAAATGGGCTGGGTCTGAATCCATAGACCCTGCTTCTCAACTTGACCCGTTTATACTGACCCAAATCATTTGCCACCCCTTGGTCCAACAGCCCATTCTCAGATTGAGGTGGAGTGTCTTCTAAGTAGGACCAGTGGTAGGGATGGGGTCCACAATGTTTATGAGGCTCCAGCACCATGTTTACAGGGGAACTACTAAGCACGGCCTTGAGCTCCTGGTCCTCAGTCATCTCTTTTTTCTGGTTCCCATGTTTTGAGTTGCAAACATGAGACAATAAATCTTTGTTATTTTCCCCCTCTGCTTGGCTGTTATCTTGGAAAATTTCCCTTGCTCTGCAGTTTCATTATTTATTTTTTGAAAAGTTAATGTTTTTTTTTTTTTGAATGATAAAGTTAATGTTTTTATTTTTGGAAAGATAATTTCTTTTGGAAAGTTGTTATTATTATTATTACTATTACTATTATTATATTATTATTATTATTTTGGAAAGTTAGTTTCATGATTTTTCTAGCCTTCCACCACCATTTCAGTGATCTGCAACTAGGGTTTCCTAGCTTCTACTTCCACCAATATATGGGCATGATCTAGGCCTTCCTTGGAAGTATCCCACTAATTTGTAGAATCATCCCTAAAGACCTTCCGATAGGTTCGAGTGCTCCTATCGATCAACTGTGTAAGCGTAGTCCAAAGCAACTTATTTGCTCCTTCTTGCTGACCCCATTTAAATTAGGATTAGGATTTTATGGTTCAATACTGTTGAAAGCTATTTTTCCAAATATCTTTTTTTATAACAGTATAATTTATTAATAAGAGGGGAAACCCAAAAGAATAAAATACAGGAGAAAACTCAATACAAACTATACATCGAAGGATAAAGAAGAAAGAAGCATTCCTTCCTTAGCGAGGATATTTGCCGAACCATTGGCCTCACGTAACACATGATGAAGGACAGCATCCAATTGACTCAAGATATCTTGCACTTCCTCCACCACATCAGCCAACCGCCAAGGATAAGCAGCCAACCGCCAAGGATAAGAACAATTGCCTAAACTCCATTGAATGGCAGAAAATGAATCTCCTTCAATGATTACTTTAGAACCTTCCATCTTACGCAGCTCCCGGCAACCAACCAAAAGAGCTTTCATTTCAGATTCATTAGAATCTAAAGAATCTACCGGCCCAAAGAAATTCCTTATAGTAATGCCATTCCAGTCTCTAATGACACCTCCAATACCAATTACCAACTCTTCTAATTGCTTGAACATAACTTCCATCAAAGTTTAATTTGAGAAAACCCGTAGGAGGACATTCCCAAGAAACACTATTTAAAGATTTAGGGACCCATCCACCTTGAAAATGAGCTGCCCATGATTTACTTAAATCCTCCAAACACACCCCTTTAAACTCTTTTCTGGAAAATGTCAATCCAGGCCCATCCATTTTGGCCCATATCCAGGCCCATTTATTATTCCTATTTATTGCTTTGTAATTAGTCAAAGATTGTTCTTAATTTTAGGATCTGTGATTGATTGTAATTGATTGTAATTAGGGATTAAACCCTTATATATAGACATCAGTCGATCCAAAGAAGGATACGACATTCATCTCTCTCTCTCTCTTGTTCTGGAAGTCATTTCTCTCTAAATGTCATGGTATCAAAGCTAGGTTGATAATCTGTGATCTCTGATCTTCTCCTAAATCATCTTCCAACACATTGGAAGCCAGTATATGATCATCTGTGATCATTCTCTCCAGCCGGATCATCCCTGATCATTTCAGATCAGACGTGGCCCACCCGAGATCATCACCAACTCATCAGCGGAAGACTGCTATCTTGGTCGCCTGGGGGTCCTGGATTTATACTGATTTTCTCATGATTTATTGATCATCAAAGGTAGGTTTTCTACCATTTTTTGTGAATATTGATTCTTTTCCAATAGTTTTCATCTCGGCCGTCCAAAATCTTGGATCTGGATTTGATCTTCATGCGACCAGTGCCAGAAGTTGCATAAAACTACTCTCAGTCCATACCCATACTTTGATCTGTGCCCAAGATCATCAAGTGGGGCCCACGTGTGCATCTACACACTGCCGAACTGGGACGACTTTGGCTTTCTGAATGCATTTGATGCCACTGACGTCATCTGGTGCATTTTATTAACTGCTGTTGATAGTTCCTGCTATTTATTGGTGCTTGCTAGTGGATTGCTGAGGTTTTTTCTCACAGATTGCAACTGTTTTGATTTCTCCACTGCTCTGGCCATCCACGGTGTTGTCTGAGCACTGTTCTTATCTGCTGGGTGTTATCTGATTGTGTTATTCACATTGTTATCTACTATTCTGCTTGTGTGCTATTTTTTTTTCATCATGGAAAAACACGGAGTATCCCTGATTCGATTTGATGGCACTAATTATACCTCATGGGCCTTCCAATTCCAAATTTACTTGGAAGGAAAAGAACTGTGGACACATATTGATGGGTCTGAGTCTCAACCTGCGGAAGATGATAAGAAAATTTTAGCATGGAAGACAAAGGATGCTAAAATTAAGACTTGGTTGCTGGGTTCTGTTGAGTCTCATTTCTTTCTCAACCTTAAACCATGCAAAACTGCTCGTGACATGTGGGACTATCTTAAGCACATTTATCAACAGAGCAATGCTGCTCGCCAGTTTCAATTAGAACTGGAAATCTCTCAATTCAATCAAGGCACCCAGTCTATTCAGGAGTATTACAATGGCTTCCGCCGCCTGTGGTCTGAATATGATGAAATTAAGTTTTCCAAGGTATCTGCAGCACTTTTACCGGAATTGCTTCCGTTACAGCAAAGTAGTCATCGGGATCAGCTTCTCATGAAACTTCGTCTGGAGTTTGAGCCAGTTCGATCAAACTTGATGAGCAGGGCTCCTCTTCCAAGCTTGGATGCCTGTCTTCAGGAACTTCTGCGCGAGGAACAGCGTCTGGCTACTAAAACTACTCTGGAACAACAACGATCTGTTGAGACTCCATTAGCCTATGTTGCTACAACCAGACAGCCTCCTCGGGACATCAGTAAAGTTCAGTGCCATACTTGTAAAAAATATGGACACTATGCTAATCAATGCAAGGCAAAAATTTGCCGATATTGTAAAGCCACTGGTCATGTTCTTGAAGAGTGTCGGAAGCGGAATCGTAATTCTACTCCTTGCAACTCTGTGCAGTCAGCCCCTGGTACTTACAGCGTGCCATCAGCTCCTAGTGCTTACACTGTGACCACTCCACCATATGCTTCATCTGACTTCAGTAGTTCTCTGCAGTCTGATTCTTCTCCCAACCTGGTTCCTCAAACTCTGCATCAACAGTCCCTCTCACCCCTGAGATGGTAAACCAAATGATCATCAATGCCTTAGCTTCCATGAACATCGCAGGTAATGCTTCCTCTCTTTCCAATACTTGGTACTTAGATTCTGGTGCCAGTAACCATATGACCACTTCAGCCCTCAAATTACAAAATGTTGTTCCTTACACTGGTCATCTTACTGTCCAAGCTGCCAATGGAGATCATCTTCCCATCATCTCTGTTGGTGATACCCCTAGTCCCTTACCATTAACCAATGTTTTCGTTTCTCCTCATCTTGCTACCAATTTAATTTCTGTGGGTCAACTTGTTGAAAATAACTGCAATGTCTCTTTTTCTCCTTCTGGTTGTGTTGTGTAGGACCAGGAGTCGGGGGAAGTGATCGCGAGGGGGCCTAAGCGTGGAAGGCTTTTTTCATTACCAATGCCTTCATTTACTCCGAAAAACTCCTTACATCAGTTCTTTTGTTTTTTTCATTAAGAATAATTCTCGGTTGTGGCATAATAGACTTGGACATCCAAATGCTTCTACCATGTCTACTTTATTTCAATCTAGATTAATAAATAAACCTGTTAATTCTGCTTCTTTTGAATGTGATGCTTGTAAATTAGGAAAGAGTAAAATTTTACCTTTTCCACACTAACACACGAAGCACTGCATGTTTTGACTTAATTCACAGTGATGTTTGGGGCATTGCTCCGACTCTTTCTCATAGTCATTTTAAGTACTTTGTCACCTTCATTGATGACTTTAGCAGATTTACTTGGCTTTATTTATTACATTCCAAGTCTGATGTTCTCCATGCTTTTAAAATTTTTTTAAACTATGTTGAAACACAATTCTCCAAATGCATTAAGATTTTGCGATCAGACTCAGGGGGGGAGTATGTGTCCAATGATTTTCAATCTTTTCTCAACAAGAAAGGAATCATTTCTCAACGTACATGTCCATATACTCCACAACAAAATGGAGTTGCGGAACGGAAAAACAGACATCTCCTTGATGTAACTCGAACACTTCTCCTTCAATCTTCCGTTCCTCCTCGTTTTTGGACTGAAGCCCTCACCACCGCAGTTTATCTCATCAATCGTCTTCCCTCATCTACCATTGATCATTTCACACCGTATTTTAAACTGCTTGGGCAACAACCTGTGTTTGATCACCTTCATATATTTGGGTGTGTTTGTTTTGTTCACCTTCCTCTCACGGAACGAACAAAACTAACTGCGCAATCTCGCAGGTGTGCGTTTTTGGGTTATGCCACTAATCAAAAAGGTTTTGTTTGTTATGATCCCATTGGACGTCGTATCAGGTTGTCTCGCAATGTTATTTTCTTTGAAAATCAGAATTTCTTCCCGACTCACATAGACTGTCCTTCATCCTCTTCACCAGCTCTCTTACCTGGTTTCTCGGATCAAACAACGGATCAACCTACTGTTACTAGGTTTAATCCTGATTTTGTGTATCACCGACGGGAAAAACCTACCACTACAGATGGCCGTCCTCCTGATCCTCCACCGACCAATGGTTCCGCGCCTACTCAAACCTTGCGTCGCTCCTCCAGAGATTCTAGACCGCCTGAGAGGTATGGATTTACCCATACTTCTTTGATGACAACTCTATCTTCCGTCCCTATCCCTAGCTCCTATTTGCAGGCTGTGCAACAAGATTGTTGGAACCAGGCCATGAAGGAGGAATTGGATGCATTGGATCAGAATCACACCTGGGATATTGTGGAGTGTCCTTCAACAGTTAAACCCATTGGTTGCAAATGGATCTACTCGATCAAACTTAAATCTGATGGGTCCTTGGATAGACACAAAGCTAGACTTGTGGCGCTCGGCAACCGTCAGGAGTATGGCATTGACTATGAGGAAACGTTCGCACCTGTGGCAAAAATGACATCTGTTCGGTTACTTCTCGCCATTGCTGCATCTCAATCCTGGCCTTTATACCAAATGGATGTCAAAAATGCATTTCTCCATGGCGATCTGCACGAAGAAGTCTATATGCGGATACCACAAGGTGTACCCTCTCCCTCAAAAAGGACTGTCTGTCGCTTGCGAAAATCACTTTATGGTCTAAAGCAAGCTCCTCGGGCATGGTTCGAAACCTTCCAGAGTCGCTTATGCGAGAGTGGCTTTACCCAGAGTTCTTATGATCCATCTCTCTTTCTGTGCCACACATCTACTGGTGTTACTGTACTTCTCGTATATGTTGATGATATTATTATCACTGGCACGGATGCTGATATGATCAACTCTCTCCAAGCTTCTCTCAAAGATTCCTTCCGTATGAAGGATTTGGGCCCATTGCATTATTTTTTGGGCTTGGAAGTGCATCAATCTCCGAAAGGTCTATTTGTTAATCAACACAAATACACATTTGATCTTATCGAGTTGGCCGACCTCCAGGATTCTTCCCCTGTTGATACACCTGTAGAGGTCAATCTCAAATTGAGTAAAGATGATGGAGATCTTCTTCCTGATCCTCATACATACAGGCGTCTGGTGGGCAGTCTTGTCTATCTCACTATCACTAGACCTGACATCTCTTATGCTGTTAATCTTGTGAGCCAGTTCATGACAGCTCCTCGACATCTTCATTTGACAGCTGTGAAGCGGATTATTCGCTATCTGCTGCGAACTGTCCCTCGTGGTTTATATTATCCCAAGGATAATCCTCTTCATCTGACAGCTTATGCGGATGCTGACTGGGGAGGCTGTCAAGATACACGCCGTTCTACTACTGGTTGGTGCATGTACCTTGGAAATTCTCTCATTTCTTGGAAATGCAAGAAACAAGAACGGGTGTCTCGATCTTCCACGGAAGCTGAATATAGGGCAATGTCTTCTGCTTGTTCTGAGATCTTATGGCTACGGGGACTTCTTTCGGCACTCGGGTTCGCTCAAACCTCTCCTACTCCATTGCATGCCGATAATACTGGGGCTATTCGCATCACTGAAAATCCCGTCTTCCATGAACGCACCAAACATATTGAAGTTGACTGCCACTTTATTCGAGATGAATATAAGCGTGATGTCATTAGTCTACCGCATGTCCCTACAGAGTCTCAGTTTGCCGATATTTTCACTAAGGGACTTCCTCGGCCTCGACATCAATTTCTTGTCTCCAAATTGCTGCTTTATGACTCCCCAGCATCAATTTGAAGGGGGGGGGGGGGGGGGGGGGGGGTGTCAATCCAGGCCCATCCATTTTGGCCCATATCCAGGCCCATTTATTATTCCTATTTATTGCTTTGTAATTAGTCAAAGATTGTTCTTAATTTTAGGATCTGTGATTGATTGTAATTGATTGTAATTGATTGTAATTAGGGATTAAACCCTTATATATAGACATCAGTCGATCCAAAGAAGGATACGACATTCATCTCTCTCTCTCTTGTTCTGGAAGTCATTTCTCTCTAAATGTCAGAAAACACCCACTTTGAAACAGACCAGATAATAAATGCAACAACATCCTCCACCGAGTTACTCTTATTCTTGAAAACACGATTATTCCTCGCCAGCCAAATTTTCCAACATACCGCGTACAACACCACCTTCCAAAGAATTCTCATGCGAACATATTTGATTCGTAGACACCATTGATGAAAAAGATCCGCAACTTTCAAGGGCATGACCCATCGCATATCAAACTCTTTAAGAATTGCATACCACACTTTATGAGCAAAAACACAATGGATAAGCAAATGATGCACTGATTCCTCATCCTGTAGACACATAGGACCCCCATTAACAATCACCCATTAACATTAGTATGCTTACGCCTCCTTAACTTGTCTAAAGTAAGAATTTTATGAGACCTCGCCACCTGACAAAAAGCTAATACTCGAGGAGGTATTGTAGAGTCCCAAAACCTTTTCCCCCCTTGAATAGGGCTAGAAGAATCAAGCAGAGTATTGTAAAATGATTTAACTGAGAAATTACTTTTAACCGCCGGCTTCCACACTCTAACATCACATCCTCCCCCATTAACATAAACATTGTCTAATAAGGCCGTCATGCAAGTGAGGTCAACAACTTCTCTATCAGACATATCCCGACGAAAATTAAAATCCCACACCACTTGGCCACCAGTAATAAGTAAATTATCTGCAATAACAGCCTGTTGTCTCCTGTCTAACAAGTAAAGGTTAGGAAAAGAGTAAGAAATGACGACTGCCCACACCATTCTTCATGCCAAAACCGAACCCGACGCTCTTCACGCACTCTAAAGCGAATCCATGGAAAAAAAAAATCATCTTTCACTGATAGAATTGATTTCCAAAAACCAGAGGCCTTGAACATTTGACTTGGTACGCACCACCCATCATTATCCAACTTATACTTAGAAATAAGGATTTGTCTCCACAACCCTTGATTTAATTCCCCAATCCTCCATAACCACTTTCCCAATAGATCTTTATTAACTTTCTCAATAGATCGGATCCCCAACCCTCCTTGCTCAACAGGCTTGCAAACCAAGTCCCACCTAACCAAGTGATACTTCCTCTTGTCAACTTGATCATTCCAAAGAAAATCTCATTGGAGCTTTTCAATTCGACGCACCACACTTTTAGGGCACTTGAAGAAAGAGAGAGAATAAATAGGAATGCTCTGCATGACAGACTTAATCAAAGTGATTCTCCCTCCCAAAGATAACATCTTACCTTTCCAAGAACTCGGTCTTTTATCTACACTCTCCAAAACTGAACTCCACATTGAATTCTTGGGAATCCCCAAGCATAATATCCCCAGATAATTAGAAGGCAGTTTGCCAACTCTGCAATCAAAAGCATTAGCCAAAGTAGCAACCTGACTAGCTGCCAATCGGACACCTATAAACTCACATTTGCCATAATTGATTCGAAGCCCCTACAAATGTTCAAACCATTTCAAAATCAGTTTCAAATTGTTAACCTCGTCTAGCGAAGCATTACAGAAAATAATAGAATCATCTGCAAATTTCAAGTAAGTTACCTCCAAACCAGAATCATCAATAACAAATCCTGTAATTAACCCCGTCCGTCTAGCTTTCTCCAGTAAAACATTCAAGGCTTCCACAACAAGAACAAATAGGATAGGAGACAAAGGATCACCTTGCCGGATACCGCGAGAACTCTTGAAATAACCTTTAGGAGAACCATTCACCATTATAAAAAAATGAGCTGAAGATACACAACTCTGAATCCATTTACTCCATTTATATCCAAACCCCATCCTTTCCATCATATATTGAAAGAATCCCCAATCTACCATATCATAAGCTTTTTCGAAATTTAACTTACAAATTAGTCCTGGGTGATTTTGTCTATTCCTCGAATCCACACATTCATGAGCAGCAATGATACTATCAAAAATCTGGCGTCCATCAACAAATGCAGCTTGTTTATCATATATAACCTCAGGAAGCACCTTTCACAGACGATTAGCAAGAACCTTGGCTAAAATCTTATAAAGACTCCCAATCAAACTTATTGGCTGGAACTCCTTAATTGAGATAGCGTCATCTTTCTTCGGAATCAAAGCAATGAAAGACGCTCCAAACTCCCTTGCTATAACACCATTTTCATAGAATTCATTAAAAAACACTAGCATTTCATCTTCAAACATATCCCAAAATGAGGAAAAAAGCTATGGAAAACAATCAGGGCTCGGAGCTTGATCTCCCCCCATACCAAACACGGCTCCTCTAATCTCGTCTTTAGAAAATTGAGCTTTAAGAGAAAAAAGCAGTAGAAGTGGAAAGCTGACTAACAGAAATCCCATCCAACCGAGGCCTTAACTTAAAGTCACTAGAATAAAGCCTTTGAAAAAACTGAACAATTTCTGTTTCAATTTCAGATTTTTCCTCCCATAATCTTCCCCCAACTTCAATAGCATTTATTCGATTCACACGACGACAGGCACTACCAACAGCATGGAAGAACTTGGTATTACGATCTCCCACAGCCAACCATTTATTTCGAGAACGTTGCTTCGAACTGATCTCCTCTTGAAAAATCAGCCTTCGAAATTGCTCTTTAAGAGAAAATTCTTCTATTCCAATCGTCTTCTTCATACTTCCCATCTCATACCCTCCCATCAATACTCTGAATTTCAGATAAAACATAATGCTTCTTGTCTGATATGCAGCCGAAGACCTCCCTACGCCAGACTTGCATTTGCTTTTTAAGGAATTTCAACTTTTAAGCTAATTGAAAACCCATCCACCCACTCACCTTCTTGGAAGCCCACCCTTTTCTAACACAATCTGGGAAATCTGTCTCTGAGAGCCACATTAATTCAAACCGAAGAGGCGGAGGACCCCAATCTTTCAAATCAGTCTCAACAAGGAGAGGACAATGATCTGAAATTGGTCTAGCCAACGCTCTTTGAATACAGTAAGGAAAAATATCCAGCCAATCGGAAGACACTAGAAACCGATCCAGCCGACACATAATTGGGTCCCTCTGCATATTAGACCATGTAACATCAGCTCCTTGTAAGGGTAAATCTACAAGATCATTACTCCTAATCCAATCACTGAAATCCCTCATAGCCGAAGTCATTACAGAGCCTCCTTTTTTTTTTTTTTTTATGGAAATCTGATGCAATTGAAATCCCCTCCCACCACCCATGGGCGCTTCCATAAACCAGCTACCCGAGAAAGGTCTATCCAAAACTCCACCCTATCATTAGAAGAAGATGGCCCATACACAGATGTTGCTACCCATTCCGTATTACATCGGACATCTTTTAATAAAACAGAAATAGTAAACCTTCCCACAAACTCAACCATCTTTTGCCAATAAGCTGCATTCCAGTCTAATAATATGCCCCCTGAAGCACCAATAGAAGGTGATGCAGTCCTAGGGTTAGGATGCAAGTGCCGGAGCACAATTAGGGTTCACAGGGAACAATCACACGAGGAAGAAACAGTCTTCAACGATAAATCTTCTATTAACTCAATTCTCTCTGAGATTACCAATTTCTATAATGTCATATTTATAAGAAAAGAAACTTAAGGGCTAAGAAAGCAATCTTAACCAAACTAGGAAACCAAATAATAATTAGAAACTAATCCTAATTATACTCTTGCTAAAACAAAACTAATAATAATTAAAATTAGAATTTCATGGGTCCCACATGTGGCCCACGAGTCTTGTTGTAATGATATGGTATTGCTGCTGCATCATTCTCCCCAGGTTGGAAAAGAGTTCAATGTTGTAAAAATCGCTAGGCGGACGCTAGGCGGTGGGCATGGACTAGGGATTAATCCTTGATTAATCCTCGATTAATCCCCGCCTAGTCATTAGGCGGTGACCGCCGACTAGCGCCTAGGCGGCCGCCTAGGCCGATTTTTACAACACTGAAAGAGTTCGACCTCGAACTCGGCTCTTCTTCTTGATGTTACTTCTGTGGATAGTGTGCACATGAAGCGCATCCTTGGTGAGACAAGAACTTGACCCTTGCTTTCGTGGTGTCGGTTTCATAGGACGGAGTGTGACTTGCTTTTCACCATGCATGAAGGTGTATGTGTTGTCGCGCATGCCATTAGTTCCATTCTTGTCATACATCTACGGACGACCCAACAAGATATCACAATTATCCATGGGTACCACATTACACCAAACTTTATCTGCATAATCTGCACTAATGGAAAAGGTAATTGGACATGCATATCGGACTTGCACTTCATCACCTGTCATTAACCATCTAGCAAAATAAGGACGATGATGTTTATGAACTTTCAGCTGTAAATGATCCACAAAAGCTTGAGATATAATATTCTGACAACTGCCTCCATCAATGACTACCGTGCATTCCTGACCATTGATTGTGCCTTTGGAGCGGAAAATATTTTCTCGCAACCACTTAGTCGCAGTAGTTGATGGAGCATCGGTGATGACCATGAAAGATTCACCTTCAACTGCATTGTAAATCTCTAATTCTTTTGTCTCAGCTGCAACCTCTTTTTCTTTAGGATCATCTGGGACATCATTCTCATCACTTTCATTCTCAATGGAGTGGATGCGTTTGGGACATTCCCTTGCACGATGTCCTTGTTGGTGACAATTAAAGCAGGTGATCCTATTTTGACCTTCGGGCTTGGTAAATTCTTTCTCCAATGAATCACTCGGTTTAGAACCTGTAATTGAAGAATTCTTCTGCATAACCCATTTAGAGGCATTAAGTTTTCTGGCTTGATGATGTGCAATTCCCTCAGCTTTGATAGCATGCTGAACAATCTCATCAACATTCTCAAAATACTTGAATGTGAGGATATCTTGTATGTCAAGTGTCAGCCCATTAAAGTACCTGTCAACTAATACATCCTCATCTTCATTCAAACCACAACGAGCTTGCATGGTCATAAACTCTTCAGAATACTCAACAACTGTCTTAGATCCTTGTTTCAAGTATTGAAAACGTGAACGCAGATCTCTGGAGTAATTGACAAGCAAAAATTTTTGCTTTAACAAATTTTTCATCTCGGCCCACGTGTCAACAGGGTCAATTTGTTGGTATCTTCTCTTCTTTTGCAACTCGGTCCACCATATCGCAGCATAATTGCGAAATCGAGTTGCAACCAGTGTAATCTTATGACCATCCGTCATTGGTTTATGTGCAAAAATATTGTCAACACACACTAACCAATCCAAGAATTCATCTGGGTTCAATTTCCCATCATATTCGGGAATCACAAGTTTAATACCCAAATCTCGATCAACATTGACAACATGTGGATCTCGTTGATTCCGATGATGTCCTCCATCATCTCGATGATTATCCTCACGCTGATTAGTTTCCAAATTGGTTAAGCGGGTTTCAATCCGTTTAAGAGTAGCTTGCATTTGAACTTGCATTTGAGCCATCGTTGTGGATATTTGATGAACAGTTACCGACAATTGCGCAACAGTTCCCCTCAAATAATCATCATTGTGAGAGGAAGACTCCGCGTCAATCAGTTTCTTAGGAGGCATTCTTGTTTAATGCAAATTGAAAATTTCTGACTAACCTGATGTGTAGATCTGCTTTCCACAATCACGCTGGTGAAAACGGATCGAAAATCTGACGGCGGATGACTCAGATATCGCAAAGGAAACTTACCCGTTTGATCGGGTCAAATCTGCCGTTGATCAAATTAGTCTGATGCAGGATTATTGCAATCAGGCTTCAGCTTGTGGGGCAGGTTTCAAATCCAGACTCGAACAGAACTCGAACTCGGCCCAACTGGAGGCCCAGATGGGGATGCTCCTCGGTTTCGATGCAACCAAAAAAGAAGAAAAGGGTTGGCTTCCCTTTTTTGTTCCTGGAAAACGAGAGGGCAAAGGCTGGAGGTGCTGGAGACGTCGGAAGAGACTAGCCAAAGCTCACGACGGCGACAAGCACTGCCGACGGAGAAAGTGTTTGGCGATGCTGCTGATGGTGCGACGATCGTGTGAGGATGGCTGGACCAAAGTGAGACACGGCATTGGTGAACGGTACGCCTCGTCGTCCCTTCTGCTCTTCTCTGTTTTCTTCTTCTTCTGATTTTTTTTTCTGGTTTGGGGCGATTTGTCGCTGGTTGGGGAATGGGAGATGTGTTCCGATGAAGGTGGGGTTTGTTTGGATGCGATTGGAGTCTGGGTTGGAGATGAAGGACAAAGGTAGGGATGAGATGGGTCTAGGGTTTTGGATGAAGGGATGCAGAAGGGTTCTGCGTTGGTGAGGGAGCGGGTCGTCTGGGGTGGCGATGTGGTGGTGTGGTCCGGACTGAGTTTTAGCGGACGAAGTTGAAGTTCGGAAGTGGGTTTCCGGTAGCAGGGTTTCCGGTTGCGGGATCTGGTCAAAGTGGTCTATGGGATCGGCTGGGTTGCGCGGAGACAGGGAGCAGGGATGAGATGGGTGTTTGGCAGCGGCTAGGGCTGGATAGGCTTCTGGCAGCGGGATGGTGTTGATGGAAATAGTAGCTCTTTAGTAGGATGCTTTTTTTTTTACTTAGGTTGGAAGTTTAAGCAAGCATAGGTCCATGCCTGGCTAGTTGATTCAAAAATTTAATTTTTGCTGCATTACTATAATGGCCACGGTCCACCCCCACTGTAAAATAAGAAAAATCTTGGAGGGGCCATGTATAAGAACTGCTTGCAGGTATCTATTGACATCTCGACCTCCTTGTACCCATTGCACTCATCTTTTTGCTTCTCAAAAAAATAAAATAAGCATGATAAGAATTAACTCAAACCCGCCCCCTCTGCAACCTTATACTGCCCCCACAAATATGTGATAGGTACATGTGTGATAAAAGGAGAAAAACAAAGAAGAGAGAAAGAAAATATAAAGACAGGGGAGAACATTTGGTTTTCTAGGATGAATAAAAAAAAAGAATAAATGTTACCGGGTTCACGGGTCACCCGGTAACCCGACCCGTGAAACCCATTAACCGGTACCAACGGTCACGGGTCGGGTTGGGTCGAGCACCGGAAATATGCTACCATGACCCACCCATTGACCCACGGGTCGGGTCGGGTAACTGGGTCGGGTCGGGTCACGGTTAATTTTGTGCACCTCTACTCTGAAGTCTTAAGTCTTGACTTCATGACATAGTTTTTTTTTTTTTTTTTGCACGAGCATTTCATTAGTTTCTAAGTTAGCATAACTAAGCAACATGAATACATGTGAAAAAAAATGATCATTACTATTATTTTCTATTTCTACAGCGATACAGGACCTCATACAATGAGGGGACCCCTACACCCCCTTATCTTAGTTACTTTTGCGAAAAAAAAAATACATTTTCTCTCATTTTCCAATGTTCTAGATTTTCTACAAAATTTTTTAGATTATTTTTGGCAATTTTTTTAAATCGCACCGCTACGCCGCTACGTAGCGTTTTGGCCCGCTGCTACCGCTATTTTCATCCTTGCTTGAGACCAAACATATTGCAAAATATGAAACATTGTGAAACCATTCATGATGCCTATTGAGAAGCAATTCGTGTTGAGCGCATGCTTAAACGGTCTCGCTTGCGAAAAGCTAAGATGCAAGAAAAAAAGTCTCCGCAAACCACAGAAGTCCCTGTGGTCGAACTAGTCATGGAGACTATCAAAGCTGATGTTGAGGAACAAAAGCAAGAAACAAATAATTTCCCAACAAATTCAGATGAAGTGATAGACAAAACTCCTCCACCGTATCCTACTTTAGGTACATTGGAAGATAGAGAAATTGATTCCCTTTCTATTAACAATGATGATCAGAAAATGCAAGTAGCAAAAAAATCAGAGGCAAGCATTGAAGACTTGAATATGGTTAGTAAGGGAACTAAACATCCGATGGATCTGATCGAAGTGATCCTTTCAGACAAGCTCATTAGATCCTCGGAAAATAGGTTATTTATTCCAACAGGTTCAGAAGAAGCTCCATTAGTTGAAATCCCTCACATTGACTTTATTTTTGGAAATCAACAATGGACACTTGGCGATTGCAATTTAATTCTGTGGATTCTACAGTCATTCTTTCAAGCAAGCTCGAACCATCAAAAGAAGCAATATCTGAAATTTTCTTGGAGCAAAAGATTGAGTGAAGCTTCCAAGCGATGTCAAGAGCAAGATCACGAACAACGAAATGTTGCACGCTTGGTTTTCGACCCAGGAGGCCACCTACTGAACTCGAGGTCGAGTTCCCTCCAAGAGGGGGAGAGCTGATGCAGGCCAGACTAATGGGCCCCATTTGAAAGTCTACGCAAGAAAGCCCAAAGCCCACAAGCCCAACAATGGCTGATTCTTTCCCAAGATTCTCCAACGGCAGTTTCTAGTTTTAAATCTTCTAGAGGATTTTCTAGATTTAGTAGATTTCTTATAATTGATATGATTTAGCAAAATTAGGGAGTTTCTAATTTTATATAGCTTGATTGCTAAGTTATTACTTAGACTTTATTATATAAGGATGTAATCCCTTCTCTTGGGATATATAGAAATTGAATGAAAATTGAGCTTTCTCAAACATGTGATTCTCTCGTCTTTGGTGTGAGACCTAGACATCCCACCCTAAGCCTTTTGGCTTGGAGTTTAGCCTTCTACCCCACACTGCTTCAATATACCATCTCCTAAAGATTTAGAAAACTCTTCCTCACCTTAAACTTATTGGGAGGTTGTCAATTAAGAGTCACCAAATTATCAAAATTTGTTTCTTCCTCTGAGGGTGAAGCCTACCTCCGTCTGTGTTTGAGTCCTGTTCTTGGCCTTGTTTTTAAGTTTTTCATGGTTTGTCATCTCCTCAACCAGTTGTATTTGGAAATCATCATTTATGATTTATGTAATGAAGTTGTCCATGATTTGATTTTACATTTGAAAGAAGCATTGTCATCTCCTCAACCAGTTGTATTTGGAAATCATCATTTATCTAATGAAGTTGTGTTCGTGGTTTGATTTTACATTTGAAAGAAGCGTGATATTGCGATGTTACTTTTTTTTTTCAATATAATTTAATATCAGCAACAGTCGAGTGTATTTTTTTTTTTTTTGATGGATGCTATTATTGCATGGGAAATCTCCAGATTTTTTTATGATGGAAGGAATAAGAGAAGTAAGAAAAGGAGAGCACTATTTATGTTCACGAGAGGGAGTGGGTTTCATTTTGGTTTGTATAACTTGCTCTTTGTTTTTTTTTTTGGGTTAAGAAACATGCTATTGGATCTTTTTGTGCATGTATATATTGAGCAAAACGAAGAATGGAATGGTGTTGGACTATTGACCAGGGTCATGTACTTTATCATTTGTCCTTTTGGAGGTGCTTTAGTAACATATTTTAAGATGGAATAGATGAACTCATGAACTATAGGAAGAAAGAAAAAAGGCATTGCATTGAAGATAAATAGAGAGAGAGCCTATGGCCATGAGGATTGGAACTTTGTATGTTACATGCTTGGTGGAATGTTTCTGGCATTACTTGGAGAGTGTGGATCAAGGCATGTATCCAAACTACTTTCTTTTTGGTTTTAGCGTATGGTTTTCTATATTGCCTCTTCAATGTGTCTAGAGGGCTTTGTCAAGGTGATCCACTATCTCCCTTCCTGTTCACGGCTGTGGCAAAGCTATTCTTCAGAGGGTTAAGAGTTAAGGTTGATTAAAGGCTTTGAGGCAACCAATGGGGGGGGGGGGGGGGGGGGGGGGGGGGGTTGTGGCTTGGCGATTACACATCTTTAATTTACCGATGATACAATTCTATTCTCTTCATAAGTTGTTCGAGATGTGGACTGTGGATGTCTAGAAAGGAGCCTTGAGATGTTTCATTTGACAATTCTTTTCTGTTAGATATTTCCTAGAGCTTATGCTTCCCAATCTGATATTTCATTCGCCATGTGCATTCACATGGCAAGGCCTTCCCCCCTGAAGAGTGGAGGTGTGGAGGTGTCTGGCTGCTTAATGGTTGCATTGAAAGATTCTCCCCACTTTAATTTTGCCGATACGACTCAACCCTACTAAGAACCCGTCATAGTTGAAAGTTGCTTATTGCAGCAAGCCTGAGGTTGTGGGTTCAAATCATGTTACCAATAAGAAAAAAAGAGTCAAACACCGACAATTATCAACATCCAACTGTGCTATGGGTTCTTGTCAATTTGATAGTTGGCGTCTTGGTGACTTAAGGAAGCATGTTTTCTACCCCTTGCGCTTCTCGGAAGTGTTTGCACTTTATAATTCAAAGAAGGAATAAATGAATTATCTATTTTTTGCATGTTATTTCACTATAGGATATACAACAATTTTCTTGAAATTGTGAGGTGCTGTGATGTTTTCTGAAGTCTATAGTAGGGATAGAAGTCTTGTTAATATGAATTGAGTTTCAATTCCTAAAAGTTTGAAGAGCATCTATCCAAGTATGTGATAAGCTTGGAGCGTAAGCTGGGATGTCTTATTGGAGTCTACGTATTTGAGTATTCCTCATTTTTTTGGGCATATAATGATGTTGAATTGATAATTTAGTGGTTCTTTTTTGATATTGTGTGGAAAGATCAACTGTGTTGAATCTGGTCATGATTTTGCTATGTTGAGGCTCTGACTTCAGTGGTGGACCTGTTGGTTAATCTCTTCCATGATTGGTTGAATGACTGAGGTTGTTCCCTGTGCCTAACTGATCAATGTTTTATGGGTTGAGGCTCTGACTTCAGTGGTGGACCTGTTGGTTAATCTCTTCCATGATTGGTTGAATGACTGAGGTTGTTCCCTGTGCCTAACTGATCAATGTTTTATGGAAATGGAAAAACTTTGCTTCCTCAAATGTTGAAGTGTTTTATTGGTTGGCGGATTGTAAGATGATTTTAAATAGCGGACATTCTTTTGAATAGGTGTATTTCCCCCCCTCGATCTTGGACACTTGTTTTCTATGCAGCTATCATTTGGAGTCACTAAACCACTTGTTTATCCATTGTGCCCCCAAGTTTCACTTGGAGCGAGATCCCCTCCCTTTTCGGTGTCTTTTGGTGTCCTAAGAAGCAACTAGGGCATTTGTTTGAGTGTTGGGGGAATGGATCTTTTAATGAAGAGGAGCCAGCTTCTTTGGAAGTTATATTTGGTGACAGTTTTGTGGTCAATTTGGGGTGGAAGGAAAAAGATTCTCAATGTTATGGGGAGAAATCGAGCATATAGGTTTTAAGCTTCTGGGAGCCTCCTTTAAAATGGCCATTAAACATGTCTAGTTCTTGACTTCATGAGAGTTCTGAACACTTGTATGTCTAGGCAAGTGAAGTAGTTTATAAAAATAGTCACTTGGTCACCTCCGCCTTTGGGGTGTTTGAAATTCTCATCGTGGACGCAAGGCAAGATCAGCTGGCACAGGGGATGTGCTTCGAGATGATTAGGGTTTCATTGTGACAGCTGACAGCGTTCTCTGGTCTAATTGGCTAAGACTTCAACATCGCAGAAATTTTGGCAATGAAAGAAGCTTTAGTAATTTTTAGCGAGTCCTTTATATGGTAAGATGATTGTGGAAAGTGAGTCCATCAATGGATAAGATGGATGTCAAACAGTGGTAAAGTTTCATGGGTGTTGCATTACATTCTAAATGAGATGTGGTGGTTAGGTCTTACTTGGAAATCTAGATTTTATCTATTCTACTTTTGAGAATATTATCCTTATGCCATTCAAATACACACACACACATAAACCCCTCCTATTTACATGGGTCCCACTGTGTTCTGATAGATCCGAGTAGAGTGAACCATTGGATGGAGGGTCAATTTTATTATTTTATATAAAGCTGTTAAACTTGTGGACCACGGATGAATGAGTTAGAGGTATTATATTGACTTCAAATTTGATATCTAGGTTGGCCCCACTTGGATCTTTTGATCCTTCCTTGTTCCATGATTTGTGGGGTCTCTAGTGCGCTTCCCTAGGAGGCTTGTACCGTAAGACTATAAGGGAAGCTTGTACAGGAGCATTTCTCATATATATATATATATATGTACACGTGTGTGTATGGCAGCTCTCCTACGCTCAAGCTTAGGATAAGGTAAGCATGGTCAATAGTCCATTCGGATCGGTACACAGTCGATCCAACGGTCCAGTAAATTCAGATCTGACCGAAAGTTGGTGGACATGTGCCATTCAGGGGGTTCGTGTGTTTAGTCCATTTGGATGGACCAAGGGTGGGCCCCACAAGCGTGAGCTTACGGAATTTTATCTTAAGCGCGAACCCTGAATTGCACATGTCCACCAACTTTCGGTCAGATCCGAATTTACTGGACCGTTGGATTGACTGTGTACCGATCTAAATGGACTGTTGACCATTAAAATTTTGGGCCTAGATGGAGATGATAGAAATCACGGTTGGAGCTGATTTTTTGCAAGGAGGGTCCTAGGGAGTCCTTGAAATCCCCCTATCCCCCAGGTTGTGGGCCCCACCACCCGCTTTAGCTTACCTTATCCTAAGCTTGAGCTTAGGAGAGCCGCCCCTATATATATGTGTGAGTGTATATATATATATATATATATATGGAGATGCTCCTGTGAGAGCATCTCTCACCTTTATGAGAGATAAAGTGGGGGCCCTCACATCCATATCCAATGCCAACAACTTAAATGTGAGGGTCCCCACCTTTATCTCTCATAGTAAGGTGAGAGATGCTCTCACAGGAGCATCTCTCATATATATATACATGCGTATGTATGTACATACACATATATACATACACTGTATTTGGAGAAAAAAAATGTCTCTTTTGTATCTAGAATTCTCGTTTGTTCTTAGGGAGGGTAAGTGGTATGCACCAAGTAACCTAGAATTAAGCTACTTAATATGCACACAACTAAAATTCGCAAGCGCACAAGATCACTATGTAATATAATGAACTGTAAGCACGAGGTCGATCCCACGAAGACTTGTGATAAAACGATGTCGAAAATAACTATGAATTCAGAATATTAAATGGATGAAAGGTTGGTTGAATGTTGATTGTTTGAATGAAATTACTAAAACAAGAAATTAAAAATATAAAAATAAATCAAAAGCACAATGAAAAGTAACCAAACACATAAGAATACCACTTGGATTGAAAACGATGAGAATGAATGAACTAGGGTTTCATCCACTCCCCTAACCTTATCCAATGCATGTCCCTTGTTATTCCTTAATCAAAACTAGATTTACTGGTGACATTTATCAATCTAGACCATGGCATATGTATATATAGATTATGATTCCCTTAAACCTAATTCACGAGTGGCATACAACATGAATTGTTCATCAAGTTGCAAAGAACTAAGCATGGCATATGTCCTAGTCAATACACACATGATGCATATAAATGGTGGGAATGATAAATACATGAGTCTAGGCATGGCATATACCCATTTTGTTCATGGATTCTAAACCTTGGATGCTCAAACATAAAGATCAATAAAAAACAAGTTAGCTATTCTTAAATTCAATTAAACATGGCATGGCTGGCATGGCATATACACAATTCATCAAATCAAAGCATGGTCTAGAAACTCATCCAATAAAACAGAAATATCAATTAAGGAATGCCAAAAGGAACTACATAAAATTAGGCTAGGATTTCAATTACACCCTAGCCCTAAACGTTTAGCTACACATGTTTGCAATGAAAAAAACATGAAATAGATAAAAGTCATAAGAAGAACTTGAGTAGATGATGGTGATGAAGGCACGACCAGCAGCTCCACTTTGATCTCCTTTGCTCCAAAGAACTCCCAGAGACAAGGTTGAACGGCTGCTTGAGATGGTGGTGTGGAGAATGTATTTTTGGTTGCCCCGATCGTCGTCTTTTTTTTTTCTTCCAGCCAGAAAAATATATATCCATATAGGGCTGCTGTTTTGCCTCCCAAAACTCCTTAGTTTCTGCATCTCTAGGGAGAGAGAAAAGAAAGAGAGATTTGAATATGTTTTTCCCTTCCTTTTTCGTCCCCAATCAGTAAATAATTTCCACCTTTTCTGTCCCAAATATGCTCCACCTAATCAATCCCCTTATAATAGGTCAAACTTTCCTATCTTGGCCTAGGATCCTCCATTGATGGCAAATAATCCACTTAATTGCACAAAAATCACGCCACAAATCCCTCAGTAATTTCCTGCGCATAGACCTCCTTCCTTATAGGCTAAGATCTGATCTTAAAGCTTCCCTTTTTCACTCCAACAATCTCTCAAATAGCTCTTTTGCTGAAATTCTCTCTTTTGGCTCCTTTTAATTTCCCTACAAAAATAACAAAACAATGTAAAACAAGTAAAATAACAATGAACTAGCACAAGATAAATCAAATATTAGGGCTTAAATTGTAAATATTTAAGCACTTATCAGTAAGACCTTACTTGACTCTTTACTCAGGTCAGGGGAACATAGAAATGACTTATCTTGGTCCCTTTGGTTTGATTTGGATTGTTGAAAGCGATTCCATCAATCTATAAGATGGACGTCAAATAGTGGTAAAGTTCCATGGCTGTTGCATTATATTCTAAATGAGATGTGGTAGTTAGGTCTCGCTTGGAAATCTATTTGTGTGTCACGCCCCCGGACCGAGGTCCCGTTAAACAAGACCTTAATCCGGGGTCGTGGCACGACGGGCCGGAAAATTCCGCCCGCACACGCTAGTTTCCCACAGGTTTCCGCGGTAAGGATCCTCGAAAATCGATCCAACAGTGATTATTAAGAATCACATTCACACGAATAAATTACGCGGAAGTATTGTAGCAAACATAAAAGTCCATAACATATGGGTATGATGAGAACGCACAAGACTAGCATAAAAAAGAGAAACATTCTATAGATAGGCCCCAAAGTTAGTTTCAAGTTTAATACAAAAGTAAAGTTAGCCAATAATTACAATTTTTTCCAAAAAGAATAAGCCAACAATGGCTGCAACAAATCCCCAAAAAGAATAGTATCTACTCCAAAATGTGATCGAAGCTCCAAGAACAACCCGACGTCTAAACGACATCATCGGGTTGCCACTCGCCTTCCACGAACTATAGGTTCCGCCTCGAAGTGCGCCTCAACAGCGAGGGGCTCGACATCTGGCACCAAGCAAAAAGGGTCAGACACGACGGTCTGGCAAGCAAATATAACAAATAACAGGATGATAAAAAAAGTAAAACATTAAATAAATGAGAACCACGATTAAATCCTTAATAATAGAAATGATGAGGTAAAGATCAATTTCTAAAATATTAAAGAATCCAAGACTATAATACATGAAATAAATAAGAATCATAAGATAGAACATTAAACGTATAAAGCATTGGCAAACCACGTATAGCTAAATTCTCCTATTACCGAAGTAACGGGAGCAGACAGAACCGTAGCCACTACTCGTGGGACCGGAACGAACATAGTCGTTAACAAACAGAACCGTAGCCACTACACGTGGGACCGGATATAAACCGTTGCCATGGTCGGTACAGACAGAATCCAAACTGCAGTTGGTGAACAAATTAAAGATTCCAAGCCGGATGATCAGTCCGACAAGGTAACCTAAGCTTAGTGGTGCCATTAGAGTAGAAGTTCGAAACCTCGAAGTAATACAAATCCGTTCATGAGATATATTTCCAAAATCGATAAGAAAACTACCTCGAACCAATACATATCTCACATATTGACGAATCCGAGCAAAATAGATGAGTAGTCTTATCAATGACTATAAGTGTGGTAAAACACCCCAAAGTATTCAAATAGATTAAGAATGAATTCGAACAAAACCTTTTTACATGGAATGAATGTATGATGATTCGACCGTCTGATGCGGGTCGTCTTGATGCACATTTAACCCCCTTTATTGTCATTAATAGAAAATAATTTGGTGCCACAGAAGATCCTTGACAATTACAAGGGATGAGGTGTACATTGAGACTTGAAAGATTCCCCAAATGGTTTGTTCATAATTCAAACCAATTACATAATATTTCTAGGATTGTACAAGGGCTAAATGGGCCTCAAATATAGAAAAGGAATTGGACTGGATTGGGCTTGAATATGAGCTTGAAGTGGACCTGAAAATATATCCAATTAGTCCTCATTAAAAACTGGTTTAAACCCTTTTTAATCAGTCCCACAACTGGCCTTAACCCAAGCTCAAAACAGTCCACCAACTTGGCCCAGAATAGTCCTTGAAATGGGACCAAATTAATCCTTAAAATAGCCCAAAATCAGATCTTGAAAACAGGCCCAAAGAAGCCTTGAAAACAGGCCCAAAGCAGTTCTTAAATGGACCCAAAAACAGCCCATGAACAGGCCCCCAGGCTGGACTGGGCTCGCTCGAGCGACCCAAGGTCCGCTTGAGCGAAGCCCAAACAGAGCCTGGGTCGCTCGAGCGGACTGGGCTCTGTCCAGTCCGGCTCAGCTGGGTCTGTCTTCCTCCTTTTGCATCTTTTTCATTCCTTTTTCTTTCCCTTCTTCCATACACATTTTCACCATTATTTGGGCCCTTTCTTGACCTCCTCAACTTATCAAATCATCATCCATAATTCATTCCAATTATCCAAACACAATACTTTAAAAATCAAAGATCTCATCCATTCTTTAAATACAAGAACTTAACATAAAGAAGACAAAATTTCAAGATGATCAAATTGAAAACAAACCTCCCATTCATTGTAAAACAATAACACAAGTAGAATCAAACATATACATTACTCCATTTATCCAAGTTAATCTATGGAACATAAAAAGATTTAGAGCATAGGAAGAAAAAGCCATGAAATGGAACTTATAAAATGGAACCATCATATTAATTGAAAAATCCACTTGCCTCAAGCCAAGGTGAGAGATAAATTACTCCTCAAACAATGCTCTAGGGTCTCAAGCTCCCAATCTACAAAAACCCCCAAAAGTTTCCCAAGAAAACCCTAAAAATCAATCTTTTGTAAATCTCCAAGGAAAACTCTTGCATGTGTGATGAAAACACTCTGAATGAAGAGGAAAACAAAGATTTCAAGTTTGGAAAGCCATTGCTAACCTTGAAGAACTCAAACAATGAAGAGAAGCTTGAAAGAGAACCTTGCCCTAGCTCAAATCCTTAGAAAAACACATCTTTGGAAAGCTTGAATGATGAGGAAGAAACCTAGGAGATCAATCCTCCATGAAATCTCCAAGAAATGAGTGATCCAGAGGAGAGAGAAAATGGCTGGGAGAGGGAAAAACCCTTGGCTCCAAAACGTGCAGGAAAAGAAGAATGAAGGAGAAGAAGAGAGCTCATCTCTCTTATAAGATGGGTTTGTGGGTCCCAATCTTCACAAGGCTAAAAATGGCAATTGCGGGCCCCGAATGGAAACGACGAAGAAGACAAAAACGATCAGCGAAATATCTATTATCCAAAAAGTATATTTTTGTCAATTTCTGAAATTTTTGAAATTTGGGTACATATTTTGTGTGAAAGGTCAGATTTGCCCTTTTTCTCGAAAAACGTGATTTCTGATCATTAAATCCAATTGGCCAAAACATGAAAGTTGATGATCTAAATGAAATGAGTCAAAATACATACAAATTGGGATTTTACAAAAATCAAAGTAAAAGTCCGAGTTCACACAACACACGGGCGCCCCGGCCCGCGTCAAACCTAAGTCCACGACTCTCGAAAGTTACCAAAGCTATTCAAACATTCTAATCTAGCTTAAGAAAATAAGCTAATCGTCCACTAACCCCACTTATCAACTAATCACGATTAAAAATATAATTAAATATTCCAAACCTGGGTCGGGGTCTGACATTGTGGATTCAGGATTGTATCTCTTCTTTTGGAAATATATATACTTGCCTTTCCACCAAAAAAGATGGGTCTCACTTGGATCTAGAATTCTCGCATAGTCTTAGGAGGTTTAGACCTTGCTTGACTATTTATTGTGGTTGGGGGTAGATAGAAATGACTTATCTTGGTCATTCAGTTTGATTGTGTCTTTATTGGTTGTATTTGTCTCTCATATTGCTTTATTTATTTGTATTTTCTTCCAAATAAAATCTCAACTGCTAATCCGTATCCAATTCAAATTTACAAATAAATAGATTATTAATTAGCAGGCAACAAGCAAACCCTCTCTTTCTTCTATCATTTCCCCCTCTTTTTCCCTTTTGAAGAAGAAGACTTACCTGAGTAGCCCTCGCCTTTCCCTTAATCCTTTTCTTTCTGAATTATTCTTCTTCGAATTTTTAAAATTTATTCTCTCTTTTTTTTTCAAGAATCAAAATGGGGAGAGAGAGAATCTTCTTATTAGGGAAGAATAAAAAGACTATCCCACCCTGATTCTTTCTTTCGTTTTCATTCTTTGAAATAAGAAAAAAGAAACTTTTTATCTTGTTCCATGTTCTGTCTATTTATTTATGGCAGGAAAACAATTATAATTTGTAAAAAAATAGTGTTGACCTTGTAGATGATGCACTATTGCTTTCTTACATGTTCTGAGCAAGCAAATTGCCTCGTTTATTCTTTTTTATTTTAGTTAAACTCCTTATTGCAATTTATTTATTTTTTAAATTTTCTACTTTTGTATCCCGACGATTCTCATCTTTTTGTAAATTCAGGTTGGAAAAAAACTTCGATATCTAACAAAACATCCTAGGGAGAAGATCCAAGCCATGGCTTCTGACTTGCTTGAAATCTGGAAGAACATAGTCATTGAGGAGACCAATAAAAACAATAAGAAAATTAGCAGCTCAGAGAGTAAGCATTCTATGAAGGTTGAAGGTAATTCTGACAAGGCAGAGACTGTCAAGGTTGAAAAGGTCCAAAATTCTGAACGAATGAAGTTTGACAAAGTTCCGGGGTCTGAAAATGATAGGTTTGAGAAGGTCAATCGTGGCGAGATAACAAAGACAGAGAAGGTTTCTAGAATGGAAGCCGTTAAATTTGAGAATTTCAATAAAGATGAGACTGTCAAGGCCGAGAAGAATGGTGGCAGTGAGTCTGCAAGGGTTGAACAGATTCACAAGGAAGAGAAGCAGGCTGCTGGGAGTAGGAAACCATCATTGGTGCATGATACCCCTCCAAAGTTGACTTCGATAATCAAATGTAATGATTCCTTGCGTGACAAGCTCCGTGAAATTCTTGCAGAAGCCTTCTCTAAAGTTTCAAGTGAGGCTGATGAAGATATAATTGATGAGGTTAACGCATGTGACCCAATACGTGTAGCAGTCTCGGTGGAGTCTGTAATGTTTGAGAAGTTGGGCCGTTCTAATGGTGCTCAGAAGTTCAAATATAGATCTATAATGTTCAATCTCAAGGATGCAAACAATCCAGATTTGCGAAGAAAAGTTCTTCTTGGACATATCAAACCTGAGAGACTTATCAATATGACTCCTGAAGAGATGGCTAGTGATCAACGGAAGCAAGAGAACAACCAGATCAAAGAGAAAGCTTTATTTGACTGTGAACGTGGGGGGCCTCCAAAAGCGACAACTGATCAGTTCAAATGTGGTCGATGTGGCCAACGGAAGGCCACATATTATCAACTGCAGACTCGGAGTGCAGATGAACCGATGACAACTTTTGTGACTTGTGTGAACTGCAACAACCACTGGAAGTTCTGTTGAACCCTGTCAAACCACCTGTTATTCACTTGTGATGGAATGACCTCAGATCAGTTATGGAAACTGTCACTATTGCTATTGTCCTTCTGGTTTCCAAGAGCATTAGAACAATCTCAGCTTTAATGTAAAACTCAGGACTTTCTTTGTTGTAATTCTTCATTTGGCCATTTAGTTTTTCACCTCCAAGAGAACATTTCCCTGCATACTTATTTTCAATGGTTAATTTGTTTTAATCGGTCATCTATGGTGTATTTTTAATTGATTGCTATTTATAAACTCTGACATATCCTAGCAAGAGTTCTATCTTGTTTTGATTCAAGTTCCGGATGTGTGTGACCTTATCCATAATACTGTATACACTGTAGAACCTGTTGCAGAAATTCAGCAATCTTCAATGGTTTATTGAAAAAACTATGCTCATTTCATGTTAGTTGAGTATAATTATGGTGTGACTTATTTTATAGGATTTAGAACATAAGAGATAACCATTGACCCTAATGACAATTTTGGAATATTGAGATTGCTAGAGGTTTATCCTTTTGTTGGTATTCTTTGGTAAATATGTGCAAAGCTGCCTTTGTGATTTGTGGCTTATTATTGCAAGTGGGAGGATTTTTTTGCATGTGGCTGTCCTGGTGGATGCCTTTATTTTAGGGAGATTTTCAACAGGCTCCCAGAGTGCGGACATTCACCTAGGAGAAAATTTTGTAACTTGTATATTTTTTTTGTTAAATCTCTTTGAGCTTTGGCTTTACTTGTAGAGTTGAGTGGAGTGAAGGTTATTTTGAAGAAATAATAAAATATAAGGGGGTTATGAAGGTATTTTATTTTTAGTTGTTTGTGATGGAATTTTTTTAACTTTTTTTATTGAAAAGTGGAGTTTTTTTTTTGTCTTTTAGTGGTTAATTTTTGACTTTTTTTTTTAGAAATATCGTGGGAACTTTGAGATTAAGTGTTTTTGGTGGGAATTTGTTTTGGGAAACGAGGCTTTACTTAACTTTTAACTCTACAACTAGAATTGCCAAACAAGCCCTAGTTATGGATATTAATGTTGACCTGTTGCTATTCGCCTATTCATGGAAACTTCCGGGTATACTGTTGCTGTCTCAGTGTCTTGATCAAAATTCAACTGCTCTTGGGTGCTAGATGCTGTAGCTTAATTGGAGAGAGCTCTATGTCGCAATCCTAGGTAGTAGATTTTATCCCAAGTTCACTCAAGTTTCATGTGTCATATTACTGGCACACAGCCACATCAGCTTTTTCATTTTGGGGAATGGCATGGGCTAATATTATTTTCACGCTTTACACTAATTCAAATATTTTAATCCTGTGAAGGTGTATTTTTTCTTACTAGATGGAGTCAGGCTTTAGATTCATTTTCTTTATTTTTATTATTTACTAGTGGAGCCCTTCACGTGCAAGGCACGTGCACTGTCCAAACACTACCTATGTAACAAAGAGAAGTTTTAAATTTGATGTTTGTTCACTTGTTGATGCCATTTTCTGAAAATCTACAAGAGTTATCAGAATCTGAAAATGAATATGAAAATCATATCATAAACGAGAAAAGTGACCAGCATAATTATTAGCAATAGTCCAAGCATATTTTACACTTCAAGGAACTTAGACAACTGGTAATAGTTTGCAACATGGAGAGACAAAGAACTAAGAACTACAGCAATAAATTTTAACCATCAATGCTTTCAACAATATCATGATTTCTCTCAATTAGATACAAAAAGATCCAACTCATTCAAACAAAATCATTCACCCTATCCTAGAACTCTACATAGACAATGAGCAAATCCACACTGCTAGATTGAAATACTTAAGTATTTTAATTAAACAGGATATAGATAAGAAATAAATGAGTCACAAGTAAGCATTCTTTATTAGAAAAAATCTAAAGAAATGATTCTTAAAAATATTTGCTCATATATTTGAAAACAAATAAGCACACACACAAATGTCAAAGTAAGGCAAATTGCATCATACAATGAAAATACATGATCTAAAGAGAAATTTGATTCTCAAGAATATAAAAAGAGTCTTACAAAGTTCCATCTTTGGTGAATTCGCAACATACACATCCATGTCTACCAAGTTCCTATCTTTAGTGAACTCGCAACATACACATCAGTGTCTATGAATACATTGTCAAAGCAAACTTCAATTGAAGTTTGAAAGACAATAGACAATACAACAGGGCATCACTCGTCCAACTTTGAGTAATCTCCAAAAAAGAACAGAAATTCTCAACATCTCCAACTATATACAAAACTAACCTAAGAGATTTAGCAACAAAGAAAGAAAATTGCAGAAGAGGAAAGGGAAAAGAAGAGATTTTATTTAGGGTCTTCAACATATGAGAAATCCAAGCAAAAATAACTGCTTTACAACAAATAGATCATACCATTTATACATACATACTAAACAACACATGGGGAGTTAGAGGAATCTATCAAACTAAAAATTTAGGAGTTAAGCATACTCATATTGTAAATCTCTATATAGTAGCTGCTTCCATGTTAGTAAGCAGCTCAGAGCATGCCCGATGAGTCTTGTATTGTTGAACATGCATCCATCCACTTTAATATAATCAAGAAGCACCTTAAACTTTATTTATTTGCTCGACCTAATAGAAAAAAATTAAAAACAAAAATAAATATAAAAGGTAAAGCGAGGTGATCATATACATCCGAATGTGAATATGCATTGTGATGTGTGAAGTTATTTATAGCTAATTTAAGGAGGATGTGGTATGGGTATTATTTGCCTTGCACCATCCTCATGCTTATTAGATGCTGGTTCTTTAAGTCCCATTTCACAAGAACAAAAATAATAGTAGAATTCTATAAGATTTATGAACTACTATTACAAATGAGAAGAAGAGAAAGCAATACATAATTCATCTTATTCCACAAATCTGTGGCTACATATAATCAACAAATCTACTTGATTTCGAAACTTAATCTATAACAACAACAATATCCATGCACATCCTAAAAAAACGCAATATCTAAGCCAAAAAAAAGAATAGAATTTTTCAATGTTTCCAGCTATATACAAAACAAACCTAAGAGATTTAGCAACAAAGAAAGAAAATTGCAGAAGAGGAAGGGGAGAAGAAGATATTTTATAAAGGGTTTTCAACATATGAGAAATCGAAACAAAAATCAGTGCTTTGTGGCATATAGATTGTATCATTTATACATGCATACTAAATAACACATGGGGAGTTAGAGGAATCTGCCAAACTAAAAACTCAGGTGTTAATAAGCATATTCATATTGTAAATCTCAGCTCAGAGCATGCCCAATGTATTGTTGAACATGTATCCATCCACTTTAAATCTAATCAAGAAGCACTTTAGACTCCATGTTTTATTTGCTCGACCTAATAGAAAAAAAAGACAAATACAAAAACTAAAAACAAAAAGCAAAGATAAAAGGTCAAGAGAGATTATCATATAATCCTAATGGGACTATGGATTGTGACGTCTGAAGTCCATAATAGATAATTTAAGGAGGATATGGTATGGGTATTTTTTGGCTTTCACCATTCTCATGCTTATTAGATGTTAGTTCTTGAGCTCCCATTTCAATTTCTCAAGAATCACTCTCATCACATCTTTTGACAACTCAAAAAAAGCCTTAAATGAGCTAAATTCGAAAGCAAGAAGAGTTTTAGTGAGCATACTCCTCACAACCACAAACTTCAAACACAATAGCAAATGGAGAAAAAAGAATATCAGAGAGTTTGGTCAAAGAATGGGAGATCTAAAAAAAATAAAAAAAGGTTAGGGGATTTTAGCCAATTCAAAATAGTAGTTTATTTTCTGTAAATTTATGTCCACAAAATACCACAACAATTTATTAAAACAATGAAAGAATTTATGATATCAATGAAGCAACATTATAGCTTCTTATGCAATACCTAAATTTAGATACATTAAGGACTTAGAAAGAAAATTCTGGGTAGGATCCAACAGGTATGAGTGTAATGCTTTGTTTTGATTTATTCATAGGATAGATAAAATTGTCATGAAAGCATCAAAGAGGTTGTCATAGAATTTCTTGATTTACATGATGTAGGAACTTTTTGATGAAATGGGTATGCATAAACTTTTTGATGAAATCGGTAAGTAAAACTTTTTCATGAAAGAGGTTGTGAAAGAAATCCTTGATTTACATGATGACCAGGTTGTTTGATGAAATGCTTAGCTCAAATTTTCATGAGAAGTGCTGTGAAATTTTATATTGTAAGAGAGGTTGTCAAAGAATTTCTTGACGTTGTTCACTAAGAAACCACGTCAAAGCCAAGTCACTATGGTATCTCCCAGTACATATGTCACGTTAGCTAAACCTATAATTGTTGTAGCTTGTGAAAAGCTCATTTGACCAAAGCATGCCACTAATGATGATAATATTTATTAAGAATTTACATATAGTATGTAGTCAATGAAAAAAAAAAGAACTTTTATGGAAGAGCAATCAATTAGTTTTTTTTTTCCTTTGAGCAAGCAGTGTGTGTATGAGAGAGAGAGGCTTTATTTATTAATACAAATATGAGAAAAGAAGTATCTCTATACACCCCTATAAAAGGGAAAAAGTGACTAGCTTTTCCAGCCTCTACAGCATGAACCACATTTACATCAACAAGGCCAATTGTAGCGAACAACAAGTAGGACATGAACAAACCCTGCCTCAGACAGTTTGCAGCCCCACTTAAGTTGTTAGAACAACCTTGCTGATCATTTTATATAATCTCCAAACCAGGGTTAAGGGTTAGAACTGGTAAAGTCTAATGTGTCCTTGCTTTCTTGTGTCTACTTTTATTTCATTCTTTTTTCTTTTTTATTTTCTTGAAAAGGATTCGTACATCTAGTTTTCCCCTTGTATAAGACTGCCCACCCCGAAGCCAAATCTCTTCTAATTGACTTAAAATACACTTCGTAAAGCACCAACTGCTTAGGTGATAGCACTCATTAGAGGAGGATTATTTATCCAATCAAAAGAACCCAATTAATAATAACAACCAGTACACACAATGCCTACAAAGTTAGAATAAACATCACAAATATTTCCCTTGGGAACAGTTTTCACAATATGGAAATCTACCACAACATGAGCACAAGTTAATATTGAACCATCAGGATCTATGATTGTTCCAGAACCAATGCCCTTACCCAGCATCATTCCATGATATCCTGAAAGAACATTTTAGAAGTGGCAAACTATTCATAAAATGTGCAAATAAACACACATCAAAACCATAAAACCTTCAAATAAAATAGCTTGAGAAACAGACTCACCTTATCATAGATATATTGACAACAGCCAGGACCAGCAGTAGCAGCAGCTGTAGCAATAGTCTCTCTACCAAAACACTGCTTACAACAACTTTCATGATTTCCAGCACTTTATGAAGCTTCATTATTAAAATGAGTTGCTGGTAGAGCTCCGATTCTATTAAAGTCGAAGGGAAGATGTCCTAGGATAGGAAAATTCAAAATATCTAATGAGAACTTGATTGACGGATCAATCGAAACAAAAAGGTTGAGCCATGGATCTCAAATGGTTTGATACCTGACTGTTGAGAAGTGATTCCATAGATATGCCTTGGGAGTGTCTTGAAGAGATTTCCATGACTGCAATAATAGCTTGCGCAATGATGGGGACAATGACACACTCGCTTATGGGAATTAATCGAATTCAAATGGGACATTTTGATGCTTACAACCCTTTTTTACACCTTTCCAGATTTCTCTATTGTAGGATGAGCAGAGTTTGAAAAATGCTAATGGTCGTCCAATCCAATCCACTTTAGCATGTCATATATTTACTTGGAGTTTTACCTGAATCAATTCCACACGAACACAACCCTTACACCATCTCTAAAACAAACAAGAGCCAATGCCAAACTCAGAAAGGCAAGATAAAGAAAAGGTCATCTCATCACTTGGCATTAAAAAACACATACAAAGTCATCCACTTCGATCTTATTTGGGGCCTTGTTCTGAAAAATAAAATCCATGGGAGTATAAGGCGCGCACACACACACAATATATATATCTATATAACATCATTGAAAATCTCAAGCATCCCATTGGTTTCTAACTATTTGATTTGAGGTAAGAATGAATTAAAAAAAAAAAAAGGAAAAAGAATGAATCCTCCCTTGGGTCAAGTTATAACATAAGGTAGACTTATTGTTCTCAAACACTTGGGTCTTGTTTTTCTCTTCGTAAGAAGCCTTTAAGTCTTTTAGTATTATTAGGTTATAGTAAAGTAGTACTTTTAAAATCCATTTTCACCAATGATGAACAAGATTTCATAAGTTTCAAACAACATATCATATGATTCCATCCGTTTCCAGCAAAACTAACCAGACTTGAAACTAAATATTCTACCTGTTCCACCAGAGTTGGCTAAGAAGACCACCCTTATATTATAAGAGAGGTTTTATGATGAAATAAGGAAGGCTGCACATGTTTCAATCTTACTTGAACCATTTGTGTAATTATATTATATGATAACAAGAAATAAAATAAAAAAATGTAAAGCTCAAAATGGAGAAACAGTTTCTTAAAGGTTAAATGATCAAACCAAGTTTTTGAAATGAAATGACGTTTCAACTACACCAAAGGCACCTTGGAAAAACTAATCAATGTCATCATGCTCCATGCACACAAACATATCAATTTCAAGATGGTTGTCATCCTAATGTTATTAAAAGAAGAAAACCCAATATAGAACATATTATTTTCTTTAAACCAGAATTATTCTATGTTGCATTTGGCTCCAATGGACAATGAAGATAGCTATTGATTGGGGATGAGGGGATTGCTACATTCATTCCATTAACTTTATGAATAGATTCTTCAGCCTAGAATAAAGCAAAAACTGTAGGAAATGAACCATACCTATTTATATTCAAATGAAGCACAATCTGTAGCAAAGAGTCAAATTGTGTTCCTAAACTATGATAAGTGTTTGATGAGGAAGCATATAAATCATTACCCCAGTTTCTATTTCCCTTTGTATGCTAAGGACGCCATTTGTAAGACATGCTCATAATAATACACACATGCCATTTCTTTGCTCTCATCAGAATAAGTCGCATGAAAACTACATTAAAACAGTATAAGTCCACAAAAAGAAAGCGAAGTAAGAGGAAAAAAAAAATAGAGCATGTATTCTATTGAGTAGTTCAATCTCTTAAACGAGAACACAAAGAGAGAGTGTTTCATACATCTAAACACTTGATATGGAAAAAAAATAAAAAAAATGTAATTCTATTTCACAATATCAATCCTCGTGCATAAAAGGACACAGAAAAAGATCTTACAATATGCAATTGGAATGAATTAATAGGATAAAACAGAATGAATGCAACTTGAAACAAAAAACAATATCTACTTGTCAATTAGAATTATGTTCACCTTATCCAAGCAAAAAAGCTAATCATATCAGAAAAGCTAGTAGACAAACCTTGAGTATATGATAAGTAGTGCAGGATTCTTCATCCCATGTATCTAGAATAGTAACTAAACGCTTTGGGCAAAACGTAAACATAGACAACCATAATAATGTTTGTAAACAAACACAATTATAACTACTAAAATGAAAATCACCCACAAAAGGAAATGGCAGGTAGGAAAACAACAGAATGCAGATGTACACATTTAGGAGAAAATATTTTTAATTACAAAAAGCTTTCTATAGTTTTATTACCAGCACTTCCAATAGATGTTCCATTTGCAGCCAGCCTCCTAAACATGACCATCATCAAACTGAGGAAAGATGAAGAGAGTTAGCATTTTTTTACAAGAAAAAAGAGAGATTGTCTGGTCTTCTAATGATAAGTTGGTGCAGTAGATGGAGTTGGTATTTCTGATACATAATCAACTCTCCTAATATTCTGTGAGAAAAGAGCAGTACATTAGATTACTTCTAGATTCAAGAGAATACACGGTAGTCCAATATATAATTCTTCCCCATAAGACCAAAAACAAAGAGGCTAAAGAAAACTAAATAGATGCATGGCCATATAAAAACCGTAAACATATCCACAATGTTTGTTCAAATAGAATACTTAATTGGTCTGAATTTTTTTTTACCATGCTGAAATATAATTTCCAATTTAATACTAATGAGTTTCACAGTAAAAGTAGTATTCTAACAAAATACTTAATTAAGAATAATGATATCCAGTATCCAAATACACCACAAAGTTAGACTAAATCAATGAGGATAAAGTGATTAATTTGATTGTATCATCTGCACTATTTCAATCGATGGTGAATATCACTTTGAACAAAGTGATATTTGGGCATGTTCCCATTCACTGGAAGTGGGCCTCACCCTGGACATCCACACTATACTTTGTGGTGCATTTAGATGTAGCAGATTGTTGCCCTTTAATTTAAAAAAAAAGAACTTATCTTTAAACAACAAATGGTTGATCTTCAAGTGTCAATACTTGCATTCCAATATGCTGGGTTCCTGAATTTACTGAAAAACATCCTAGAAAATAAAAACAACTAAGAAACTAATAATAAATATAAAAAAAAAAACCAACTAAGCAGCATGTTTATTGATAATCATTTCCAAACAATTGGGCAGTTATTGGAATAATCTATCAACATCAAGATAGAAATTACAAAAACCCTGAAATTCTAAAATTCTGAACATGCAAACAAAGATAATACAAAATGGCAAGGCTATTGACATAAATTACATGAAACCCTTTACCTCTTAATTCTCTCATCCTTCCACATGACACATATAAGAATGGAATTTCCATCCCCAATGTAAATCGTGAGTGTCGTCCAGACAAGATAAAGAGTGCCCTAGATAGCTAATCATGGATTTCACAATGGGTAATCATGGATTTCACCATTGAAGACGGACCCTCCTCAAATTAATAAAATCAAATAACAAGCTGATCATGAAGATGGAGCAACGAAGAAAATAAGGGATTTTCGTAGTAAAATCTTACCTTGGATCATCGATTTTTACGGGGATTCTTACAGGGAGATGGAGAGAGGAGATAGAGAGGGGTAAGGAAGGAGGGAAGAACGGGAAAGGGGTGTTTTGATGTGGCATGGTGTGTAGAGAATGCTTCTTCCCTTTGATGAGGGTATAGATTTATTCATTGCATTTAGAGGATTTAACAAAAAAAAAACACTTAACGCGCACGTGTGACATGATCAAACATTTTAGATGGTGGTGTACCAATTAGAGCAATTGGGGTGAATATATATATATATATATATATATATATTTTACCCATTTGGCACATCGTCGGCGCAGACCTTATTTACACTGCATAAGGTCGGTGCCGACCCTGTCCGCGAACCCTATAAGGGCTCGAAACCCTATTTCTTCTCATTCTTTTCTTCTCTCTTTCAGTATACCGTCGAGACCGACCTTGGATGAGTGCTCCTGCGTGGTAACTATCATTTCCACTTGCACCAAGCTTCAAACTTCCTCCTCAACTTCATCTCTTTGCCCCCGATTTGTTTTTCCATCGTTGTTTATTCCATCTTGACTGTAGAGGTATCTATCTCCTTCCATTTTTGAATCTTTCTCTATGTCTTTGTATTTTCCTTTCTTTTGGTTCTCCCGCCATCTAGCATACGATATCGAAGTGCATGGTACATGGGCTTCAACGTCGTTGTGGGATTTGAAGATTATTCATTTGAATGGACTAGGTTTCATAGGATTCCGATTTTGGGGTTTTTTGAGTTGAGAAGGACAATGGTTTCAGAACAATTACCGTCTTTGGTAGCTAGAATAAATTTGTTCTCCTTGCTCATTTTTCTTGTTTTGTGAAATGGATTGAATTGATTTTGGTCCCAGAACTTTAAGACAACAGATTCATTCTGTTTTTTTGGTGTTCAGTTAGGTCTGTAATTAAATTAAGATTGTGATTTGATTAATTTCCTTTTAATTGATTTAACTTTTGGTTTGTTTTCAAAACCTGCCTCATTGATGCTGCCCAAATACATGAGATCCATATGGAAAACATGTCTTAGTCAAGTGACTCAAAACTAGGTCATTTCGTATTCCAAAAATTGTCACTAGTTTCTTTATGAAACCATATTTTAGTTGAACCAGGTTTGAAACTGTTATCAGGGAACCACCATGGGATCAATAGTGAAGCTCTTTTTAATCGGACTATTTATCAAAGGAATGGTTCATATACAAAGATGAAGGTTATAAAATAAAAATGTTAGGATAATTTAACTAGAATGATATTGGTCTTATACTTTACTAGCAAAGATAAATCTGTGCTGAGCACGGGCAAGCAACCAACTAAATCTGTAATACGAAAATTATAAAGAGAGTAAAAATTGGAGATGCACCAATTTTCTAGTGCATATTTTTTTATACAATGCAATTAATAAGTAAAATTAACAATATTAATAAATGTAGTTGGTTACAAAGAACCGATAATACATCCTATACTTCTTTGTAAAATCAACAATTTACCCTTCATGAACTTTAACTATCGTGGTGTTAGACAAAGCTGTTTATCTCTTATTTCAAGTGAGCGTAATCTATCTCTAATATTGGATTGTTATGAAATGTATATTTTTTAGTGTTCACTATTCCATGTAAGCATGAAAATTTTTAGTGTTCATTATTTTCGTCTTGTGAACATTTTTTTATGTATGCTTGCATTCATTTCATTCAATGCTATCATGTCTAATTTGGATGTACACAGATGTCTAAAGAGAATACAAGCAAGGATGAATTGCCCCAGAACAAGGCTAGTAATGCACAACCAGCCCGACTTTTGTGCGAGCAAGAGCATCACATCTCCACCGCTATCGAACGTGGTTTGGTATACTCTCTTCTACACAGCCACTAATCCATTGAACTTCCTTTCGATCTATGACTAAAGTTATTCAAACTGTCATTTTTCGCAGGACTGGTTATGTTTGAGTGCTTTATCCTAAAATCCCTCCACTCCCAGTCTTACCGCCTGACTTGCAGTGGACCTCCCCTACATTTGTTGTACTATATGTGCTCTTGGATATTGATCCTAATGCAACTTGTAATTGAAGTGGTTATGTTGTGGATATTTTCAATTTGTAACTTTAGACTTAGGAGATGTGCAGACAATTTAAGTAAATGTATATGAGATGTTGATGGATTGAGTGAATGTCAATTGAATGCATTAATTCTTTTTTATTTAAATTCATAAATATTGTATTTAAAGCACATGGGGGGCTTTTGATGTAAATGTATTGGTCCCCTTCTTTAGGAATTTTTTTTCAAATTTATATAGCGTCATCACCGACGCCGTATCACTTATTTTAGACTGCTAGGGTCATACCGACCCTGACTTAGGATTTTTTCCAGAGAATGCCTAGAAAAAGTTACAACTTTTGGTCAAAAAAATAGGAAACCTGCGTCGGTGATGACCTTATTTTACACTGGTAAGGTCATCACCAACCCTGACTTAGATCTTTTTCTTGAAAATGCTTAAAAAAGTTACAACTTTTGGTCAAAAAAATTGGAAGCTTGTGTCGGTGATGACCTTATTTTACACTGATAGGGTCATCATCGAACCGTACTTAGAATTTTTTCCCCGAGAACGCTTGGAAAAGTTATAACTTTTAGTGTAAATAAGGTCGGCGCCGACGATGTGCCAAATAGGTAAAAAAAATTAAAAATTCGGCGTAATTGCTCTAATTGGTGCACCACCAACTAAAATGTGTGATTGCGTCACATGTGCACATTAAGTGTTCTTTCGGGTTAAATCCTCTTGCATTTAATATCTGTTTTTTTTTTTTTTTACCAAAAGAAGCATCAAATATCTCTATACCTTCAAAAGCATCAATACAAGTAATGCCTAAAAGCATCTTATACTGTAAACTTCCTTTTTTTTCTAAACCAGATTGCCCTTTACTTTATCTCTCGCGACATCGAGACTCGACCGCAATCGTGTATTGAAGTATTTCGCGACTTGTTAATTTTATTCAAGTATCTAGCTCACTGGAGTTAACGTTTATTTTAAATTCATATTCTAAAGTGAGAAGCGTAGAGAAAAACATCCTCAACTTTGCAGCTAATCCTCTATAAACAGTAATAAAAGTAGGCTTACGAATAGGGAATGGAAAGGTGCACAGTTTTTTGTGTTTTTTTTTCTAAAAATGAAATGATTGATCTTTTATAGCAAAACTTCAGACAGATTGTACTCAGGGCTTGTTTGGTATCTTTACTCTTTTTTAGATAGACCCATCAAAATAGTCATTATAAAAAGAGTCAAAGAAAAAAGAGGCTAAAATCAAAAGGAGTGTTTGGTAATACAAGGATTTATGTTAAGTAGACTTTTTTATATCAATGGTTCAAAGTTTTTCACAAAATTTTCAAGATCCACAAGGTATCAAGCCTTGAACTGACCCCATTGCCGTGTTTAGCTTTCCAAAGAGATCTAACATCTTGGATCTTGTGTTTGGGGGCACATAATCTAGAAAATACTATCAAATGGCTCATATTTTTTGCTTATATATTGAGATTGGTTATGATCCAACGACTGAAATTCCGTCCTATAGCTGGGCTTGATCGTAAGAATAATTTTAATGGGTTGGATCATGATTTACTATCCCAGAAATAAAAAATAGAAAAATGCCACTGTTCATGGACAAACCCAAAATTGAGCATGATACATCAATGGTTGATATTGTTTAGCAAATATCTGTAGACCCACAAGGTATCAAGCCACAAAAATTAACCACATAGCCGTTTTCAGCCTTCCAAAGAGTTCTTACAATTTGGATCTTATGATTGGGGCCCACATATTCAAAAAAATTGCATCCAATGGCTCACTTTCCGCACATATCCCGAGATTGGTGATGATCCAACGACTAAAATCTGGTGTCATGGTTTAATCTTGTGAACATTTTCAACAATTTGGGTCTTGATTTACACTCTTAGATTTGCGAAGAAAAAAAAAACAGACTGGCCGTTGTTAGGCCGGCCAGATTCACTGTTCACCCACCTCTATTTTCTCCCTTTGCTTTCTACATGCATCCAATGGTGGGCTGTGGGGAAAAGAGACATTGTGTCTACTTCTCTAAACCTTTTAGAGGGTGAAATACGCTACCAAATGCTCTATTCTCAGAATCTCTAGCCGCTTTTGAGATTTAGAGAAATAGAGGCAAAAGATAGTAATGCCAAACAGGGGATAAGACTATTAGACAAATTCACAATGGAATGGTTCAACTTATACATTCATAGAAATTATTACTTCATCTTCAGAATTGTTAGTCAAACCTAATGCGCGTATGCATCTTATTTGGGAAAACTTTAATTATTGAATTGGCGAGTCTCTTCTCTACACCGCGAGTTGGTTTTTGACATAATGACTTAATATGTTAATTGTAAGGCTCCAACCCTCTAATTGTTTGTATTAATATTAATTAATAGTAATTAATTATGTTCATTAGTTTTTAGAAGTGGTTTAGAGGTGTACCGACTTAGTTTGAGGGTTATAATGAATTTTGTATAGCTTTGGGAAGTTTCGAAGGCGTTTTGGCCATGTCGGGTGACTTTGCGGGCCTAAGTGTTGAATTTGGAAAAGTTTGGGGGGCTATTTTTAATTTCTGAAAATTTTCATTTTGACTCCATTTGATAGATAAAATTACTCCCTGCAACTTTCATGTTTTGTTCGAAGTTATTTGATACTTAGAAACTCATCGTTTTACGATTTTTCAGTCAACCAAGGGTGTTGTCGTCATTTCTGAAAAATTGGGTCAAATTCCAACACTCTCAAAACATGTCGTATTTGGGCTTCTTAGAAACTAGATTTATTTTTCTGAACTTTGGTGTCTTGCGTCGAGTCCATCGAGGTCCCAATCTTCTATTATTGAGCCTCTAAGATCCATAAGCAGTGGCCCCACACCTCCTTCTTCAATCTTTTTGAAGTAAAACTTGGGCTTTTCCTGACGTACATTTCTTGTCTGTCTTTCCGTACGTTCTCTTATGGGATATCAGGTATAGGCTGTATAGCTAGCCTGGACAGTCAGTATACTCCTGCTATCTCCTGCTATGAGAGGTTCTCTGTCACCAAGACATAGACATACAGCTGGAAAATGGCATTGAATAGAGCTTTTCCTATTAAGGTCCGTCTCTATCCAGGGATTCCCTACCAAAACGCTGTATACTGATGTATCCCTCTAGCATACTACCTAGAGAACGACATCAGTTTTACTCTAAAGGAGAACTTCAATGTAGGAGTAAGGCCAATTTCTATTCATTTCCCCTCATTTTCTCCTCTCCCGTTCTAGGAACGTTCCAACACAATACATGAGCTCTTTCCCTCTTTCTTCTTCACTTTCCCATCTCCAAATCAGCTCCAACCTCCTGCTTTTTGGAAATTGAATGTCGCCACCTTCTTCCTTTCCCTCCCCATATCCGATAGATACTGTTTTCAGCCTAATCCGCGTTCAGCAGCCCCTTGTTCGAGTGAAATCTTTGCCGTCAGCCATCATAGAGGTGATGAATCCTTTCCATCTTCTAGGTGGTGCAAGAGCAGACCTCCTACAATCTATTTCCAGCATGCGTACAAGTTGATTTTAGCTCCTTCATAGTTTTTCATGTTTTGGGGTTTATAAGCTTGTATGTGGGGGTTTTTGATGCTTAGGTGGTTTCAAGCCCAATTGATATGTTTGGGAGTGTTATTGGGAATGCTAGAGGCCAAGGCAATTGATTAATTGTAAAATCTTAATGTATTTGCTTGTCTCTTGTTGATCTCATTTTTCAACTCATGGATATCTTAGAATTGTACTCAATTTTAATCTATACTTAGCTAGCTTAATCTTGTAATTAATGGCTTAATTGGGTGTGGTTTGGATGCCTAAAAGTTCTCCAAGAGTTGGAACAAAGATGCCCAAAATCGGCCAAGAAAATGGGTGGAAGAATAGTCCAAACAGAGGCCAAGATCCAGTCCTCAGACATGGGACTAAATCTGTCCCATGTTCGACCAAACATGGCTCCTAGGGTCCCATGTCCGACAGTGGTCAGACATGGCACTCTAAGGGGATGTTTTAAGCCCATGTTTTCCCCACTTTCTCCCCATTTCTCTTAGTTGGTTTTGGGATTTGAAAACCTCACTTAGGGCCATGTCGGGGCATGTTTAGTGCCGTGTGTTGGTAGAAAATTGTGATCCACACAATTCTAACATAGAAAATAAGAGAAATTTATATTCATTTCTCCAATTTATATTACATGGGTTCGGTTCCAAGCCTCATGGATGCATGTTATTTACAAGTTCACTTTTACAACCCCTCCATCTGGGCTTAAATGGTTTCAAACTGAATAAAATGAACAAATTACAAGAAAAATTCAACAAACAGAGAAAAAAGATCGCAAAAACTTGGAATCAGTTAAGTCATGTGTGACCGGTCAGGCACTGGGTGGACATAACCTTCTGTCTGTCCGCTTTCTTCTATTTCTCTTCTGTTTTCTTCTTTAGACCCCCAAGATGCCTCTATCTTTGATTTAGGAAGGCTTTACCAAATGTTTGGGGTGTGTGAAATTCAGTTTTGACTGATAGTAATATTTGAAAATCATCACCCGTTTGTCAAGAACTGTGTTTATGCAGTCCAAGGGAGTTATTAGTTTATATGCCAGTAGGTGTTTAAGGTTGTGTCATTCTTGGCCATTCAAGTATGGAGAACTAGAATGATGCCAAAAGGCGCTTGGACAACCGAACCTCAAACAGCGACACCCATTTTGGCTTCCATGCCATCCCAAAATTCGGCATTTAAGCAGTAAAAAAAAACCAGGCCTTTTTTGCCTCAGAATCTGGCTTTCATGCCAAAACAACCATTTGACAAAAGATTTTCACAAAATGATAACCTTTTGATCAAATTTTTAAACAAACATTCCCATTTAACTCTTGCTTAAATTTGTTTTCATAAAAATGAATTTGAGTGAAAGGAGGGAACAAAAAAAAGGAGAAAGGAAGTGCTAAAAAAAATGATGATGAGCACTGTAGAAAGAATACAAAAAAAAGTGTATATATGGGGTACCAAGAGAAAATAAGAGAGTTTGTTACAAAATGATCAGGAGCTCAGTTTAACATGGTCTTTAACCAAAGATTCAACTTCTCGAGCAATCTCTTGGCCTTAGCTTTCAAGGTTTACATGCCACGCTTCTTAAAAAATCACCATAATATGCGGCAAAACGTCGTGACCCATCTTCGGCACGGGGAAGCTCTGCCCAAAGAGTTTGCCATTGCTCATGTTACCGAGTCCTCTTCCTAAGAATGCTATCGGCGTTTGCAACCTGGCAAATCAAAGTCTCCTCCCTAGCACGAGCCTCTGCTATGTTAACCCACTTGACCACAACTTGCTCCTCTAATTGCTCAAGGCGTTGCCTAGCTTCGAAGACCTCTCCATCAAGGCGATCAATGTCTTGCCTCAGATCAATGACGACCAACTCGGTGATGTTCCTATCTCGGACAAACTCCTTCTTAGTCCACGAGATCTCATCCATTAGAATTTGGTTTTGGTAGAAGGTTTCAAGAACATCTCCCTGAAGAAATCATCATTCGTGAAGTTCTCGGTCTTGGTCCACTTGCTACCTAGTGCAATGATGTCATCGAAAAAAGCCCTGGCACCTGTGACGTCTAGACCAACCTCTTCACTCTCGGAGAGTATCTCATGCACATGCTTGATCATGCCGAATCCAGCATCCAGGTGACCAGAAGAGAGAGTCTCAATCCATGAGACACTCTTCAATACCTTCTTCGCAAACTGAAGGGATGGCATAGATGAAGGCTCACCCCGCTCCATCGGCCGACCACCCATGTCATGCCTTCCCGGAAGAGTAATCAATAAGCTCTTTCCTATTAACGACACTAGAGAATGAATCTCAGCACGAGATCACCTTTGCCGTGTCAAGGCTAGTAGAAGAAACCCCTATTTCTGGATCAAACTCTGGCACCCCTTGCTCTGGTTCTAAAGAAGACAAAGGAATCTCTCCTGTCACTTCACAACCTGCCAATGAAAGACAAAAAGGAATGGATATGATCATGTCCAAAAAATCATCATCAGGATTATCACTACAGAATGCCTTCTTCGACGATTGGCGGAACACTTTCTGCCTTCATAAACTCTTCCGAAGCATCATCAAAAGTTGCATCCATGGATGGTTCAAAGTCATCAGAATCCTGTGGCAAGTCAACTGACAAGAAAACAAACAACATGTTAGCAAACGACGGCGCAGACAAAAAGAAAGGAAAAAACGGAAGAAGTCATACCAGGTGAAGATTCTGGAACCACTTCAGAATCCGTTGGTTCTTCTTTACATGCCGCAATCGGATCCGTCACAGCCTTATCGGCTGAGACCTCGGGCATCACCAAGTCATTGTCCTCTGCTAAAAAAAAGGGAGAGAAGGCAAATCAAAATAGGAAAATCTCCATAAAAGAAAAGAAATGGAAAGAGAAAGAGGAAGAATCATATATTCACCGATGATCTCTTCTTCTTGGCTCCTTTTTTCCGGAGGCTCGTCAACCCCCCCTAACACCTCCTTATCAATGGTAAGAGGGACTTCCAAATCTGGAGAGTCCTCATGCCGTCTACTATTACGGCGCCGTCCTCTCTTCCTATGTGGGGTGGTTTGTTTGAAGAACCTATCCCGCAGTCGAAATTAGGTCTCTCAATTGACCCCTCACTAGACGGTTTGCTCTTGCCAGTGGACTCCACGAAGGCCCATTTCCGCTTCGCTTGAAGCCAAGCATCTATCTCGGCTTCCTCCTGCTCTAGCTGTTCCAAGACCTCGCCAGGTACTTTTCGGATAGCTTCAGATCGTATGACGTTCTGCTCATTGAGAAAGCGTATCCTATGCTTTTCTTCAGAAAGGAAGGCCATAACTTCCTCTAGCCGGACACCATCTGATCTCTTGAGACCCTTCCCAGAAGATTGCTTAACATCAAGCTCCTTCTTGGAAAGCCCTTGTATACCGAAAAGCTCTCCAGGAACCACTTCGTGAAGCCAACAATTTAGAAAGTGGAGAACTCATGATAAGAAATCATGGCGGTAGTGTCCTTCGTACTATAAAAAGCCCATGCATTTCTACATTCATGCATACCTCTAAACCGCTTCACCATACTCGAAGGCGCTCCAACAATGCCTTGAGAGAAGCCCAACTACAACGCAAAGCGCGAAGGGACATACAACTGGATGTCAAAAAAAAGATGTCTATGGTACACCATTGTGCCAACACGTATGTTGAAAAGCCACTTTTTCTCTGCGTTGGTCAAGGAGTAATGTCTTCCCGACCCTGCCTTGGTGGAATCGCGAGAGACGCCAAAATCAAAAGCCTTTTTCTGCAAATCCGAAGAAAACTTCACTGAAGACTGCCCTATCTCAACGTCTCTGTAATGTCGAATCCGCATACGGGCAGTGTAACGCCTCAATTCTGAACACCGAGATAATCGTCAAGGTACCCAAAGTTGGCGCGCTACTTCTTGAAAAATCCGAGAACTTCCAAGATCGTAGGTCCGCAGTGAGGTCCAATTTAAAACTTTTTGAACAATATTGAATCAATGGTTGAATTACGGAAGCGTATAAAATATAGTGGAATCATAAGGTGATGGACCGCTCATTCCTTGGTCGGTTCTACCGAGGTCGGCGGACATGGGAGTCCGTTGGGTCCGACCCTTTCGTAACAGGGGGCAGGAGCGGGTATCAACATTTTTTTTGTGTGATGTGCTAGATTTTCTATTTTCTATTTTCTATCGGCCTTCGCAAGTAAAAAGGAAATCAACTTCTTTCAAGTTCTCCATTGCACATAGATTTAAGAAAAGAGACATTTTCTTGATTTACTGTGAAAGGCGATTTTTTAGGCATTTATAGCCGATTTTTGTCGTTTATAACCGATTTTGGCGTTTATAGCCGATTTTTGGCGTTTATAGCCGATTTACAATTCTTATCATAATGAAAGACAAGAGTTGTGATTTTTGTCTCTTTAAAAAAAATACAAAATACAATGAAAAGCAAGAAAATGAGGATCTAACTTCTCAGGAGATTGTGGGGACTCGTTCAGATTGACGGTCGCAAGCCATATGTGGACTTCGCCATCATCCATGCAGATGAGAACAGAGGATGCTCTTGATTCACTTGGCTTGGCTATAACCTCATATTTTTAGAGGACAAAGACCAAGAGGAGGTCCTATGTCCAATAAAAAGCTAAGTACACGGATTGAAAAACCACGTCTAAGCCATTGGAGGCAGAATGAGAATGTAAGGACCTTGGGGGGGGGGGGGGGGGTACCCCCCAAGGGACTTTTGTGACCTTGTAGTGGTGGCCGCTGTAGAACTTCAACAGAGTTTTCTCTCTTTCTTTCTCTGGATTTTCTGTGCTTGGAAGCTGATCTGATTCTTATCTCTGGGAGTTATTTTATTTTTTCTCTGATTTTTATTTCTTTAGAGTGTTCTCCTATTTATAGGCTCTTGGTAGCCATTTAGGAGAGTTATGGGCTTTAATCGTCATTAAGCCGCATAATGGGAGGAGTTACAAGGTTTAATTCCTTTATTTCATAACTCCTGGACCTTGGCTTCTGATTGGCCAGTGGAGATTGAGGGCATTTAAAAACTTTTAATCGCCATGATGGGAGGAGTTTCATAGGTTAGATGCCATGAATCTATTGACTTGTAACTCTCGGATGCTTGCTTCTGATTGGGCCGTCCAAAGAAATGAATTAATGACTGCAATAAAGCTAGCCAATTAATCGCATTAAGTGGTCGCCGAGCAGTTGAAGAGTCGCGGGCTGTGCAACGTCTTTTGGGATTCTTATGGCGATGATCATCGATGGATCTTCATGTAGATCGACATCGGATGACCATGTAACTTCAGGTATTGGTTGCCAACAGCGGGTCGGTGCCATCTGTCCTGTCAATTTCTCGATCGGTCGGGTAGAAAGCACACTTTTTTGGTTGACCGATTGGCGATCAATATTGATTTTGATACTCTTGACGATTGACCCGTGATTTTGACGGATGTCAAAGGGTTTGGCGCCTCAAAAGTATGAATTTTGAAAAATCCTTGGATTTAGAACTTCGAATTGCAGAAAATGACGAAAAACGGGCTTTCTAGGGCGAACCCGGCGATTCCGGGCTCCATGGTCGCAGGGGCCTGCGACCCCTGGGGGGAATTTCCCCCTTTGGTCTCCGTTTTGCGGCTGTTTTTTATGTTTTTCGATTCTTTTTTATTCTATATTTTTTCTTGACATTTTTGATCATCTATTGGCCTGATTTTCCTATAGAAAACTTGATGAGAATCCTTGCATGCAAAGTTTCTAATTTTGCAAGAAAGTCGAACACTTTGTCGCGTAGAGCTGCCGATTTTCCGTCAGAAGCTGAAACTGGGACAAACGATGTCGGAATGACCTGAAATTTGAGGTGAAAACTCCTGAGAAACAAATAAGACTAACCGTAGGCTTTTATTTGAGTTTTAAAGCCGTATGGGTACTGTCATCAGTAGACTTGATTTTATTGCGAGGAAGATGTCGCGGCTTGATGTGTGGTCAACCAATGTCCGATTGACTTGAAATTTGACAGGGAACCTATTGGAGTCATTTTAAGATGATCCACAGGGTCTGTCTTGGAAACCATGGTCCCAGGGAGCTTCGTTGCAGAGAGGCCTGATTTGGCTTCCGAGCATCAAAGTATGGTCAAATGTTGTCGAAATGACCTGAAACTTGACGTGTAGCCCTTTGTAAGCATTTTGAAGCCGTCCATATGCTCTTTTTGACGAGTGATGACCTCGGTGGTTCTCGCTGTTGAGAGGCTTGATTTAGCTGTTCGAGGGTTGATGTGGGGTCAAACATTGTCGGTTTGACTTGGAACTTGACCTTGAGCCTTTTGGATGTATTCTGAGACTATCCATAAGCTCTGATCGAAGATTTGGTGTCTCAGATGCTTTCGCCGCCATAAGCTCCTTTTCAGCTGCCGGAGAAGCGAAGTTAGGCCAAGTGATTTTGAAATGGCCCGAAACTTCTTGTGTACTCCTCTTTTGGCTGTCTTGAAGGATCTTGCAGTTTTTGTTTGATAGCATTACCTATTTATGGCAGGCTGTAGCTTCATGTAGCTTTCTTGAGTTTGGAGAGGCAAAGTGACACATTTTTTTGTGTCAACAAATGCCCCCTCGAGGTGCAGCGACGAGTTGCTTAACTTTTGTAGTCAATGTGCCTCGAAGAGATTTTTGAAGGAGAGCTTGTGACTTGACCAAGAGTCTTTGAGCAGGGTTAGGGGGTTGGGTTTGATTTTGACCGTGTGACCCAACAAACTGTACGTGGAATGTTGGGGGGTCGATTTTGGTTTTGATCTTGTGACCTAACAGGCTGTATGTGGCAAGTTAGGGGATTAGGTTTTGGTTTTTGGTTTTGGTCTTGTGACCTAACAAGCTGTATGTGGCAAGTTAGGGGACCAGGATTTGGTTTGGATTTTTGTGGAATGTCAATTTCAAGATTTTGGCTCAATTTGGTATATGAGGCTGGATGGTTTGATTTTTGGAAGCTCATAGGGTTTGGAATTCTTTTTTTTGTATGGTCCAATCAACTCAAAAGAGGCATGAAACCATTTATGTATGCTCTTGGTAAGAGGGATTTCTCTTTGACTAAAAGCCCAATTTTTTTTTTCTATAGTGCCTAGGTGGTCAAACCTGGCTCATATAGGCTAACCCATGGATTAGATCTCATATGGTGTCATTTTTGTAAAGAATATCTAAAAATATCTCCTTTGGATAGAGAATATCTAAGAATATCTTTATTCGAAAAGACTCTCTCATGTTCCTTTTATATTGGGAGAGAATATCTCAAGATATCTTTCTTTGGGAGAGAATCCCTCAAGATATCTTTCTTTTGGGAAAAAAATCTTTCAATATATCTTTCTTTTGGTAAGGTTACTAATTAGTAACACTTACATCTTTCTTGTTTCCTTCTTTGGTTTGCTCTCTTCTATAAAAGCAAGGGGAGGTTGGATCTCTTGCTCTTATTGCTTTCTTTTGCAAAAATCTCAAGAGTGCTCCAAGACCAAGAGTTTTTCTTCTTCAAGGATCTTCAAGCTTTTCTTCTTTTTCTCCATCAATGGCTTCAAGTAAGTTCTCTTTCTCAAGAAAACTCCATTGTAGAAAGTAGGATGGTAAAAAAAAAAGAAAGTGTTTTTTTTTTTGTTTCTTTCTTTTCTTTTTCTTTTCTTTTCTTTCCACATGTTTTCTTCTCTTTTTTTTTTACACGTGTTTTTTTTCTCATGTGCTTTTCTCTTTCTTTTTTTTTACACGTTTTTTTTTTTTCTGTGTGCCGTACGGACAGATCCGTACGGATCTGACCGTACGGCCAGTGGCCTGTGGGCTAATCCCTTTTTTGTTTTTGCTGATCTTTCTTCCTTTTTTTTTGTTCTTTTCTTTCTCCCTCTTCTTTTTTTTTAAGTAAGTTTCTTTTTTCTTCTTTTTTTTTCTCGCTCATCATGATAATGCATTTTTTAGCAAACCAAGATGTTCATGCATGTATTTTTTTTGTAACTAGAATTTGTAGCATGATGTGATAGCATACCTGAAAGTTTTTGCAAAATTTGGAATTTGGAGCTGCAGCGATGTTGAGCCCTTCCTGATTTTGCGGAGACTTTGAGGTTTCGAAAGTTTGGAGTTTCGGAGCTCGCAGCAATGTTGAGCCCATCTTCAAGCTTTCTATTTCTTTCGGGATATTTCATTTTTCTTCGGAATTGCCCCGGAGTCAGTCAAGATTTTGCCAGATTTTCCTTTAGCGAAATCCTGTCATTTTGATGATTGATCTTTTTCTTTTCCAATCCTTGCAGGTGGTTCCTCCAGAACGAACAAGGGTAAAGAGCCTGCTACAAGCATACCTCGTCGATCAGCTAGATCTTCTAATCCGGCCGTTCAGCAGGCTTGGGAGAAGGTCCAGTATGTTGAGAGAAACCTTGAAGAGTGCGATTCTCTTAATAGAGATGAGATGAGAAAGTGACTAATCACTCTCAAGGGATAGGAATTTGATAAGATCATGGGAAGCAGTCGTCCATGGGTGATGGACGATCAGAGGGTTTTGCCCAAGCCTACCTTCTTCTTTGGTGATGCAGTCCCTGACGACGTGACATACCCGAGGAGATGTTTTCAGTTCTGTTGCACAGTTGATGGTGAGAAGAGAACCGTTGTTACCTGGTCGACGTTTGATCGCACCGTCTCGATCATGAGCCTTGCCCCCACGTGCTCTAAGAGGGAAAATCCTCCGAGCTGGGTGAGAAGGACAAATATAATCAAGACCGGGGTTTTTGTTGGCGGTTCTCCTGGATATGCGGAGAAGTCGCCTGCTGACATGGACATGTTGATGCCGGCCAGCGGCTACCAGGGCTCTGATTATCCGTCGGTCGATTTGGGACCGGTGGGCCTTGGTATTTTCAGTGGTGACGGCAGCAATTGGGTGAAGCCTTTTCGACTTCGTGGCCATTTCAATGTTGACTCTGAGTGGAAATCGTGGACTGATCGCGTCCTGCTGAATGGTGGCGCCATTTTGAAGGAAGCCGGGATTTTTGATTCGGTCCGCGCCTTTAGGGAGACTGTGATCTTTTCCGACGAGGCCTTCATGGCTATGTTGGAATCATTCCTTCCACAAACCAATACCTTCGTTGTGATGAATGGTGAGATTGGTTTCTCTTTGAAGGAGCTGAGCGCCATTACTAGATTGCCCATCCTTGGCAGACTCTATGAGGAGTTTATGCCGATCGACAGCGTCTTTGAGGAGCAGTCTGAGGAGTTCAGGCTTTTGTACTTTCAGCTCATCGCCTTCTACGATTTTTTTGAAGGAAAAGGAGGGCTCAAAAGTAAGATCCAGCAGTTGAAAGAGTTTTAGCTCTTCGTCTCCCAACTTCTTTAAAAGTGGGGAGCCTTCTGATAGCGTGACTCGGGAAACCAAAGCTCAGGATCGTTCGAAGAAGATTCCGGCTATGCGAGAAGAGTTGAGAGATTTCTTTGCAAGTACCAACGCCATATGTCCTGACATTCCACTGCGGAGAGATCTCGCTGTTTACCTCACTTATTGGCTAGGTGAGGCGATTTATGCTGGAGGAGATGGAACGCACATCAGGCCGCATTGTATTTTTTCGACTTGTTAGATGGCGTTTGGAGAGCAGCTTGCTTTGTTGCCAGCTTTTTACTCCTACTTGTGCACCGAACTGCAGGCTGCTGCTTTTTTGGTTTGGCTTGGGCTTCCCATGAACAAGGTATTTTCAGCCCACATTTTCTATTCGTGGGATGTATACCACTGTCCTGGCTTCCACCGGCTGGGTGCTGCACAGGATGATGATCCTCTCATGATTCGACTGGCTAAGGGCAAAGCCGTGTCCGAATCACTTTTGTTTGCCCACATGAGGATCCGACGGTTCAGGGACGTCGAGATGGGGCAGTCTTCAGTGAAACTTTCTCCGGAGTTCCGAAAGAAGACTTTTGACTTTGGTACCTCCTCCCAAGACTCTTCCAGGGTAGGGTCAGGAAGGCATTACTCCTTCACAGATGCAGAGAATGAGTGGCTTTTCAGCATACGTGTCGGCACGATGGTGTATCGCAGGCATCTTTTCATCGACATCCAGTTGTATGTACCTTCCCGCTTTTCTCTGCAATTGGGCTTTTCTCAAGGCGTTGTTGGAGTGCCTTCAAGTATGGTGAAGTGCTTTGGAGGTTTACAGGACGGGAGAAATGCATGGGCTTTCTATAGTGTTGAAGACACTACAACCATGGTTTCCTATCCTGTATTGTCGACTTCCCGAACTGCCGGCTTCGCGAAGTTGTTCGCGGAGAGCTTTTCGGCATATCGGGGGCTTTCCAAGAAGGAGCTTGATGTGAAGCTATCATCTAGAAAAGGCCTTGGAAAGTCGGATGGCGTCCGAAGAGAGGAAGTTTGGGCCTTCCTTTCTGGAGAAAAGCACAGGATATGCTTTCTCGGTGACCAGGGCGTCATTGGTTCTAAAGCTGTTCGAGAAATACCTGATGAGGCTTTAGAGCAGCTAGAACAGGAGGAAGCTGAGCTTGATGCTTGGATGCAAAAAGCACAGAGGCGAGCTTCCGTGGAGTCTACTGATAAGGGTAGACCATCCAGTGAGGAGTCAAGTGGGAGACCTGACTCTGACAGCGGGGCAGGTTCCTCTAAGAAACAAACCCGCATAAGTAAGAGGAAGAGGAGTCATCATCGTAGCAAAGGGCAACATGAAGGTTCTCCTGATTTGGAAGTTCCTCTTACTATCAATGAGGAGGTGCCAGAGAATGCTGACGAGCCTCCAGAAAAGAAAAGCCGAGAAGAAGAGACCGTCAGTGAAGGTATGATTCTTCCTCTTTCTCTTTCCATTTCTTTTCATGGGATTTTTCCATGTTCTAATTTGCTTCCTGTTTCTGCATTTCTCTTTTTTTTAGCAGAGGAAGACTTGAAGATGCCTGAGGTTCCAACCGATGAGGTGGTGATGGATCCTATCGGGGCACCAGAAGAAGAACCGTGGGACTCCGGAGTGAATCCAGAATCTCCAATTGGTATAACTTCTTTTGCTTTCTTTTTTTTTGTCTGTGACTTGGTTTGCTAACATTTTTCTTGTCAGCTGACTTGCCATAGGATTCCGATGACTTTGAACCATCGATGGATGCAAATGTTGATGATGCTTCCGATGAGTTCATGGAGGAAGAGAGTGTTCCGCCAGTCGTCGAAGAAGGTATTTTATAGTAATAACCCTGATAATGATTTTTTTTAGCAGGATCATATTCATACCTTTTTGTGTTTCTTTGGCAGGTTTTGAAGCGACAAAGGAGAGTCCATTGCTTCCTTCAGAACCAGAGCAAGGGATGCCAGAGGTTGATCCAGAGGTAGAGACTCCTGCAACCAATTCTGACAGGTGGAGGAGGTACCTCATGCTGAGATTCCCTCCCCAGCAGCTCCGACTGGAAAGAGTTCTTTTGTTCCTCTCCCAACAGGGCATGACATGAGCAGCCGACCGATGGAGCGGGGTGAATCTTCAACTGGGCCATCTCTTCTTTTTGCAAAGAAGGTGGTGGTGCTGGTTCTGAGCTCTTGGATTGAGACTCTCCTTTCTGGGCACTTGGATGTCGGATTTGGCATGATCCAGCATGTGCAGGAGATTCTCGGTGATGCCGAAGAGGCTGGTTTGGATGTCACAGGTGCCAGGGCAATCGTTGATAGGATCATTACACTGGGTGACAAGTGGCTAGAGACCATTGGTTTTGCTGACAACCAGTTCTTCAAGGAGATGTTCCTGGACCCTGCTAATAAGGCTAAATTTGACCTGAATGAGGTTACACAAAGCAGGAAGCAGCTAGTCCGAGAAGAGAACTTAGAAGAGCTAGCCATCATTGGGCTGACACATGACCTTAACATCCTTGATAGGGAGGTCGATGAGGCCAGGAAACATCTTGAGCATTTGAAGGCACAAGTCGCTGCCAAGTCGGCTTTTGTAACAGAGGCTCACGACAGGGAAAGTGCTCTGATTCGCCGGGTTGCAGATGCTGATCGAGTTCTTGAAAGGAAGTTTCAAGAGGATAAACAATGGCAAACTGCTCGCGATGAGCTTCCCGGTGTGAAAGAAGGGTTACATCCTACCCCAGCATCTCATGGCAAGTTCCTGAAGAAACGTGCCCTGGAAACTCTGATGACTGAGGCCAAAAGGTTGCTCGAGGAGCTCAGATTTTGGCTAGAGACCATTCTTGGTACTCTTTTTTTTTTTTGTGTTGTGCTTGTAAACACTTTTTTTTGGTACCACATGTGTTTTTTTGGTACTCTTTTTTTTTTTTTTTTTGTTTCCCTATGCTTACTTAAATCTTTTTGTGATGTAAATTGCTAAATGGGATGCTTTTTTTTTTGTTTTCCCTACGCTCACTTAAATCTTTTTTTGTGATGAAAGCAATTGCTAAATGGGATTTGATCAAAAGCTTGTCATTTTGTGAAAATCTTTTGTCAAATGATTGTTTTGGCATGGGAGCCAGATTTTGTTTGTGGCATGAGAGCCAGTTTTTTGTGGCTTTGATAGCCGAGTTTGTGGCATTGATAGCCGGTTTGTGGCATTGATAGCCGGTTTTGGTGGCATTGATAGCCGGGTTTGTGGCATTGATAGCCGGTTTGTGGCATTAATAGCCGGGTTTTTTTTGAAAACCAAATTTTGGTTTGTGGCATTGATAGCCGATTTTGGTGGCATTTATAGCCGAATTTGGTGGCACCTATAGCCGGTTTGTGGCATTTATAGCCGGTTTGTAGCATCTATAGCCGGTTTGTGGCATTTATAGCCGGTTTGTGGCATTTATAGCCGATTTTGTGTTTCAAAAATTGCAAGTATCGACTAAAAGTCGCCTCCCTGCAGAATGGTTTTGCAAGTATCGATGGAATGACGCATCCTTACTCATTTGGTTGCGAGTATCGATGGAATGTCGCTTCCTCGCGGATTTGGGTGCAAGTATTGATGGAATGTCGCTTCCTTGCTTTTCAAAAATTTTGGTTTTGCGGGTATTGACTTGATGTCGTTTCCCCACGATTTTTGAAATTTGCGGTTTTCTCGAACCTTTGGGTTGTGGATATCAACTGCAATGTTGCATCTCTACGATTTCTTGGTTTTTTTCGAACCTTTGAAATTTGGGTTGTGGATATCAATTAAAATGTTGCGTCTCCATGGTTTTTAGGTTTTTTCGAACCTTTAAAACTTGGGTTGTGGATATCAACTGAAATGTTGCGTCTCCACGGTTATTTATTTACTTATTTTGCAAGTATCAACGAAATGTCGCTTCCTTGCGATTTTGGAAGTGTCGAACATGGTTCGCATGCTTCCGATTTGTGCGAGTATCGACTAAGCGTCGCTTCCCCGTGGTTTTTTGAAAAACCAATTTTTTTTTAAAGACACAAGGTTCATAAGTTATGACCTAAAACCATTTTGGCGGTAAAAGGCAGGGTGGACTAGGGTGGAAATCCCTGAATCCAGATTTTGTTTCAAACGATGAATTTTGGGTTCAAAGGTTGAAAATTTTGGTCAAGTTAGGGAAAGGTTCCTAAACTTGGAATTTTTTAACAATGAAACGATGAAAGTAACATTGTTTGAATTTCTATAAATTTCAACATTTGATATGAAAATTCTAAAAAGAGTGGGTTTGACGAGCGAGTACTTGGAAATAGGTTTTGGCCGTACTATACATTGCTCTTACCCAGTTGGGTAAGTCTTCAAGGGTAGTACCGCTTTAAGAACTTGCTGTTGATGGGTAGCATACATGAGTGTGTATGCGCCGTTGGAGAAAACATTGTCGATGACGTAGGGTCCCTCCCATTTTGGCTCAAATTTGCCTTTGGACTTGTGAGCGAAGACCATTGGTCTTTTTACCGTAAGAACCAAGTCACCCTTTTTGTAGGCGCGTTGCCTGACCTTTTTGTCGAAAGATCCTGCCATGCGTGCTTGGTAAAGTTCAATGCTTTGTTGAGCTTCGAGCCGTCTCTCATCGTGATTGTCCAGCTCATGGAGTCGCAATTTGACATTGCTTTCTTGAGTCATGTCATTTTGCAAGGATACCCTCAAGGAAGGAATTTGTACTTCCAAGGGTACGACAGCTTCACATCCATAGACCAAGGAGAATGGGCTTTAATCGTCATTAAGCCGCATAATAGGAGGAGTTACAAGTTTTAATTCATTTGTTTTGTAACTCCTTTTTCTTGGCTTCTGATTGGTTGGTGGAGATTGAGGGCATTTAATCGCCTTTAAACGCCTTGATGGGAGGAGTTTCATGGGTTAAATGCCATGAATCAATTGACTTGTAACTCCCGGATGCTTGCTTCTGATTGGGCCGTCCAAAGAAATGAATTAATGACTGCAATAAAGCTAGTCAATTAATCGCATTAAGTGGTCGACGAGCATTTGAAGAGTCGCGGGCCGTGCAACGTCTTTTGGGATTCTTCTGGCGATGATCATCGATGGATCTTCATGTAGATCGACATCGGATGACCATGTAACTTCAGGTATTGGTTGCCAACAGCGGGTCGGTGCCTTCTGTCCTGTCGATTTCTCGATCGGTCGGGTAGAAAGCACACTTTTTTGGTTGACCGGTTGGCGATCAATTTTGATTTTGATACTCTTGATGATTGACCCATGATTTTGACGGATGTCAAAGGATTTGGTGTCTCAAAAGTATGAATTTTGGAAAATCCCAGGAGTTGGACGCTTTGAATCGCGAAAAACAATGAAAAACGGGCTTTCCGGGGCGAACCCGACAAATCCGGGCTCCATGGTCGCAAGCGACCATGGCCCAGGGCCCAGGGTCGCAGGCCCCTACGACCTTGGGGGGGGGGGATTTCCCCCATTTTTGTCCCATTTTGAGATCGTTTTTGATGTTTTTTTATTCTTTTTTCTTCTGTATTTTTTCATGACATTTTTGATCATTTATTGGCCTGATTTCCCTGTAGAAAACTTAATGAGAATCCTTGCACTTTGGAGTGCAAATTTTCCAATTTTCCGAGAAAGCCGAAGACTTTGTCGCGCAAAGCTGCCGATTTTCCGTCAGAAGCTGAAACTGGGCCAAACGATGTCGAAATGACCTGAAATTTGGGGTGAAGCCTCCTGAGAAATAAATAAGACCAACCATAGGTTTTGTTTGAGTTTTGAAGCCGTTTGGGGTCCTATTGCCAGTAGACTTGTTTTTATCGCGATGAAGATGTCGCGGCTTGATGTGCGGTCAACCGATGTCCGATTGACTTGAAATTTGACAGGGAACCTACTGGAGTCATTTTAAGATGATCTATAGGCTCTATCTTGGAAACCATGGTCTTGAGGATCTTCGCCGTCGAGAGGCCTGATTTGGCTTCCGAGCGTCAAAGTATGGTCAAATGTTGTCGAAATGACCTGAAACTTGACAGCCCTTTGTAAGCATTTTGAAGCCGTCTATATGCTCTTTTTGATGAGTGATGGCCTCGGTGGTTCTCACCGCCGAGAGGCTTGATCTAGCTGTTCGAAGGTTGATGTAGGGTCAAACGTTGTCGGTTTGACTTGGAACTTGACGTGGAGCGTTTTGGATGTATTTTGATACCATCCATAGGCTCTGATCGAAGATTTGGTGTCTCCGATGCTTTCGCCACCGGGAGCTCCTTTTCAGCTGCCGGAGAAGCGAAGTTAGGCCAAATGATTTTGAAATGGCCCGAAACTTCTTGTGTACTCCTCTTTTGGTTGTCTTGAAGGATCTTGCAGTTTTTGTTTGATTCTGACAAGATTTGATCTTTTGGAAGTAGCATTGCCTATTTATGACAGGTTTGCGACTGGATATAGCTTTTTGGATCTTGAAGAGGCAAAGTCACATTTTTGGTGTCAACAAATGCCCCCTCGAGGTGCAGCGACGAGTTGCTTAACTTTTGTAGTCGATGTGCCTCGAAGAGACTTTTGAAGGAGATCTTGTGACTTGACCAAGAGTCTTTGAGTAGTTTTTCTTTTGGTATTGTAGCCTTTTGAGCTTCCAGGGGAATTTTATGGAAGTGAAAGGGATCACGTACCATCTCGAGGCAGAAGATGGCATCAGGGATGTGGATTTGGATTTTTTTTTGACCTTGTGACCTAACAAGCTGTATGTGGCAGGTTAGGGGGTCGGGTTTGGTTTTGACCATGTGACCCCCAACAAGCTGTATGTGGAATGTTGGGGGGTCGATTTTGGTTTTGATCTTGTGCTCTAACAGGCTGTATGTGGCAAGTTAGGGGATTAGGTTGTGGTTTTTGGTTTTGGTCTTGTGACCTAACAAGCTGTATATGGCAAGTTAGGGACCAGGATTTGGTTTGGATTTTTGTGGAATGTCAATTTCAAGATTTTGGCTCAATTTGGTATATGAGGCAGGATGGTTTGATTTTTGGAATCTCATGGGGCTTGGAATTCTTTTTGTATGGTCCAATCAACTCAAAAGAGGCACAGAACCATTTTTGTAAGCTCTTGGTTGGAGGGAATTCTCTTTGACTAAATGCCCAATTGTTATTATTATTATTTTTTAAGTGCCTAGGTGGTCAAACCTGGCTCATATGGGTTAACCCATGGGACCTTAAGCTTTTGAAATGACTTAGATCTCATATGGTGTCATTTTTGTAAAGAATATCTAAAAATATCTCCTTTGGATAGAGAATATCTAAGAATATCTTTATAAGGTCACGTATTGGGTCAGTTGGGCCCAAAACCCGGCCCGTTGACCCATTTATTATTAATTATTTTGTTTAATTATATTTTAGATATTTAAGTGGGTTTAGATCTTGAGCGAGTTTCTTTTAGCATTAGAATAGTGTCTGCGAAGTTTCGTGCGATTCTGAGTTCGTTTGGTCATAGCGGGGGTAGTTTGCAATTTAGGGAAAATTGAGTGTTTTTCCGAAATATTCTAAACACCGTGAATTATGGTTCGTTGGAAAGGTTTCGTCACGCAGATAATTTTTGTCTCTTGACTCATCGCGATCCGGTGATCAGAAACCCTTTAAGTGATCCATTCTTTCATCGGACCCATTTAAGGGGTAATTTGGTCTTTTCCTCTATCTCTTCTTCTTAAATGAGGATTAGCCCTAATTCTTCATTTATTCTCTGCAACTGAACGAGAGCAGCAGCCTTTCTTCTTCCTCTTTCTTTCTCAAGCCAGATCTATACTTTAGAAAATCCCATTTGAAAATCCTATCCGCTAATATTCATCATCTTGATATTCTCTTTATTCCGGTATCGAATTGGTAAGATTTCTCACAACTTCATCTTGTCAATCAAATTCATTTCAGATTAAATGTAGTCTTTTCTTGATTTTTTTTCCTTCCTTTCTTTTTTTTGGCTTCCTAGACAGTGTTTTATCGGGTTAGATTGTGGGTTTCGCGGTAGAAAGGCTTCTCCTCGAATTTACCCAATTATTTCATCTTCTGACATTGAGGGAAGTAGATATGCATTTTATATTTAAACATGTGTGTATGGTTTTCTATTGATTGCAATGAATTCTTGTTAGAATACCCAAATTCCAAGCCGTGGTTATGTTTTGATTTGGATTTATATGATAGATTAGGTTTTTGTAAATATTTGGTTTGTATTAATTGTTAAAATGGTAGCTTTGGAGGTTGTTAATTTGATAGAATGGATGAGAATGATGATTGTGATGATTGGGGAGCAGGAGGCTCATTTTCTACAGGTTTGCCATGGTTTGGCCGGAGGAAAAAGGGGCAGAAAACCCATTTTCGGGTTACAGCACAGTACGTCCGATCGATCGCACAGTACATCCGATCGATCGGACGGTGTGTTAACTGAGAGGTATACAGTGCCGATCGATCGCACAGTACGTCCGATCGATCGGACTGTATGTTAACTGAGAGGTGTACAGTGCCGATCGATTGCATAGTACGTCCGATCAATCAGACTGTGCACTAACTGGATGCTGTTCAGGTCCGATCGATCGCACAGTACATCCGATCGATCGGAGGGTAATTTTCTGACAGCACTTGGAAACTTCGAAGACTTGTAACTTTGAATCCGCCTGTTGGATTTCTACGTATAATATATCGTTGGAAAGCCCTTGAGACGTAGAATCCAATGGTTCTAGTTTCATCATGATCGGAAGTCGAGAAGTGATGTAAATACTTATATTATTGATCCAGCTCATGTTTTATTGGAAAAAAGACTGTTTAACTTAGGTTTGGGCCTTAGATGTTGGAAACCATAAACTTACTCTCACTTGACCATTAATGGGGATTAAATTCAAAGCATGTGGCTTGGTGTTCTTCGATGAGTTGTCTAGGTATTCGTGTATTATGCATAGTCTAACCGAATGCGCATGGAATTGTCTCAATAGATGCTTAACATGATTGTACACCAAGGGATTTCTCTAGAAGCATCATTGGTTCAATTTCCACATGTACTCTGATAGAACATGTTGGACATAGGGATGACACCACTTGCCTAGGATTTGATTGTAATTTCTCCTTGACTTGTGACTTGTATCCACTGTTAATGTTCCTTGTACACTCTCTTGGCATAAAACACTTAACAAATTATGAAACATAAATTCTTATAGAACTTAGGACTTGGACCTAACTTAGAGTATATATACTTAGGAACCTGTGTCTTGTATTGGTAAACATGACTGGCTAGCAATGAAAGGGATTATCACGTGGATCACTTGTCTTGTATTGTCTTGAATGAGATAATCCCTAAGATCTTGTCTTGTACATGAAACTAGCCAGACTTGCTTGTCTTGTTTGTCCTTGTGTCAAAACCACTTTATTATTGTTGCATATCATGGCCATCTGCAGTTTGGGGTTTTAATGACGAACTGGTTACTCGGTTGTCGGGGTGGTTAGTCGGCTTTGGACGGCATCCATGGTGTTGAATAGCCGGGAGCAGGCTAGGACCGTACTGCTATTCCCAGGACCGGGAGCTAGGATCCTACTGGAGCCGGACTTTGGTATCAGTAGTCCAGATTGGATTGTTACTAGTACCCCGGGAGGTGGCTTTGGGCATCCTCAGAGTCTCCCTCTTGTTCTTGTCTTGCATTGCATGGATAGTGGTTATTGCTAGGATTCCTGTTATTGTCTCTATTGATAAATATTCTCGCTTTATGCCTAGTTTCGCTTACCTTGTATTCATATGATCATGTACTTGTCATTACTCTACACCTGATGCATGTCATGTTTATTATGCTTTACTTATCTATTGCTCAACATGTCGTTGACTCTGTTCCTTGGTGTGCAGACACCTCAGGTGAGTACTACTACGAGGAGCAGGCCGGTGAGGAGATCCCAGAGGATCTCCAACCAGCAAAGGAGGCATAAGAGTGGCGTGCCGATGACGTAGAGTAGCGTCATCACTTCCGGCACGAGAGAGATTCACATGAGTCTTTATTTAGATTTATTCTTTTATTATTTCTCTCGTTGGACCTTTACTACATTGAATCGTTTCTTTTATTGGCCTTGTTTATTTGAATGGCCAATGTAATAAATTAACTTAACTCTTAGTTCTTGTTTATTATTCTTGCAAACTTTAAATTTAATGAGATTTATTTTCACTGTTGATGTTCCATATGCTAGAGTTCTATGAACTCAATGATTATTGTATTACATGAGGCTTGAAATGTATTATCCTCACAGCGGACTTACGATCCATGGGCCCAAAGGACAAAAATTTTAATTAGTCCTAAATTTCACTATCCGGATCTGGTTTATTCTTTAATCGGGTTCGGGGGACATGACAATCTTTATTTGGAGAGAATCTTTCATGTTCCGTTTATTTTGGGAGAGAATATCTCAAGATATCTTTCTTTGGGAGAGAATATCTCAAATCTCCTATCTTTTGGGAGAAAATCTCTCATTATTTTTTTTTTGGGAGAGAATCCCTCAAGATATCTTTCTTTTGGGAAAGAATCTTTCTAATTTCTTTCTTTTGGTAAGGTTACTAATTAGTAACACTTACCTCTTTCTTCTTTCCTTCTTTGGTTTGCTCTCTTCTATAAAAGGAAGGAGGAGGTTGGATCTCTTGTTCTTATTGCTTTCTTTTTGTAAGACCCCGACCCCCAATCCCTCTGTTTAGTATTGTTTTAATGGTGGTTTAGCTTTTTAAGCGAGATTTGAGTTGGTTTGACTTTGTCTTTGAGTTTGACTAGATTTTTCATAGCCTTGGAGATTTTGAAGACCGTTGACTTTAGTTTGACCCGGTCTTTGTAAAATGTATTTTTGTGAGAAATTATTCTTATTTTTGAAAAATTACAAATTTTACTCCTTTTGACTCATTTTATTGAGTTTAACAACTTTCATGTTTTGACCATTTTGATTTGATGTTCTGAAATCGCGTTTTTCGAGAAAAATGGGCAAAAATGACATTTTCACTAAATCTGTCCATAAATTTTGAAAATTTCAGAATTTGAGGAAAATATACTTTTTGGAAAGTAAATATTTTGATGATCGATTTTGTCTTCTTCGTCGATCTCATTCGGGACCCACAAATGTTAGTTTCAGCCTTGGTAAGATTGGGGCCCATGGGGCCCAGCCCACTTATCCTTTATAAAGCCTTGGGCTCTTCTTCTTCCCCATTTGATCTTCTTGCAAACCCTAGGCTCAAGAGAGAACCCTCCTCCCAGCGCTTTCTCTCTCCTCTTTGAAACCTCTCTTCTTGAGTGCCAAGTGAAGGATTGATCTCACATTCTTTTTCCTCTTCTCTCAAGCATTCCAAAGACCCCATGTTCAAGAACATTGGGCTATGACAACCGTCCTCTTCAAGCCCTTCTTCTAGTTTGGAACACCCAAAGGTTAGCAATGGCATTTCTTACTTGAGATCCTTGTTTTTCAAATCATTTGGAGTATTTTCCTCATTTATGCAAAGGGTCTTCATGGAGATTTGAGAAAGATTGATTTTTAGGGTTTTCTTGGGAAACTTTTGGGGGTTTTTGTAGATTGGGAGCTTGAGACCCTAGAGCATTGTTTGGAGAGCATCTTAGCTTTCATCTTGGCTTGAGGCAAGTGGATTTCCAATTAATATGATGATTTCATTTATCTTGTTTCATATCATGATGTTTCATTCTATGTTCTAATCTTCTTATGTTTCATAGATTTCTTTGGGATGAATGGAGAAATGTTGTATGTGATTTCACTTATGATATATTTTTACAATGAATTGGAAGTTATCTTCACTTTGGTCATCTTGAAAGTTAGCTTTCTTCATGTTAAGTGTTTGTGTTCAAAACAAAGGAGGAAATCTTTGATTTTAAAAGTATTGTGTTTGTTTTATTGGATTGATTATGGATGGTGATTTGATGATTTGATGGAGTTTAATATGTTCATTGAGGACCTATTTCATTGAAGAATTATTGTAGAAAAGGAGGGAAGAAAGAAAATAAAAAAAAAAGAGAAGTGTGCAAAATCTACACTCCAATCGGACCCAGACAGAACTGGGTCCGCTCGAGCGACCCAGTGGGCCACTCGAGTGGCCCAGGTTCTGGGAGGGGTCCGCTCGAGCGAGCCCTGGGTCGCTCGAGCGGACCTGGGCCCAGTCCTGGATTCGTTTGTAGCCGGATTTGGGGGCTGTTTACGGGACATTTGTAGACCTATTTAAGACCCTTTTTAACCTCCTTTCCTCAATGAATTCTAGGCCTATTTGATCCCTCCTATGGCTTGAAAACTCTCGAACAAATGAAGAGAATTGTAACATTATGAAATGTGCAAATTCGAGTGATAAATGAGAAGAAGTTTGGGATTACTTGTGATACTTGGAAATTGTGAAATGGGAATGAGAAAAATGAGAGAATGAGCATATGTGAAATTACCCGGGAATCTTTCAAGTCTCAATGCGCACTTTACCATTTAAATGTTGTGGATTTTCATTGGCATCAAACATATTCTTTTATTAATCAATGTTTAAAGGTTAAATGTGCATTGAGATGGTTCCTTGGTTAGTCATTAAGTCATTCTACACTATTCCATTCCATTTCAAGTCAGAGAATGTATTTGTATTCTTCTGTAAACTAATTTGAGTAGCATCGGTGATTTGTTATAAAATCATGTGGTTTTCCATGTTTGAAAGGATTGATCGTATGATTTTATACAAATCACTTTGATGTGTATTTGAGCAGTTTACCATGGAAATTCATATGTTTTCTCCGAATCGATTTGAAAGGAGATTGGAGTGGTTCGCCACATTCGGGATTTTATTGATAAGACTATTATTTTGAAAATAAAACCTCGAGGCAAGACGGGGGCCAGAGCTTTGTAGTACGAGCCCATGAGCCAAAGAGACTATGATTTCAAAAATAAAACCTCGAGGCAAGATGGGGCCAGAGCCCTGTGGTGTGAGCCCATGAGCCAAAGGGATTAGTATTTTGATTTGTATCGGTTCAGGTTTTTAAAACTAAAGGCACCACTAGGCTTAGGTCACCTTGTCGGGCTGATCACCCGACTTGGGATCTTTAATTTGTCCGCCAGCTACAGTTTGGATTTTATCTGTACCGACCATGGCAACGGTTTTTATCTGCCGGTCCCACGTGTAGTGGCAACGGTTCTGATTCTGTTTCCGGTCCCACGTGTAGTGGCTACGGTTCTGTCTGCTCTTGTTACTTCGGTAATAGGAGAATATAGCTATGTGTGGTTGCCAATGTTTTATCTGTTTATTAATTTGTTTTATGATTCTTGTTTGTTTATATTCATTATATTCTTTGAATTTGTTAATGTTTATGAAATCGATCTTTTATCGTATTATCTCTATTATTCAGGATTTTTAATGTATTTCCAATTATTAAATGTTTTGCGTAGGCTGTTATCTTTTCGAGATATTTATGCTCCAGAGACTGTTCGTCTATTTGCCTCATTATTTATGTTCGGTCTTTCGATCGTTTTATTATGATTTATTGCTATTATTGTTTAGACTCTTTAAGTGGATTTACAATGATTTCATAAGGTTTTATAAATGCCCATGTTACATATTACTTGTTTATTTGCTTGCCAGACCGTCGTGTCTGACCCTGTTCGTTTGGTGCTAGTTTCCTCTCATTCTGTTTTTAGGTGTTTGATCGGAGGAGGCGGTGGAGCCGCCGGTCTGACGTGAGAGGCTGCCCATTGATATCATCTAGATGTCAAGTTTGGCACTAGAGTTCGTATCTAAATATCGGGGGTAGTATTTCTTTTTAGTTGGATATTTTTGTATGGCATTGTTAGCCTTGGTCATTGGGTTTGTAATTAAAGCATTTGTTAATTGTAACATGAATATGTGGGAAATAAATAGTCTTGTTACTACCAGCTCAGTATTTTATGATTTGTGATATGTACCAGTCTGCTCATTTGATGGCCTTATGATATTGGTTGAGTGCGACACGGAATCCGATGGCCACGGACTCCGGGTCGCAACGCCATGATTAGCTTCCGCGAAAATATATTCTGGTCGTGATGGAATTTTATTATCCTCATTCACGCGGATCTTGGGAAATATAACAAAAGTTTCAAATTTATTCCAAAATTTCGCATTTCGAGATCGGATCGCTGTAGGGCCCGGTTTCGGGGTGTGACAGATTGGTATCAGAGCCAGGTTAGTTTCTAGGAAATAAAATACTCTAGAGACATTAAGACGTGTGGTGAGGATTTGTTAGATTGTGTCGATCTATTTTCTCTTGTCTTTGTTTCTCTGAATTTGAGTCTGCTATTATTTTAGTTCGGAGACTTTACTTGTCTTTTCTTTTAGTTCTTGTTGTTAGGAGATTTGGATGACCAAATTTCCTCCTTAGTGGTGGAGAATTTAAAGTCTCCATACTCTTGTTCAGTGTCTTTTGTCTGTGCTTGTGTCGGAGACTGAGAACCATGTGGACTTAGTATGTTGTTTTCGGAGAACATCAGCAGACTTTCAGCCTTCAGCATCTTCATTGTGGTTAATGAGAGAAGACGTGCATTTGCCTGCCAAAGTAGGACTTGAGCAGTATTCGAAGATCCCCTCTCAGCTAATTGAAGATCATCATGCAGCATACCAAGGTAAGTAAATGTGGATTTTGGGTGAACTCAGACCATCTTTCCAAGATGAAGGACTGCAGGAGACATATTAGCTGTCTATTTTACGAAGGGAGAAGTGATTTTTAGTTAGTAAGGTTGGAAGCTAGTGCCAGAGACTCAGGGATTTCCCGGATTTGATGAGCCTTGTCATAGTTTTGGTTGAGAATTTCTGTAACTTGCAGCTTAGCCAGTGTAGTTGATTCAGCAGGGATACCAAGTGGATGGTTAGTTGTGGTCAAGATAATTTTTGGCAGCAGAGGAAACCTTGGGAATTTTACCGACTTACAGGGCATTGGATTGGACAACGTGTGGATGCAAGTGAATACCTCAGTTAGTGCGATGTCCACCTCTTATTGAGAGTGATTTTCATGATATTTCCATCTTTTGTTATGTTTTTCTTAATGTCTATGATTTATCCTTGCAATGTTTAAACAATGGATTATGTTTAATCTTCTTAAGATATTATTTTACAATGATCTTGAAATTTTGCTCTTGTTTTAGTTTTCTTAAATGTTGACATCTACATTTCAAAACCTTAAAGATTTCAAAATTTTGTATATGTTTGGTTAGAAATGGATGGGTGTTTTTAATGATGGATTGTAGAGACTAGTGGATAAACTGATCTTTAAGAACATGTAACTAAAATTGTGTTTCTTTTTCAAAGTACAATGTGAAATTTCTATTTCATTGATTCATTTTCTTTGGCTATGCAAAATGAATTTCCTAAGGGTTTTTGTGTTTAGATTATATACAGATTTCCTACATTTGTTTTAACGCTCAACTTTGTTTAGATTTCCGCAGGATTTTTATGAACAAATGAGTTCAGATTTCAACAAGGTTTAGTGTTTAATCAAACACTTAGATTTCAACAAAAATTTAATGTATAGTCATACTATATGAACCTGATTTATTTTTGAAATCCTGATTTAAAATTGTTGAGTATTTCAATGATTTGTTGGGTTATGAAGATATGAATTTCAAAATGAATAATGTTATTTCATACTCAGACTTTGATAAACTTTATTTATTTAAGCTTTATTTGATAATTTGGAAGTTCAGTTTCTACTATGTTTTAAAATGATGAAATTCAACTAAGTAATTATTTTAGTCATTATGTTTAAAACTTTAAGATTTGTTTCGTATTGAATGGGAATGAGTTGTAATGGCTTATGATTGGAGTTTGGAAGTATAAGAATTGAAGGGTTGATGGATGTCAGGGGGTGTACTGGTTTAGTTGGAAACAAAGTTTGATCTATGAGATAGTAAACATCATTCAAGACTTGGATTGAAAGTTTCAACTTATCAGAGAATGATTCCAGCTTGGCAGGTTTATTTTGTTGATGACACAGTATCAAGCAGAAGATTAAGAATAACAAGTAGATAGAATAAGATGTGGGCAAGAATTCTGAGTACAGCACAGAAAGATTGGAATATGGAGTTGTGAATACAAATTGGATTTCTAAGATCGGTTATGCTTGTCCGAAGTAGAAGACTTGAAGAGTGAAATCTGGAGAGGCAAGCCATGCGAAGTTTCGACACAGAACAACTCAACAGGTTATGGCAGTTTGACATCTGGTGTATGGTAGTGTGACATCTGGGTTGTAGCAGACCAAGTCAGTGACAGGAGACCTATAGAATTTAGAGTTGTGATTTCAGAACGAAGAAGGATTGACGATATACTTGGAGGCCAGAAGCTGATGACGCATTCGAGAAACATAGCTAGAGCAAACATATGGAATTCCAGAATTTTTCGGGATGAAGATTTTTCAGTGAAGGCATGTCTACGATCACATCTTCGTACAAGCATCAGGAGTACCGTGTGCAGTTTAGTAGGACTTAAGGCACATAATTCCAAGCTGATAGAAAGAGACAGAACTTGCAGTTTCTTGGGTCGACAGTGACTGACGAGATAAGTAAAAGAAATGATCCCGTGCGAGAATGACATATGACACCAAGGATGATTAGAAGAATTGTTGAACTCTAGTTTGGTCAGAGAAGTATGTTTTCGAGCAGATATGTGGAACGGTGTGAAGCCTTCGATCGAATCAAAATGTTGTTTGCAGGCGCATCTCAACGTCAGGTTTGATCAGAGGGTATCTCAGTTGCTGAGGTTTAGCGTAGGGTGTCAGTGTTTTCTTTTGTCTTTTGGGTTTTTGATTTTGATTTGGTTTAGACCATTTGGAGGACCAAATGGGTTCTAAGGGGGGGGAGGATGTAAGACCCCGACCCCCAATCCCTCTGTTTAGTATTGTTTTAATGGTGGTTTAGCTTTTTAAGCGAGATTTGAGTTGGTTTGACTTTGTCTTTGAGTTTGACTAGATTTTTCATAGCCTTGGAGATTTTGAAGACCGTTGACTTTAGTTTGACCCGGTCTTTGTAAAATGTATTTTTGTGAGAAATTATTCTTATTTTGGAAAAATTACAAATTTTACTCCTTTTGACTCATTTTATTGAGTTTAACAACTTTCATGTTTTGACCATTTTGATTTGATGTTCTGAAATCGCGTTTTTCGAGAAAAAGGGCAAAAATGACATTTTCACTAAATCTGTCCATAAATTTTGAAAATTTCAGAATTTGGGGAAAATATACTTTTTAGAAAGTGAATATTTCGATGATCGATTTTGTCTTCTTCGTCGATCTCATTCGGGACCCACAAATGTTAGTTTCAGCCTTGGTAAGATTGGGGCCCATGGGGCCCAGCCCACTTATCCTTTATAAAGCCTTGGGCTCTTCTTCTTCCCCATTTGATCTTCTTGCAAACCCTAGGCTCAAGAGAGAACCCTCCTCCCAGCGCTTTCTCTCTCCTCTTTGAAACCTCTCTTCTTGAGTGCCAAGTGAATGATTGATCTCACCTTCTTCTTTCTCATCTCTCAAGCATTCCAAAGACCCCATTTTCAAGAACATTGGGCTAGGACAACCCTCCTCTTCAAGCCCTTCTTCTTGTTTGGAATACCCAAAGGTTAGTTATGGCATTTCTTACTTGAGATCCTTGTTTTTCAAATCATTTGGAGTATTTTCCTCATTTATGCAAAGGGTTTTCATGGAGATTTGAGAAAGATTGATTTTTAGGGTTTTCTTGGGAAACTTTTGGGGCTTTTTGTAGATTGGGAGCTTGAGACCCTAGAGCATTGTTTGGAGAGCATCTTAGCTTTCATCTTGGCTTGAGGCAAGTGGATTTCCAATTAATATGATGATTTCATTTATTTTGTTTCATATCATGATGTTTCATTCTATGTTCTAATCTTCTTATGTTTCATAGATTTCTTTGGGATGAATGGAGAAATGTTGTATGTGATTTCACTTATGATATTTTTTTACAATGAATTGGAAGTTATCTTCACTTTGGTCATCTTGAAAGTTAGCTTTCTTCATGTTAAGTGTTTGTGTTCAAAACAAAGGAGGAAATCTTTGATCTTAAAAGTATTGTGTTTGTTTTATTGGATTGATTATGGATGGTGATTTGATGATTTGATGGAGTTTAATATGTTCATTGAGGACCTATTTCATTGAAGAATTATTGTAGAAAAGGAGGGAAGAAAGAAAATAAAAAAAAAGAGAAGTGTGCAAAATCTGCACTCCAATCGGACCCAGACAGAACTGGGTCCGCTCGAGCGGCCCAGGTTCTGGGAGGGGTCCGCTCGAGTGAGCCCTGGGTCGCTCGAGCGGACCTGGGCCCAGTCTTGGATTCGTTTGTAGCCGGATTTGGGGGCTGTTTACGGGACGTTTGTAGACCTGTTTAAGACCCTTTTTAACCTCCTTTCCTCAATGAATTCTAGGCCTATTTGATCCCTCCAATGGCTTGGAAACTCTCGAACGAATGAAGAGAATTGTAACATTATGAAATGTGCAAATTCGAGTGATAAATGAGAAGAAGTTTGGGATTACTTGTGATACTTGGAAATTGTGAAATGGGACTGAGAAAAATGAGAGAATGAGCATATGTGAAATTACCTGGGAATCTTTCAAGTCTCAATGCGCACTTTATCATTTAAATGTTGTGGATTTTCATTGGCATCAAACATATTCTTTTATTAATTAATGTTTAAAGGTTAAATGTGCATTGAGATGGTTCCTTGGTAAGTCTTTATGTCATTCTACACTATTCCATTCCATTTCAAGTCAGAGGATGTATTTATATTCTTCGGTAAACTAATTTGAATAGCATCGGTGATTTGTTATAAAATCATGTGGTTTTCCATGTTCGAAAGGATTGATCGTATGATTTTATACAAATCACTTTGGTGTGAATTTGAGCGGTTTACCATGGAAATTCGTATGTTTTCTCCGAATCGATTTGAAAGGAGATTGGAGTGGTTCACCACATTCGGGATTTTATCGATAAGACTATTATTTTGAAAATAAAACCTCAAGGCAAGACGGGGCCAGAGCTTTGTAGTGCGAGCCCATGAGCCAAAGAGACTATGATTTCAAAAATAAAACCTCGAGGCAAGATGGGGCCAGAGCCCTGTGGTGTGAGCCCATAAGCCAAAGGGATTAGTATTTTGATTTGGATCGGTTCAGGTTTTTAAAACTAAAGGCACCACTAGGCTAGGTCACCTTGTCGGGCTGATCACCCGGCTTGGGATCTTTAATTTGTCTACCAGCTGCAGTTTGGATTCTGTCTGTACCGACCGTGGCAACGGTTTTTATCTGCCGGTCCCACGCGTAGTGGCTACGGTTCTGATTTTGTTTCCAGTCCCACGTGTAGTGGCTACGGTTCTGTCTGCTCTTGTTACTTCGGCAATAAGAGAATATAGCTATGTGTGGTTGCCAATGTTTTATCTGTTTATTAATTTGTTTTATGATTCTTGTTTGTTTATATTCATTATATTATTTGAATTTGTTAATGTTTATGAAATCGATCTTTTATCGTATTATCTCTATTATTCAGGATCTTAAATGTATTTCCAATTATTAAATGTTTTGCGTAGGCTGTTATCTTTTCGAGATATTTATGCTCCAGAGACTGTTCGTCTATTTGCCTCGATATTTATGTTCGGTCTTTCGATCGTTTTATTATGATTTATTGCTATTATTGTTTAGACTCTTTAAGTGGATTTACAATGATTCCATAAGGTTTTATAAATGCCCATGTTATATATTACTTGTTTATTTGCTTGCTAGACTGTAAGACCCCGACCCCCAATTTCTTTATTTAGTATTGTTTTAATCATGGTCTAACTTGCTAAGTGAGATTTGAGTTGGTTTGACTTTGTCTTTGAGTTTGACTAGGTTTTCCATAGCCTTGGAGATTTGAGGACCGTTGACCTTGGTTTGACCCGGTCCATATGATATGTATTTTTATGAGAAATTACTTTTGATTTCTAAAACTTCTGAATTTGGTGTATTTTTACTCATTTTATGAAGTTTAACAACTTTCATGTTTTGACCACTATGATTTGATGATCAGAAAATGCGTTTTTCGAGAAAAAGGGCAAAATTGACTTTTCACACTAAATCTGTCTATGAATTTCAAAAATTTTAGAAATTGGGGAAAATATACTTTTTGGAAAGTAAATATTTCGATGATCGATTTTGTCTTCTTCGTCGATCTCATTCGGGACCCACAAATGTTAGTTTCAACCTTTGTAAGATTGGGGCCCATGGGACCCATCCCATTCAACTCTTTAAAGGGCAAATGGGTTTCTTCCCCATTCATTTTTCCTGCAACGATTCCAGCAAGGGCTGGAATCATTCTTCTTCATTTCCAGCCACTCTCTCTCCTCTTGTATCTCTTCTTCTTGGATGCTAAATGGGGATTTGATCTCCAAGCTTTCTTCCCCACCTTCCAAGCTTTCCAAGGATGTATTTTTCAAGAGATTTGAGCTAGAGAAGATCCCTCTTTCAAGCCCTTCTTCTTTGTTTCAGCTACCAAAGGTTAGCAATGGCATTTCTTACTTGAGATCCTTGTTTTTCAAACCATTTGGAGTATTTTCCTCATTTATGCAAAGGGTTTTCATGGAGATTTGAGAAAGATTGATTTTTAGGGTTTTCTTGGGAAACTTTTGGGGGTTTTTCTAGATTGGGAGCTTGAGACGCTGGAGCATTGTTTGAAGAGCATCTTAGCTTTCATTTTGGCTTGAGGCAAGTGAATACTCCACTTAATATGAAGATTCCATGTTATAAGTTCCATTTCATGTTTTTCTTTCTATGCTATTATCTCTTCATGACTCATAGATTTGTTTTGGACAAATGGAGGAATGTTATGCTTGATTTTCTCTCATGTTATTGTCTTACAATGTATTGAAAGTTTGTTTTCACTTTGGTCATTTTGAAACTTAGCTTTCTTTATGTTAAGTGTTTGTGTTCAAAGCCAAGGAAGAAAACTTTGATTTCAAAGTATTTTGTTTGGATTAATTGGATAGATTGTGGATGATGATTTGATGATTTGTGGAGGTCAAGAAAGGGTCCAAGTTATTGTGAAAATATGTATGGAAGAAAGAAGGGGAAAAGGAATCAAGAAAATGCACAAAAGAGTGCAGAAATGCACTCAGCCCGGACTGGGACAGAGCCCAGTCCGCTCGAGCGACCCAGTGGGCCGCTCGAGCGGACCAGGCTCTGCCGGGCTTAGCTCAAGCGGACCCTGGGTCGCTCGAGCGAGCCCAGGTCTGTCTGGGCCCATTCTGTTGGGCTGTTTCGCGGACTATTTTGGGTTCTTTTTCAGGCCTGTTTCAGGCCCATTTCAGCCCTTTCCTCCTCCTTGATTTGTGGTCTGTCAATCCCCTTTTTATGCTTAAGAGCCCATGAATAATTTGGGTAAATTTTGATACTTGAGAAATTGTGAAATGGGAATGGAAACAATGAGAGAATGAGCATATGTGAAATTACCCGGGAATCCTTCGATTCTCAATGCGCACTTTATCATTTAAATATTGTGGATTTTCATTGGCATCAAACATTTTCCCTTATTAATCAATGTTTAAAGGTTAAATGTGCATTGAGATGGTTCCTTGGTAAGTCCTTAAGTCATTCTACACTATTCCGTTCCATTTCAAGTCAGAGAATGTATTTGTATTCTTCGGTAAACTAATTTGAATAGCATCGGTGATTTGTTATAAAATCATGTGGTTTTCCATGTTCGAAAGGATTGATCGTATGATTTTATACAAACTACTTTGATGTGTATTTGAGTGGTTTACCCTGGAAACTCGTATGTTTTCTCCGAATCGATTTGGAAGGAGATTGGAGTGGTTCGTCACATTCGGGATTTCATCAATAAGATTAGTATTTTGAAAATAAAACCTCGAGGCAAAATGGGGCCAGAGCTTTGTAGTGAGAGCCCATGAGCCAAAGAGACTATTATTTCGAGAATAAAACCTCGAGGCAAGACGGGGCCAGAGCTTTGTAGTGTGAGCCCATGAGCCAAAGGGATTATTATGGTTTGATTTGTATCAGTTCGAGTTTTGAAAACTAAAGGCACCACTAGGATTAGGTCACCTTGTCGGGCTGATCACCCGGCTTGGGATCTTTAATTTATCCGCCAGCTGCAGCTTGGATTCTGTCTGTACCGACCATGGCAACGGTTTTTATCTACCGGTCCCACGTGTAGTGGCTACGGTTCTGATTCTGTTTCCGCTCCCACGTGTATTGGCTACAGTTCTGTCTGCTCTTGTTACTTCGGTAATAGGAGAATATAGCTATGTGTGGTTGCCAATGATTTATCTGTTTATTAATTTATTTTACGATTCTTGTTTGTTTATACTCAGTATATTCTTTGAAGTTGTTAATGTTTATGAAATCAATCTTTTATCATATTGTCTCTATTATTCAGGATTTTAAATGTATTTCCAATTATGAAATGTTTTATGTAGGCTGTTATCTTTTCGAGATATTTTATACTTCAGAGACTGTTCATTTATTTGCTTTGATATTTATGTTCGGTCTTTCGATCGTTTTATCATGATTTATTGCTATTATTGTTTAGACTCTTTAAATGGATTTACAATGATTCCATAAGGTTTTATAAATGCCCATGTTACATATTACTTTTTTATTTGCTTGCCAGACCGTCGTGTCTGACCCTGTTTGTTTGGTGCCAGTTTCCTCTCATTCTGTTTTTAGGTGTTTGATCGAAGGAGGCGGTGGAGCCGCCGGTCTGACGTGAGAGGCTGCCCATTGATATCATCTAGATGTCAAGTTTGGCACCGGAGTTCATATCTAAATATTGGGGGTAGTATTTCTGTTTAGTTGGATATTTTTGTATGGCTTTGTTAGCCTTTTTCTTGGGTTTGTAATTAAAACATTTGTTATTTGTAATTTGAATATGTGGGAAATTAAATTGTCCTGTTACTACCAGCTCAGTGTTCTATGATTTGCAATTTGTGCCAGTCTGCTTATTTGATGGCTTTATGATATTGGTTGAGTGCGACACGGAATCTGATGGCCATGGACTCCGGGTCGCAACGCCATAATAAGCTTCCGCGAAAATATATTCTGATCGTGATGGAATTTTATCATCCTCATTCACGAGGATCTTGGGAAATATAACAAAAGTTTCAAATTTATTCCAAAATTTTGCATTCCAAGATCGGATCACTGCAGTGCCCGGTTTTGGAGTGTGACACAGACCGTCGTGTCTGACCCTATTTGTTTGGTGCCAGTTTCCTCTCATTCTATTTTTAGGTGTTTGATCGGAGGAGGCGGTGGAGCTGCCGGTCTGACGTGAGAGGCTGCCCATTGATATCATCTAGATGTCAAGTTTGGCACCGGAGTTCATATCTAAATATCGGGGGTAGTATTTCTTTTTAGTTGGATATTTTTGTATGGCTTTGTTAGCCTTGGTCATTGGGTTTGTAATTAAAGCATTTGTTAATTGTAACCTGAATATGTGGGAAATAAATAGTCTTGTTACTATCCAGCTCAGTATTTTATGATTTGTGATCTGTACAAGTCTGCTCATTTGATGGCCTTATGATATTGGTTGAGTGCGACACGGAATCCGATGGCCACGGACTCCGGGTCGCAACGCCATGATTAGCTTCCGTGAAAATATGTTCTGATCGTGATGGAATTTTATTATCCTCATTCACGCGGATCTTGGGAAATATAAAAAAAGTTTCAAATTTATTCCAAAATTTCGCATTCCAGATCCACCACGTCAAAAATGCTTATAAATGACTCTGACGCTTGGGTTTTAGAGACTGGTATGGGCCGTCTATTTTTTTTTACTGCTATATGATGTTACTGATGGCCCATAGCAGTCCTATTGGCGCAACAAAAACCCACCAATATTTGGACATTTTCGACACCCACGCGCGCTTTCTCAACCCTAGGATGTAAAGCCTCGATTTTTCCCCCTTCTACCCCCTACCCACACCCCAAACTCGATCGGTCTCTCTCCCTCTCTCCCTGGATCGCCCTCTCTCCCTCGATCGTCTGTGGAGATCTCAATTTTCCCCCTTCTCCCCCTTACCCACACCCCCCTACTCGATCGGTCCCTCTCCCTCTCTCCCTCGATCGCCCTCTCTCTCTGTCTCCCTGGATCGCCTAAAGCTCTCGATTTTCCCCCTTCTCCCCCCTAACCACACCCCCTACTCGATCGGTCTCTCTCCCTCTCTCCCTCGATCGCCAGCGGCACTTCGACTTCAGCGGAAGATTTCCTCCCCCTCATCGGCAACAACACTTCCACTTCTGCTACAAAGGTATTTTTTTCTTCTCTTGTATTGATCCATTCATTTTCTATATATTATCAAGATGTGGCCCATTGCCCGAGTTCTCTCAAATTGCAAATATACAAATTGTTTTTAGATGCTAGCCTGGAAGAGGCTGTGCAAGAGAAGTAGCTGGAACAGGGGGGAGAGAATGAGAAAGGAGAGGGAGGTTAGAGGCAAGGGGGAGAATAGGGGGAAAGAGCTGCAGGTCGAGCAGTTTTGGTGAGGCTGGGGTTTGAAGCAGGTTAGGGTCCTGGAAAGGAGGATCCACCTCGCTGGAGGTGGTAGAAGCTGGATCCAGAGGCTTATTGTGGGACAGAGCAGCCACAGACCGAACTGGCCTGGATTGGGAATGATTAATGCTGGGAAGAGGTAAAGGTGGAAGGGGAGCTGTGGATCTAGGGGAGGAGATTATGGATCTGAGATTGGTGGGTTAGGGGTTTGGGGCTGCAGGGGGAATGGGGGTACCGACGACCGCCATCCCTATTGGGATTTCCACTGATCTCTATGAAAAGCGGTCCATCACCGATCACATGAATGAGGCAGCGAACTACATTGAGCACAAGCAGAAGAAGATCCAAGAGCTGACAGAGTAGCGAGATGGGCTAAGAAGGGTGGTGTCGCCCTCGTCAATCCGTCGTTGTCGCCTCTCATGGTGCTTCCCCGTCACTATTCAGATGGGACTCGAGCTCTGTAGATTCTCGGAAATCCTAACTGTCGACAACCACGCCATCACCAAAATGTGTCGTGTGGTATTTGTCATGAATATATTCTACTGTGAATCTGTGATGAAGATGGTCAACTCCATTTCTCACCCATTATTCTATTTTCCACCTCTATTATTGTTGCTTCTCTATTTTCAAATTGTTGATCAGGCTTTTTCCCCCTTCAACCAATTTTCCTAATATCTAATATTGCCAAATGCTATAATGATTGAACCTAATTCTTACTTTCAATATTTTTTGATGGATGGTGGATTGCAACTTTGATTGGGTTTTATTAGGTTCCATGTATGCATAATCTCAATGTTTGATTGGGTTTTATTAGGTTCCTGTATCGACTAAAAGGAAAAAGGATAAAAGAAATGCAAAATAAAAGTGAATTTTAATGTTAATTGGAAGAACGTCTCTTTCACTTGAATTTCATCTAAAAGTTCTAAACCACTCAAAAATGAAGCAAGAGGAGAAAAAACTAATTACCACTCTAAGATGATAGTACAAAAAAAGTTAATTTAGAATCCAAACAAACATATAGCAGTCGCTGAATTATAGCCCTCATCAACACCAACAGTGATTACCTGTATTAGCTAAAAGGAAGAAAGATAAAACAAATTCAAAGTAAGAGCAAATTTTAATGTTAATTGGAAGAAGAAAATCTCTTTTACTTGTTTTTCCATCTATAAGTTCTAAAATGGTCCCAAATAGGACACATTGTTATCATTCTGGTATAGTAAATGAATCATAACCGGTATCATTGAGCCATAGCGTTATAAGAGATGATTTGGTGGTACCTATAGAGCTGTTTCTGTCAGTACTGCATTTAAATGTGTTGGAATATTTCCACTACAGTTTCTGTAACTGTATTCAACTCAGTTTCAGGTATTGCATTCTGATATGGGTACCTATTGATCTGGTCCAATCACTGCATTTTAAATTATTGAAAAGAGTTTGCAACATAATTATTGTAACAGGAAGCCATTTTGTGCACTGAATTGTAGATGTAAAGACATGTGAAAATCTGGTTCATTCACAACATATAAATTTATTGAAAACGTTACCAATACAGTGTCAGTCACTGCTTGTTAAGAGATATATTGGTACCCATAACTTTAATAAACTCAATTTCAGTAATTGCCTTGTAACTTTGGCAGTACTGTTTGGCTGTACAAAACAAAATATTACCAAAAGTGAATTCCAATCTAGAGCTATGTGAGAATAAAGCTACGCATTGTAACTAAAGCATCAAATCAAAGACATTAATAGGATCATAGAAAAACCTGAGAGAGAGAGAGAGAGAGAGAGAGAGAGAGAGAGAGAGAGAGAGAGAGAGAGAGAGAGAGAGATGGTTGGGTCTTAGTTCAGACAATAGTTGTCTGAGCTATTTTTTACTTTTCAGATGATCTATTTTGAAGACACTAGTTGTTGGTTGATGTGAGAAAATGAAATTTGAGTACATCCATGTACTAAAAAACTGTAAGGTGTATGAGATAATTTGATGCCCTGTTTTTGGTTTCCAAAGAGGAGGAATTATATTGTGTTATTTTTTAATTTAAGTGCTAATTGTCATTTTTCAGATTATGGCCATGAACAAAGAGTGGATGATGGCACCAAGGCTAGCTAATGAATACTTAAAGGGGGTTGAAGATTTCTTAGAGTTCTTAAGAGCTAATCGACAAAAGCTGGGGGGTGATGATTGGTATTGTTGCCCTTGTGTCAAATGTCGTAATATAGTAGGAGGGAAAAGGACACTAAGAGACATCCGTGAACATTTGATATGTGATGGCGTAGATACATCTTATACCAAATGGATCCATCATGGAGAAGTTCATTCTACAAGTACTGTAAACATTGGCACCATTAACAACAATGAAGATGAATTCCCAAGAATGGTTGATATGGTGAATGACGTGTTTGCACGTATCCCTAATAAGGATGGCGTTGAATATCATATGGGGGGTAGTGCGCCTGTATGCATGGATGAAACTAATCATGAAGAAGATGTTCATGCTCAGGATAATTCACCGGAGGGTATCCAATATAAGAAGTTGATGGAGGATGCGATGCAACCCTTATATCCCACTCCATGGACAAAGAGATCGATCTTTTTTGACTTGCCATATTGGAAGGTTCGTTTTACATTGATGTATCTTAAAATTAAAGCAATGCGGTATAAAATACTTACATACTAACACGAATCTATAAATTTTGTAGGATCTTCCCATTCGTCATAATTTGGATGTGATGCATATTGAGAAGAATGTGACAGAGATTCTAATTGGAACAATTATGAATACAAAGGATAAGACGAAAGATAGTCTTCAAGCCCGCCAAGACCTAAAGGAGATGAAGATTAAGAAAAAATTATGGCCCATAGAAAATAATGGCAAGTTGACCTATCCAGATGCTCCTTACACACTGTCCCGGTTGGAGAAAGAATTAATATGTAAAACCTTATACCAATTGAAGGTTCCCATTGGGTATAGTGGGAACTAGAGACATAATGTAAACTTGGATGATTTGGAGCTCAAAAACCTTAAGTCTCATGATTATCACATTCTCATGCAACAACTACTTCCACTGATGTTGATGTATGCATTTGAATCACAGAAGCCATTACGTGCTACTATTCGACAATTGTCTATATTTTTCAATGTCTTGTGTTCAAAAGTTATAAACCGTGAAGAGTTGATGAAGATGAAAGATAGCATTGTAGAAACGTTATGTGTGTTCGAAAAGTACTTTCCACCCTCATTTTTCGTATCTATGATACACCTTGTTGTGCACTTGGCGGATGAGGCAAAAATTTGCGGTCCTGTTAGATATCGATGGATGTATCCTTTTGAGAGGTAAATCAAATTCAGTGCTAAAGATATTTTTTCCCCTTAATAATGTTTAGTGTAGAGAATTGATTAATCCGACATGTGGCAGGATGATGAAAACATTCAAACGATATGTGGTGAATCATACCTATCCAGCGGGTTCAATTTCAGAGTGCTTCCTTATGGATGAAGCAATGATGTTTGCCATGAATTATATGCCAAATGGTACAAAAGGAAGCCATAAGAAAGCATGGGGGAAGTGGATGGACGATGATGGTTTACGTGCCTATCCTATCGATAAAAAGCGGAAGGTCGAATATCTTGAGATTGTGTAATACCAGCAAGCACATAAATGGGTATTGGAGTCGTGTGTGGAGAATATCGCGTGGAAAGAGTATGAGAAATTTGGTTAATTTCTTTGTTCTTAGCTAGCTTTTTACACATATAATGCATCTAAATTTTAAAATAAATTTATTTTCAGGAATTATGATAGATACGTACAGGAACGCGTATCTAATGTTCAGAATCGGGGAGGCACCATACGAACATAAAAGGAGATGGATTACATTCCTTGGCTTAGACGACAATTACAAAATGAGGAAAATAGTGTCTTGAAAAGGCTTGCTGATGGACCTAAATTTGAGGCTATTTCATATACCTCATATGCGATAAATGGATATGTTTATTGCACAGCGGATTCGGAAATATCGAAAACAACACAAAACAGCGGGGTCTCTATGGGAGCTGTAACTAAGTTCAGATCTAGTGTCAACGACACGAATTTTGTATCTGAGGAGGTCCCTTACTATGGCTTTGTCAAACAAATTCTTGAGTTAGATTACCATGACTTCAAGGTAGTAGTATTCAACTGTGATTGGGTGCGTATAGAGAACACAAACAGCATTAGAGTTGATCCAGAAACAAACTTAAGATATGTCAATTTAGAGAGGTTAATGAGAACTACGAAAGAATCAGATGAGCCATTTATATTTGCTTCTCAAGCTTCTCAAGTCTTTTATTGCAAAGACCAAAGTCGTCCTACGGATGGGTGGCATGTTGTGTTGGATGCTCCAAAAAGACTTAATCAAGACATGGACTCTTATGAAGATCCGTTAGTGTTTGAGGCAAGAACGAATGAAAACGCATATATCAGAGCATTACATGATGATATTATAGATGTTGATATCATTTGAGGTGACAAGGTCATGTCAAATATTCTTCTCATTGCATATTTATTTCATTAAATGGACCAATTTGTACATATCATGTTTCATTGAATTGGAGTTTATTTCATGTTTCATCGATCTAGTTTCCTTCCTTAGTTTGACATTTCAATTTTCTTTATGTGACAACAATATTCAAAGTTCACATTTTTTGTTACAGCCAGTATGTCACATGACCAATCAATAACACATAGTTCTGCTGCATCAGCAACTACACCGTCGGAGTGTAGTTCCCGCGAGAGTACATATTGCCAACAATCATTATATGTATTCACTTTTATTTTATTTCTTCTTAACAAACTAATCCTTACAATAGTCAATTTGAAATAGGCTTGCCTAAGTCAATCACTTTTGGCGAGCATGACCAGCCTATCGGACCAGATGCTGCTCAACTGAGTTCGTTGATAGGAAATCTAGTGAGGACATATGTGCCCCCCATATATGAGGCATGGACAAATGTGCCGAGTGAGATTAAGGAGCAAATTTGGAACGGTGTGATTGTGAGTACTTTTGCATTTATATAATTTAAAGTTTTATATCAGCATTTCATTATATTCATAGCTCCTCATTCATAATCTTTGCAGAGCACCTATAGCATCAGGGAGATCTATAAAAATTTTGTTATGAAGAAAGCAAATATATCGTGGAAAGGTTGGAAGTATGTTCTTCGTCATCAGGCAATAGACAAGTACCTCACAGATGCAGAGAGGAAAAGTAATGTGCCCAAGTACGTGAAACCAGAAGATTGGGTAAAATTTGTGGACATATCCTCGATGTCGGCGGCCTTAGATGCCAGGGAGGCTGGTAAGATTGCTAGGTCAAAGTTGAAGAGTCCGCACACAACGAGCAGGAAGGGACAGGCCAGAGTGGCTGTAGAGTTGGTAAGATTTGTGCACATATTTTCTTTTTGCAATTATACTATATTTTTAAAATATCCCAATTTTTTTTTACAGAAAGCTAAAAATCCGGATCAACCATTAACTCGCATGGATCTCTTCTTGGCCACTCATAAAAGGAAGGATGGATCAGCATCGAGCCCCCATGTGGTGAGAACCATTTTACTATAATTGGTGAATAGGTTATTAAATTGAATTGCTAGTTGAGAATCCTTTTATTTAATATTCGTGGTGTATGTGTGAAGTAAATCGTTGAAGTGTTATGGTTGAGTGGTGAATGTTGTAGTTTGGAGGGGCACGCGAATGGTGAATGACTAATGACGTAGTGGTGAATGACTTTGTAGTGTGTTGGAGCATTGTGTTGTTTATATGAAGCTTTTTTTTGTTATGTACAGGTACTTAGCAGGTTGTAAAAAAAAATTAAATGTCACAGGTACATGGGTGACTATGCCGAAATTTCGAGAAATATTTTACATTAGAACCTTTTCATAGGAACATTTTTATGAAGTATACGTTAATGTTTGTCAAAATGTGTTTATGCTTCTTATTTATCCCTTTTTGTTATTGCAGGATGCTGTTGTTACTGCATATGAATCTGACAGCTCGGTGGCGCAAGGTGATTTAGACCATGATGCAGTTACAAAGGTATCTTTTTATTGCTTGTTGATCATAATATCTTTTCTCATTCATAATCTTTAATTTTGTGGGTTTTATGGTATACTCTTCTTTTTTTCATAGGTCTTTGGTCGTGATAGCCTAGGACGTGTACGTGGCTTAGGCACTATTTCAAAAACGGCCATAAAACATTTAGCTCCTTATAAAAGAGCCTTGGAGGAAGAGCATGAATGCAATACACATCTTCAAACTGAGGTGAAAAGGTTGAAGGAGGGTCAGATGGGCATACGGAGGGAAATGGATGAGCTAAAACAAACTCTTACCCAAGGTGGGACACAAGTGCGACCTTCAACTTATAATGGTAGTTCATCTCAGGTACAAAGTTTATTTTTCTTACATGATTGATTCGATAAATTAATTAATTATCTTGATTGATGAAATACTAACACAATGCATTTGTAATATTGTTTGTAGGCTCAGGATGATTCCTCACATCAACTGGCATGTACAAATCAACCAAACACTAATACACGCCATGGTACGTGTAGGTTGTTGCATTACGTGTGAAAAGATATTACCGTTGCCCTTGGACGCGTTCTCGGTTTGTCAACTGAAGAGGAAGGATGCTATAGGATCGTTGTAGATGAGATCTTGAAGTTTGACGTAGAGTTGTTGGGTGGAGAAAAGACTTTTGGAGATCTCACCGTGGGTGACATCATTTCATGGCCCACATATAGAACAGTGTTTGGCTAGTTTCAAAGCCCACATGCTTTACTGTTAAATAACTTTATTTGTAGTATTTATTCTGATGTGTGTGATCGTGGTATTAGTAATACCGAACGTGAACGCGATTTTTGTTTATTTTCTACCATTTACTGTAGCTACTTTGATGGTTTAAATTTTAAGTGGATGGATGATTTATTAGCTTATTTGAGTTATTTATTTCATGGATAATGGATGTTTGTATGGTTGATGCTAACTTACAGTTTTTAGAATTACAGGATTTTTATTAGAAAAATATAAATTTTAAAAATTAATTATGATTTTTTTTAAAAACCCTCTAATAAAATGACTGCTCCAAACAGTCGTTAATTTAATGATGATTCTTTTTTTATATAGTTTTAAGAAAAATGACTTAAAATATTTTTGATTGTTGATGTCCGTCTTTAAAAAAAGTGACTGCTCTTGACGGTTGCTAATCTAACAAGTTATCGACAGCCAACGGCAGTCATTTTCTAAAAACGATTGCGATTTTGTCGATTGCCCGTGCGACCGCCCTTAGCAGTCATTTTTTAAGAAAAATGACTATCTTCGATAGTCATTTTTCTGCCTTTTTGACGTTGTGATTGTATCGCTGCAGGGCCCGGTTTTGGGGTGTGACACTTTTGCAACAATCCCAAGAGGGCTTCAAGACCAAGAGTTCTTCTTCTTCAAGATCTTCAAGACTGTCTTCTTCTTCTCCATCAATGGCTTCAAGTAAGTTCCCTTTTTCAAGAAAACTCCATTGTAGGAAATAGGATGATGAAAAAGTTCTTTTTTTTTTTGTTTCTTTCTTTTCTTTTCTTCATTTTCTTTTCTTTTCCATGTGTTTTCCCTTTTTTTTACACGTGTTTTTTTTTTCATGCTTTCTTTTTTTTGCATGATTTTTTTTGTTTTTGTGGGCCGTATGGCCAGATCCGTATATCCGTACGGATCTGGCCGTATGGCCACGTGGCCTGTGGGCCAGTCCCCTTTTTCTGTTTCTTTTTTTTCCTTTTTTTTTCGCTCATCATGATATTGCATTTTTTGTTTGGCAAACCAAGATGTTCATGCATGCATTTTTTTGTAAATTTGTAGCATGATATGATAGCATACCTGAAAGTTTTTGCAAATTTGGGAATTTGGAGCTCGCAGCGATGTTGAGCCCCTCCTGATTTTACGGAGACTTTGAGGTTTCAAAAGTTTGGAGTTTCGGAACTCGTAGCAATGTTGAGCCCATCTTCAAGCTTTTTATTTCTTTCGGGGTATTTCCTTTTTCTTTGGAATTGCCCTGGAGTCATGTCAAAATTTTGCCAGATTTTTTTTAGTAAAATTCTGTCATTTTGATGATTGATCTTTTTCTTTTCCAACCTTTGCAGGTGGTTCCTCTAGAACAGACAAGGGTAAAGAGCCTGCTACAAGCGTACCTCGTCGATCTGCTAGATCTTCTAATCCGGCCGTTCAGCAGGCTTGGGAGAAGGTCCAGTATGTTGAGAGAAACCTGGAAGAGTGCGACTCCCTCAATAGAGATGAGATGAGGCAGCGACTGATTGTTTTCAAGGGAGAGGAATTTTATAAGATCATGGTAAGCAGTCGTCCATGTGTGATAGACGATCAGAGGGTTTTGCCCAAGTCTACATTCTTCTTTGGTGATGCCGTCCCTGATGACATGACATACCAGAGGAGATGTTTTCAGTTCTCTTTCACAGCTGATGGTGAGCAAAAGACTGTTGCTACCCGGTCGACGTTTGATCGCACCGTCTCGATCCTGAGCCTTGCCCCCATGTGCTCTAAAAGGGAAGATCCTCCAAGCTGGGTGAGAAGGACGAATGTAATCAAGACCGGGGTTTTTGTTGGCAGTTCTCCTGGATATGCGAAGGAGTCGCCTGCTGACATGGACATGTTGATGCTGGCCAGCGGCTACCAGGGCTCTAATTATCTGTCGTTCGATTTGGGACCGGTGGACCTTGGCATTTTCAGCGGTGACCATGGTTTAAAATCTCGATATCGGTCGTAGTATCGACTGGGCCGAAAAACGATATCGTCGCGGATATCGGTCCGTCGCGGTCGTCGCGGTGTGATTTTTTTTAATCCAAAAAAATTTGCAAAAATATCCAAAAAATCCAGAATATTAGAAAATGCTGGAAAACAATATTTTTTTCATTAGTAGCAATAATAAATCAAAATCTCGGTCACCTTAAGTTATGAGTCCTATCTGTGTCGCTGTTCGCTTTCTTGTCTAGTATTTCATATAATGCAACCATTATTGATGCTCATGATCAATTCATTAGTGTAAAATATAAGAAAATAAAGATAAGTAGATAACAAACATATCAATCATCATTTAATACTAACTCAATCATCAAATAAGTTGTGAAATTCATGACCATGAAGATAACATATTAAAATCTGAAATATGATAGTGAGATAGATAAATCATAAATCATTTGGGCATCAAAAGGTTCATGGTTTACCTGAAATTAGAGGGGACTAGAGAGAGATTGATGAGTATGAGTGTATGATAGTTGATAGATTGACAACCTAATACCAAGTGGAGTGTCGCCCAGGCTCAATATCATCATCATCATCATCATTTCTTTGGTATTGGTTAAAAAGATATGCTCCATACTATTGTGCAGCACTACCATACCCTTGACCATATTCAGATTGTTCTTGATAAGATGATGACCTATCTTGATCCCCTGTAGATTGTTCTTGGTAATTGTGCAGAAATGGTATGAAATAGCCATGAGGGGCATATAAAGGTCGTTGGGGATCATGTGGTGGTGGGAGAAGCCTCCCTTGCTCAATTAATATCTGTTTGATAGACATTATCGGTGTTGGTGAAGTGGGTACCCAATTAGGGTCGTATGAATAATTCATATGCTGTCCATACATGGTACCCTGTTGGCCAACATAACCCCCATGGTGACCATGAGTACCTTCCCCCACTCCTTGCCCAGCAGCGTCACTGATGGAACAGCGCATTCTGCCCGGTTCTACCGGGGTCGGCAGACGTGGGAGTCCGTTTGGGTATGACCCTTTCGTAACCGGGGGGCAGAGGCGTGCATCAACATTTTTTTGTGTGGGTGTGCCAGATTTTCTATTTTACTTGGAATTACAAGTGGTGATCCGGAGATTGACCTTCGCAAGTAAAAAGGAAATTAACTTCTTTCAAGTTTTCCATTGCACATATATTTAGAAAAAGAGACATTTTTCTTGGTTTGCCGTGAAAGGCGATTTTTTGGCATTTATAGCCGATTTTGACATTTATAGTCGATTTTTCGTGTTTATAGCCGATTTTGGCATTTATAGCCGATTTACAATTCTTATCAATAATGAAAGGAAGAGTTGTGATTTTTGTCTCTTTTTGAAAAATACAAACTACAATGAAAAGCAAGAAAATGAGGATCTAACTTCTCAGGAGATTGTGGGGGACCCGTTCAGATTGACAGTCGTAAGCCATATGTGGACTTCGCCATCATCCATGCAGATGAGTACAGAGGATGCTATTGATTCGCTTGGCTTGGCTATAACCTCAGGTTTTTAGAGGACAAAGACCAAAAGGAGGTCCTATGTCCAATAAAAAGCTAAGTAGACGGGCTGAAAAGCCACGTCTAAGCCATTGGAGGCAGAAGGAGAAGGGAAGGACCTTGGGGGTGGGGGTACCCCCCAAGGGACTTTTGTCACCTTGTAGCAGTGGTCGGTGTAGAACTTCCGCAGAGTTTTCTCTCTTTGATGCCTTTTTCTATCTGAATTTCTGGATTTTCTGCAGTCTGTTGTGCTTTTTTCTGTGCTGTCCTTTCTTCTTGGAGTGCTCTCCTATTTATAGGCTTTTTGGTAGCCATTTAGGAGGGTTTATGGGCTTTTATTGTTGTTAAGCTGCATAATGGGAGGAGTTACATGATTTAATTCCTTTATTTTGCAACTCCTTTTTCTTGGCTTCTAATTGGCCGGAGGAGATTGAGGGCATTTAATTGCCTTTAATCGCCATGATGGGAGGAGTTTCATGGGTTAAATGCCATGAATTAATTGACTTGTAACTCCCGGATGCTTGCTTCTGATTGGGCCGTCCAAAGAAATGGATTAATGACTGCAATAAAGCTAGTCAATTAATCGCATTAAGTGGTCGCCGAGCAGTTGAAGAGTCGCGGGCCGTGCCGCGTCTTTTGGGATTCTTCTGGCGATGATCAACGATGAATCTTCATGTAGATCGACAGCGAATGACCACGTAACTTCAGGTATTGGTTGCCAACAGCAGGTCGGTGCCTTCTAACCTGTCGATTTCTCGATCGGTCGGGTAGAAAACACACTTTTTTGGTTGACCGGTTGGCGATCATTGTTGATTTCGATACTTTTGATGATTGACCCGTGATTTTGACGGATGTCGGAGGATTTGGAATATCAAAAGTATAAATTTTGGAAAATCAGAGGAGTCGGACGCTTCGAATCGCGAAAAAACGACGAAAAATGGAGTTTTCGGGGCCCACCCGGCGATCCCGGGCTCTAGGGTCGCAGGGGTCTGCGACCCTGGAGGGGTTTTCCCCGTTTTGTCCCGTTTTGCGTCCGTTTTTGCTGTTTTTCGATTCTTTTTTCTTATGTATTTTTCCTTGACATTTTTGATATTTTATTGGCCTGATTTCCCTATAGAAAACCTGATGAGAATCCTTGCATTTTGTTCTGCAAAGTTTGCAATTTTTCGAGAAAGCCGAAGACTTTGTTGCGCAAAGCTGCCGATTTTCCGTCAGAAGCTGAAACTGGGTCAAACGATGTTGGAATGACCTGAAATTTGGGGTGAAGCCTCCTGAGCAATAAATAAGACCAACCATAGGCTTTTGTTTGATTTTTGAAGCTTTTTGGGGTCCTATTACCAGTAGACTTATTTTTGTCGCGACGAAGATGTTGCGGCTTGATGTGCGGTCAACCGATGTCCGATTGACTTGAAATTTGACAGGGAACCTATTGGAGTCATTTTAAGATGATCCATAGGCTCTGTCTTGGAATCCACGGTCCTGGGGAGCTTTGCCTCCGAGAGGCCTGATTTGGCTTCTGAGCGTCAAAGTCTGGTCAAATGTTGTTGAAATGACCTGAAATTCGACGTGTAGCCCTTTGGATGTATTTTGAGACCATCCACATGCTCTGATTGAAGATTTGGTATCTTTGATGCTTTCGCCGTCGGGAGCTCCTTCTCAGCTGTCGGAGAAGCGAGTTTAGGCCAAATGATTTTGAAATTGCCCGAAACTTCTGGTGTACTCCTTTTTTGGCTGTCTTGAAGGATCTTGCAGTTTTTGTTTGATTCTGACAAGGTTTGATTTGTTGAAAGTAGCAATGCCTATTTATGGCAGGTTGCGACTTTATGCAGTTTTCTGGATCTTGAAGAAGCAAAGTGACATTTTTCGTGTCAACAAATGCCCCCTCGAAGTGCAGTGACGAGTTGCTTAACTTTTGTAGTCGATGTGCCTCGAAGAGATTTTGTGAAGGAGAGCTTGTGACTTGACCAAGAGTCTTTGAGCAGTCTTTCTTTTGGTATTTGTAGCCTTTTGAGCTTCCAAGGGAATTTTATGGTAGTGAAAGGGATCACGTACCATCTTGAGGCAAAGTTTTGAAGATGACATCAGGGATGTGGATTTGGGTTTTGACCTTGTGACCTAACAGGCTATATGTGGCAGGTTAGGGGGTCGGGTTTGGTTTTGACCGTGTGACCCAACAAGCTATATGTGGAATGTTGGGGGGTCGATTTTGTTTTTGATCTTGTGACCTAACAGGCTGTATGTGGCAAGTTAGGGGATTAGATTTTGGTTTTGGATTTTGGTCTTGTGACCTAACAAGCTGTATGTGGCAAGTTAGGGGACCAGGATTTGGTTTGGATTTTTGTGGAATGTCAATTTCAAGACTTTGGCTCAATTGGTTTGCTCTTTTCTATAAAAAGCAAGGAGGAGGTTAGATCTCTTGCTCTTATTGCTTTCTTTTGCAACAATCCCAAGAGAGCTTCAAGACCAAGAGTTCTTCTTCTTCAAGATCTTCAGGACTTTTCTTCTTCTTCTCCATCAATGGCTTCAAGTAAGTTCCCTTTTTCAAGAAAACTTCATTGTAGGAAGTAGGATAATGGAAAAAAAAATTCTTCTTTTTTTTTTTGTTTCTTTCTTTTCTTTTCTTTTCTTTCTTTTCCACGTGTTTTTTTTTTACACGTGTTTTCTCTTTTTTTCTCGTGCTTTTTTTTTCCGCACGTTTTTCTTTTGTTTCTTTTGTGGGCTGTACGGACAGATCCATACGGATCTGGCCGTACGGCCACGTGGCCTGTGGGCCAGCCCCCCCTTTTTTTCTTTCTTTTCTCATTTTTTTTGTGAGAAAGTTTTTTTTTTGTTCTTTTCTTTTTCCCTTTTTTTTGAGAAAGTTTCTTTTTTTTGGTCATCATGATAATGCCCCTTTTTTTTTTGGCAAACCTAGATGTTCATGCATTCATTCTATTGTAAATTGAATTTGTAGCATGATGTGATAGCATACCTGAAAGTTTTTTGCAAATTTGGGAATTTGGAGCTCGCAGCGATGTTGAGCCCTTCCTGATTTTGCGGAGACTTTGAGGTTTCGAAAGTTTGGAGTTTCAGAGCTCGCAGCAATGTTGAGCCCATCTTCAAGCTTTCTATTTCTTTCGGAGTAGTTCCTTTTCCTTGGAATTGCCCCGGAGTCATGTCAAAATTTCGCCATATTTTTTTAGCGAAATTCTGTCATTTTGATGTTTGATCTTTTTCTTTTCCAACCTTTGCAGGTGGTTCCTCCAGAACGAACAAGGGTAAAGAGCCTGCTACAAACGTACCTCATCGATCTGCTAGATCTTCTAATCTGGCCGTTCAGCAGGCCTGGGAGAAGGTCCAGTATGTTGAGAGAAACCTGGAAGAGTGCGACTTTCTCAATAAAGATGAGATGGGGCAGCAACTGATCGCTCTCAAGGGAGAGAAATTCTATAAGATCATGGTAAGCAGTCGTCCATGGGTGATAGAAGATCAGAGTGTTTTACCCAAGCCTACCTTCTTCTTTGGTGATGCCGTCCCTGATGACATGACATACCAGAGGAGATGTTTTCAGTTCTCTTTCACTACAGATGGTGAGAAGAAGACTGTTGCTACACGGTCGACGTTTGATCGCACCGTCTCGATCATGAGCCTTGCTCCCACGTGCTCTAAAAGGGAAGATCCTCTAAGTTGGGTGAGAAGGACAAATGTAATCAAGACCGGGGTTTTTGTTGGTGGTTCTCCTGGATATGCGGAGAAGTCGCCTGCTGACATGGACATTTTGATGCCAGCCAGCGGTTACCAGGTATCTGATTATCCGTCGGTAGATTTGAGACCGGTGGGCCTTGGCATTTTCAGCGGTGACGGCAGCAATTGGGTGAAGCCTTTTCGACTTCGTGGCCGTTTCAGTGCTGACTCCGAGTGGAAGTCGTGGACTGATCGCGTCCTGCTGATTGGTGGCGCCGTTTTGAAGGAAGCAGGGATTTTTGATGCGGTCTGCGCCTTTAGGAAGACCGTGATCTTTTCCGACGAGGCCTTCATGGCTACGTTGGAGTCATTCCTTCCACAAACCAATACCTTCGTTGTGACGAATGGTGAGATTGGTTTCTCTTTGAAGGAGCTGAGCGCCATTACTGGATTGCCCATCCTTGGCAAAATCTATGAGGAGTTTATGCCGATCGACAGCGTCCTTGAGGAGCAGTCTGAGGAGTTCAGGCTTCTGTACTTTCAGCTCGTCGCCTTCTATGATTTTTTGAAGGAGAAGGAGGGTTTGAAAGTTAGATCCAGCTATTGGAAGAGTTCTAGCTCTTCGTTCCCCAACTTTTTTGATAGCAGGGAGTCTTCTGATAGTACGATCCAGGAAGCCAGGGCTCAGGATCCAAGTTCGAAGAAGATCTTGGCTATGCAAGAAGAATTGAGAGATTTCTGTACGAGTACAAACGCCATATGTCCTGACATTGCACTGCGGAGAGATCTCGCTATTTACCTCACTTATTGGCTTAGTGAGGCTATTTTTGCTGGAGGAGATGGAACACACATCAGGCCGCATTGTATTTTTTCGGCTTCTCAGATGGTGTTTGGAGAGCAGCTTGCTTTGGTGCCAGCTCTTTACTCCTACCTGTGTACCGAACTGCAGGTGCTGCTTTTTTGGTTCGGCTTGGGCTTCCCATTAATAGGGTATTTTCAGCCCACATCTTTTATTCATGGTATGTGTACCACTGTCCTGGCTTCCACCGGCTGGGTGCTGCACAGGATGACGATCCTCTGATGATTCGGCTGGCTAAGGGCAAAGCCGTGTCCGAATCACTTTTGTTTGCCCGCATGAGGATCCGACGGTTCAGGGACGTCGAGATGGGGCAGTCTTCAGTGAAGCTTTCTCCGGAGTTGCGGAAGAAGGCTTTTGATTTTGGTGCCACCCGCGACTCCACCAGAGCGGGGTCGGGAAGGCATTACTCCTTGACAAATGCAGAGAAGGAGTGGCTTTTCAGCATACGTGTCGGCACGATGGTGTACCGCAGACATCTTTTCGTCGACATCCAGCCGTATGTACCTTCTCGCTTTGCTTTGCAGTTAGGCTTTTCTCATGGCGTTGTTGGAGCGCCTTCAAGCATAGTGAAGCGCTTTGGAGGTTTGCAGGATGGGAGAAACGCATGGGCTTTCTATAGTTGTAAGACCCCGACCCCTAATTTCTCTGTTTAGTATTGTGTTGATTATGGTTTAGCTTTTTAAGCAATATTTGAGTTGGTTTGACTTTATTTTTGAGTTTGACTAGATTTTTCCATAGCCTTTGAGATTTTGAGGACCGTTGACTTTGGTTTGACCCGGTCCATATGATATGTATTTTTATGAGAAATTACTTCCGATTTCTAAAAATTCTGAATTTGGTGTATTTTGACGCATTTTATGAAGTTTAATAACTTTCATGTTTTGACCATTTTGATTCGATGATCAGAAAATACGTTTTTCGGGAAAAAGGGCAAAACTGACTTTTCACACTAAATCTGTCCATGAATTTCGAAAATTTCAAAAATTGGGGAAAATATACTTTTTGGAAAGTAGATTTTCCGCTGATCATTTTTGTCTTCTTCGTCGTCTTCATTCGGGGCCCGCAAATGCCACTTTCAGCCTTGTGAAGATCGGGGCCCACAAAACCCATCTTATAAGAAGAGGAACCCTCTTCTTCTCCTTCATTTTCTCTTCCTGCACGGTTTGAAGCAATGGCTCATTCCCTCTCCTCCAGTAACTTTCTCTCTCTTCTGAATCACCTATCTCATGGAGATTTCATGGAGGATTGATCTCCTAGGGCTCTTCTTCTCCATTCAAGCTTTCCAAAGGACCCATTTGCAAGAGATTTGAGCTAGGAGAGACCACTTTTCCATGCCTTTCTTCTTTGTTTGAGCTTCAAAAAGGTGAGCAATGGATTTCTTTCTCCAAATCTTGGTTTTCCAAACCATTTAGAATGTGTTTGCCATACATGCAAAGGTTTTCCTTGAGTTTTTGCAATGGATTTGTTTTCTAGGGTTTATTCATGAGCTATTTTGGGGGTTTTGTGATTTTGGAGCTTGGGGCTATAAGAGGACCATCTTAGAGTGCTTTGCATCTCCTCTTGACCCAAGGCAAGTGAATATTCAGCTAATAATGGTGATTTGTTTAATATACATGGTTTTGTGAATTTCCACTTTATATATATCTCTCTCTTTTCCATACCATGGATTTACGTTAATATGTTAGGCAATGTTTTATATGTATTTTCTTTGAAATTTATATTTTGGAATGTATATTTTAGAATGTTTATGTTCTTGGATTCATCTTCTATAGACCAACTCCTTTTGTTCCAAGAACTTTGGTTTCTTAATGAATGAAGAAGATTATATTTGCACTTGATTTTGTGTTTGATGGAATGGCATATAAATTGGTGTGTGGATGTGTTTGATGGATTTCAATTAGTATGAGAAGCTCAAGGAAGCATGGAAAACATGGGAGAAAGGATGAAGAAAGAAAAAAATCAGAAAAGGAAGGAGGAAGTGCAAATCTGCACTTCCAGCGGACTGGACAGGGCCCAGTCCGCTCGAGCGACCCAGTGGGCCGCTCGAGCAGACCAGGTACTGTCTGAGCTTCGCTCGAGCGGGCCCTGGGTCGCTCGAGCGAAGCCCAGACCTGTCCAGGGCCCGCTCTGCGACTTCTTGTGCTGCCTTTTTGACTGTTTTTAGGGGCCTGTTTGGGATGGTTGGTGAGCCATTTATGAACTTGTTTTAGGCCCATTTTGCCTCATTTATTCTATTTGTTTTGAGGCCCACAAATCTTCTTATTAATGCTTAGAAGCCCATGAAAGTTTGGGGCTAATTTTGATAGAAAGCCCATGAAAGTTGGGATTATTTTGATACTTGGAAATTGTGAAATGGGAATGGGAACAATGAGAGAATGAGTGTACGTGAGATTACCCGGGAATCGTCTGAGTCTCAATGCGCACTTTATCATTTAAATGTTGTGGATTTTCATTGGCATCAAACATATTCTCTTAATAATCAATGTTTAAAGGTTAAATGTACATTGAGATGGTTCCTTGGTAAGTCATTAAGTCATTCTACACAATTCCATTCCATTTCAAGTTATAGAATGTATTTGTATTTGTATTTGTATTCTTTTGTAAACTAATTTGAATAGCATCGGTGATTTGTTATAAATCATAGGGTTTTCCATATTCGAAAGGATTGATCGTATGATTTTGTACAAATCACTTTGATGTGTATTTGGGCGGTTTTTACCATGGAATTCGTATGTTTCTCTCCGAATCGATTTGAAAGGAGATTGGAGTGGTTCGCCACACTCGGATTTCTTCGATGAAACTATTATTTTGAAAAGACTGTTATTTTGAAAATAAAACCTCAAGGCAAGACGGGGCCAGAGCTTGGTAGTGCGAGCCCCTGAGCCGAAGAGATTATGATTTCAAAAACAAAACCTCGAGGTAAGATGGGGCCAGAGCTTTGTAGTGTGAGCCCATGAGCCAAAGGGATTATTATGGGAGTTGTATCGGTTTGGGTTTTAAAAACTAAAGGCACCACTAGGCTTAGGTCACCTTGTCGGGCTGATCACCCGCTTGGGATCTTTAATTTGTCCGCCAGCTGCAGCTTGGATTCTGTCTGTACCGACCATGGCAACGGTTTCTATCTGCCGGTCCCATTTGTATGGCTACGGTTCTGATTTATATCTGCCGGTCCCATTTGTATGGCTACGGTTCTAATTTCTATCTTCCGGTCCCACGTGTAGTGGCTACGGTTCTGTCTGCTCTTGTTACTTCGGTAATAAGAGAATATAGCTATGTGTGGTTGCCAATGTTTTATCTGCATATTACTTTGTTTTATGGTTCTTGTTGTTTATACTCTTCATGCTTTGAATTGGTTAATGTTTATGTTAACGATTATTTATCATATTGTCTCTATTATTCAGGATTTGAAATGTATTTCCAACTATTAAATGTTTTATGTAGGCTGTTACCTTTCGAAGATACTTATGCTCAGAGTCTGTCCATTTATCTGCTTTGATATTTATGTTCGGTCTTTCGATCCTTTTATCATGCTTTATTGCTATTATCGTTTAGACTCTTTAATCGGTTTTACAATGATTCCATAAAGTTTTATGAATGTCCTTTTGTTTCATATTACTTGTTTATTTACTTGCCAGACCGTCGTGTCTGACCCTGTTTGTTTGGTGCCAGTTTCCTCTCTTTCTGTTTTTAGGTGTTTGATCGGAGGAGGCGGCGGGACCGCCGGTCTGACGTGAGAGGCTACCCATTGATATCATCTAGATGTCAAGTTTGGCACCGGAGCTCGTAAAAATCACTTGGGGTAGTATGTCACTTAGTGGTTTATTTGTTTGGCTTTGCTAGCCTTTTTCATTGGGTTGTAATTAAGACATTTGTTAATTGTAACTTGAATATGTGGGAAATAAATAGTCTTGTTACTACCAGCTCAGTGTTCTTTGTGATTTATGATTTGTGCCAGTCTGATTATGTGATGGTTATATGATGTTGGTTGAGTTCGACACGGAACCCGATGGCCACGGATTCTGGGTCGTAACACCATGTTTAGCTTCCGCGAAAATATATTCTAATTGTGATGGAAATTTGATTATCCTCATTCACGCGGATCTTGGGAAATATAACAAAAGTTTCAAATTTATCCCAAAATTTCGCATCCCGAGGTCGGATCACTGCAGGGCCCGATTTCGGGGTGTGACAATAGTGCTGAAGATACTACTACCATGATTTCTTATCCTGTGTTGTCGATTTTCCGGACCGCCGGCTTTGCGAAGTGGTTCGCGAAGAGCTTTTCGGCATATCAGGGGCTTTCCAAGAAGGAGCTTGATGTGAAGCTGTCATCTGGAAAGGGCCTTGGAAAGTCGGATGTCATCCGGCGAGAGGAAGTTTGGGCCTTCCTTTCTGGAGAGAAGCACAAGATAGGCTTTCTCGGTGACCAGGGCGTCATTGGTTCTGAAGCTATTCAAGAAATACCTGATGAGGCTTTAGAGCAGCTAGAACAGGAGGAAGCTGAACTTGATGCTTGGATGCAAGTGGCACAAAGGCAAGCTTCCGTGGAGTCTACTGGCAAGAGTAGACCATCCAGTGAGGAGTCAAGTGGGAAACCTGACTCTGACAGCGGGGCAGGTTTTTCTAAGAAGCGAGTCCAGAGAAGTAAGAGGAAGAGGAGTCATCATCGCAGCAAGGGGCAATGAAATAAAAGTCCCTCTTACTATCAATGAGGATGTGCCAGTGGATGCTGACGAGCCTCCAGAGAAGAGAAGCCGAGAAGAAGAGACCGTTGGTGAAGGTATGATTCTTCCACTTTCTCTTTCCATTTCTTTTCATGGGATTTTTCCATGTCTGGATTTGTTTTCTGTCCCTGCTGCTCCCTTTTTCTTTTAGCAAAGGAAGATTTGGCGATGCCTGAGGTTCCAACCGATGAAGTGGTGACGGATCCTGTCGAGGCACCTGAAGAAGAACCAAGGGACTCTGGAGTGAATCTAGAATCTCCAATTGGTATAACTTCTTTTGCTTTCTTTTTTTTTCTTCTGTGATTTGGTTTGCTAACATTTTTCTTGTCAGCTGACTTGCCACAGGATTCCGATGACTTTGAACCATCGATGGACGCAAATGTTGATGATGCTTCCGATGGGTTCATGGAGGAAGAGAGTCTTCCGCCAATCGTCGAAGAAGGTATTTTTTAGTAATAACCCTGATAATGATTTTCAAACAGGATCATATTCATACCTTTTTGTGTTTCTTTGGCAGGTTTGAGGTGACAGAGGAGAGTCCGTCGCTTCCTTCAGAACCAGAGCAAATGATGCAGAGGTCGATCCAGAGGTAGAGGCTCCTAGGACCAGTTCTGACACTGTTGAGGAGATACCTCGTGCTGAGACTCCTTCTCAAGCAGCTCCGACTGGAAAGAGTTCTTTTGTTCCTCTTCCAACGGGGGATGACATGAGCAGCCGATCGACGGAGCAAGGCGAATCCTCAACTGGGCCATCTCTTCTTTTTGCGAAGAAGGTGGTGGTGCGGGTTCTGAGCTCTTGGATTGAGACTCTTCTTGCTGGACACTTGGATGCCAAATTTGGCATGATCCAGCATGTGCAGGAGATTCTCGGTGATGCCGAAGAAGCTGGTCTGGATGTCACAGGAGCCAGGGCAATCGTTGATAGGATCATTGCGCTGGGTGACAAGTGGTTTGAGACCATGGGTTTTGCTGATGACCAGTTCTTCAAGGAGATGTTCCTGGACCCTGTTGATAAGGCTAAGTCTGACCTGAATGAGGCTACACAAAGCAAGAAGCAGATAGTCCGAGAGAAGAACTTAGAAGAGCTAGCCATCATTGGACTGACACATGACCTTAACATCCTTGATAGGGAGGTCGATGAGGCCAGAAAACGTCTTGAGCATCTGAAGGCACAAGTCGCTGCCAAGTGGGCTGTAATAACAGAGGCTCGCGACAGGGAGAGTGCTCTGATTCGCCGGGTTGCAGATGCTGATCGAGTTCTTAAAAGGAAGTTTCAAGAGAACAAATAATAGCAAACTGCTCGGGATAAGCTTCCCGGTGTGAAAGAAGGGTTGCAGCCTTCTCCAGCATCTCATGGCAAGTTCCTGAAGAAGCGTGCCCTGGAATCCCTGACGGCTGAGGCCAAAAGTTTGCTTGAGGAGCTAAAATCTTAGCTGGAGACCATTTTTGGTTGAGCTCCTATTTTTTTTTTTTTGTAACAGAAACTATCCTTCTTCCCTTTTTTTGGTACCACATGTATTTTTTTGGTACTCTCTTTTTTTGTAGTGCTTGTGAACACTTTCTTTTTTTTTTTTTGGTACCGCATGCTTTTTTTTGGTACTCTTTTTTTTTGTAGTGTTTGTGAACACTTTTTTTTTTGGTACCACATGCATTTTTTGGTACTCTTTTTTTTTGTTTTCCCTACGCTTACTTAAATCTTTTTGTGATAAAAGTAATTGCTAAATGGGATTCTTTTCTTTTTGTTTTCCCTACGCTCACTTAAATCTTTTTGTGATGAAAGTAATTGCTAAATGGGATTTGATCAAAAGCTTGTCATTTTGTGAAAATCTTTTGTCAAATGATTGTTTTGGCATGGGAGCCGATTTTTGTTTTGTGTCATTGATAGTTAGTTTGTTTTGTGGCATTTATAGCCTACTTGGTGGCATTTATAGCCTGTTTGGTGGCATTGATAGCCGGGTTTTTTTTTTTTTTTTTGAAAGCCAAGTTTTTGGTTTGCGGCATTGATAGCCGGTTTTGTTTTGTGGCATTGATAACTGGTTTGTGGCATTTATAGCCGGTTTTGGTGGCATTTATAGCCGGTTTTGGTTTTCAAAAATGCAAGTATCGACTAAAAGTCGCCTCCCTACTGAATGGTCTTGCAAGTATCGATGGAATGTCACATCCTTGCTTTTTCAAAAAAATTTGGTTTTGCGGGTACTGACTTGATGTCGTTTCCCCACGATTTTTGAAATTTGCGGTTTTCTCGAACCTTTGGGTTATGGATATCAACTGTAATGTTGCATCTCCATGATTTCTTGGTTTTTTTTTCAAACCTTTGAAATTTGGGTTGTGGATATCAACTGAAATGTTGCGTCTCCACTGTTTTTAGGTTTTTTCGAACCTTTGAAATTTGGGTTGTGGATATCAACTGAAATGTTGCATCTCCACGGTTTTGGATTTTGCAAGTATCGATGAAATGTCGCTTCCCTGCTATTTTGGAAGTGTCGAACGTGGTTCGCATGCTTCCAATTTGTGCGAGTATCGACTAAGCGTCGCTTCCCCCGTGGCTTTTTGAAAAACCATTTTTTTTTGTTTAAAGGCACGAGGGTCATAAGTTTTGACCTAAAACCATTTTGGCGGTAAAAGGCCGGGTGGACTAGGGTGGAAATCCCTGAATCCGGATTTTGTTTCAAACCACGAATTTTGGGTTCAAGGATTGAAAATTTTGGTCAAGTTATGGAAAGGTTCCTAAACTTGGATTTTTTTTTGAACAATGAAACAGTGAAAGTAAGCATTGTTTGAATTTCTAGAAATTTCAACATTTGATATGAAAATTCTAAAAGGAGTGGGTTTGACGAGCTTGTACTTGGAAACCGGTTTTGGCCGTATAGGCATTGCTTTAAGGGTAGTACCGCTTTAAGAACTTGCCGTTGATGGGCAGCATACATCTGTCACCCTCCATGTTTAGGAGTGCATATGCGCCGTTGGGGAAAACCTTGTCGATGACGTAGGTTCCCTCCCATTTTGGCTCAAATTTGCCTTTAGACTTGTGAGCGAAGACCATTGGTCTTTTTACCGCAAGAACCAAGTCACCCTTTTTGTAGGCGCGTTGCCTGACCTTTTTGTCGAAAGATCCTGCCATGCGTGCTTGGTAAAGTTCAATGCTTTGTTGAGCTTCGAGCCGTCTCTCATCGAGATTGTCCAGCTCACGGAGTCGCAATTTGACATTGCTTTCTTGAGTCATGTCATTTTGCAAGGATACCCTCAAGGAAGGAATCTGTACTTCCAAGGGCACGATGGCTTCGTATTCATAGACTAAGGAGAATGGTGTGCTATGCGTTGGTCCTGGAACGGTGGTTCGATAGGCCCACAAAGCTTCAGACATTTTGTCGCTCCAGTCTCTTTTATGACTAGAGACCATTTTCTTGAGGATTTTGTAGAGTGTTTTGTTGAAAGCTTCTACTAATCCGTTTGCTGCTGGATTGTATGGAGTCGAAGGATAGCTTTGGATTTTGTATTTGTCGCAGAACCTGTAGAATCGATGATCCCAGAGTTGTGGTCCGTTATCATGGACGAATCTTTTGGGTATGACGAAAAGACAAATGATGTTGGTGCGCAAGAAGTGAAGGACTGATGAGGTCTTCATTTCGTTAAGCGCAAATGCTTCTGACCACTTGGAGAAATAATCCGTAGCGGCGAAGATGAAGCGATGACCTTTGCTTGAAGGGGGAGAAATAAGACCTATGATGTCTATACCCCAGGCTTCGAAAGGCCATGAAATCGCTGTAGGATGTAGCCATTATGGAGGCATGTGAATGTAATCTCCATGAACTTTGCATTGTTGGCAGCGCTTAGCAAATTGCATTGCATCAGCTAGCATGGTAGGCCAGTAATAACCTAACCTTTTTATTTGATCATGGAGCTTCGGACCAGCCTGATGAGCTCCGCAAAGTCCAGCATGAACTTCTTTGAGTGCTTCTTCAACCTCTTATTGTGACAAGCAGCGTAGAAGTACTCCGTTGAAGGATTCCCTGTAAAAGATTTTTGAAGGAATATCCAAATGAAAGCTTGGGGTTTGCCTTTGGATGCTTACCCGTTCTTTTGGATCTTCAGGTAGGATTCCGAACATAATGTAATCAATGAACGGATCCCTCCAGTCGCCGATTGAAGTTTGAAGGATTGAAATCCGACTTCCAACCACTAGGTGGCATTCAGCATCTGCTTGATGTGTGTTAAGAGGAGGAAGGATTCTTCTTTTGCACACTGTGATTTGCATGTTTTCCCCTCCTGGATTGCCATAGATGCGGCAAGTCCAGCCAGGGCATCTGCATGTATGTTTTCACCTCTATGAATGTGGGTGATGTGACAGATGTCAAACTTTTGCAGAAGCGATTGTGCCTTGTTATAGTAAGGCAGCAGATCAAGCTTCCTGACTTCAAATTTCTGATTCATCTGGTTGACGATCAGTTGAGAGTCTCCAAAGACTTCCAGCATGGTGATACCGGATTCGATGGCCAGTTCCAATCCTAGGATCAGAGCTTGATATTCAGCTGCATTGTTTGTGCATGGTTCCAGTAGCGAGAAAGTGTGTGGAATCATGTATTTGTCGGGGCGAACAAAGAGGATGCCAACTCCCGAGATCAGCTGTCTTTTTTCATTTGTCCGGGTTGCACCATCAAGTACATGTCCCAGGAAGCATTTTGTGAGAAAATCTCCACATTGTAGACTGGTTTGTCTGGGAGATCATCTCTGAGTGGAGAATCTTTAGGCAATGGATGCTCTGCGAGGAAGTCCGCTAGAGCTTGCCCTTTGTTGATTGCCTTTTGTGGTACATACCTAATATCAAATTGTGACAGAAGGATGGACCATTTTGCCAGTCGGGCATTGAGAGAACCTGCTTTTGTGACAAGGACCTTCAAGAGGTTGATCCTCGAGACTAGGTAGACTGTGTTGGAAAGCAAGTAGTGACGCAGCTTTTATACGGCGAACATCACTGCAAGGCATTCTTTTTCGACTGGAGAGTAGCGATGCTCTGCACCAACTAGCATGCGGCTGAGGTAATATAGAGCAGTTTCTTTTCTTTCATCATTTTCTTGTGTAAGCAGAGCGCCCAGAGAGTGATCAAGGGCTCTTGTGCACAAGATGAATGGTTTTCCAGTGGTAGGAGCAGCTAATACTAGAGGTTTTGTCAAGTATGACTTGATATCTTGGAATGCAGCTTCACAGTCAGCATCCCAGACAAAGTTAACACATTTTTTCATCAACCGGGAGAATGGACGGCATTTCCTCGAAAGATTGGAGATGAACCGTTTGATTTAGGCCAATCTCCCTTGAAACCCTTTGAGTTCTCTCAAGGTTCTTGAAGAGGGCATTTCTAGAACGACTTTGACTTTTATGGGGTCAAGCTCTATTCCAGCTTTCTGAACTAAGAATCCGAGGAACTTATCCGACGAGACGCCGGAGAAGCATTTCAGAGGATTCATTCGCAGTTTGTGTTTGCGAAGCCAGAGGAAGACCTCTCGAAGGTCTTCAAGATGATCTTCTTTTCTTTTGCTTTTGACGGCGAGGTCATCAACGTAATATTCGACCGTCTTGTGCTGCATATCTTGGAATATCTTCATCATAGCCCTCTGATATGTGGCACCAGCATTTTTCAGACCAAATGGCATGACAGTGTAGCAATACACGCCAAATGGGGTCCGAAAGGATGTATGTTTTTCATCTTCAGGATGCATCTTTATCTGATTGTAGTCAGAGAAACCACCCATGAATGTCATTCGCTTGAATCCACAGGTATTATCAATCATTACCTCTGGTATGCGGAGCAGAAATTCATCTTTTGGGCATGCGCCATTCAGGTCTCTATAGTCAATACAAACCCTGATCTGCCCGTTCTTCTTTGTCACGGGGACAATGTTGGCCAACCATTCAGGATGTTGTTCCTCACGGATGAAGCCGACGCTTTTGAGTTTTTGAACTTCTTTTTCAATTTTATCGATCACATCTGGACGGAATCTTCTTTGACCCTGCTTGACAGGCTTGATGTCTTTTTGAAGATTGAGTTTGTGGACTGCTATTTTGGGGTCTAAGCCAGTCATTTCAGCATAAGACCATGCAAAACAATCAACGAACTCACGAAGAAAGGCGATATACTCGGGTAACTCATCATCCTTTATATTCTTGCTTATGAATACAGGACGTGGGTTATCTGGTGTTCCCAAGTCTATTTTTTGAACAGGATCTTCTGTTGGAAGGTTCGAAGGTGGCTCCTCCACAATATTTTCGGAGGCTTCCAGCTCAACGAAACCTTCTGGGGTTTCAAGGGTATTTCCAGACCAAGGTTTTATTCCTTTCCACGGGTCTTCTTGATCGGCAATTTTCCCAAGGCTTGCTATGAGATGATCCCAGTCGCCTGTTGAAACCGTGTCGAAGTAGGCTACTTCTTTTGGAGATGTGGGTTTTTTTGGGTCAGAAGACCACACGTCTGTGCCATCGGACAACTCCTCTTCATTGTCAGAGAAATCGTACCAATTGGATGAGCTTCCTGGATCTTTGTCAGGTGACTCATTGAAGAGATATCCAGGGAAATCAATGTCTTCATGGACTTGAGATGTTGAGGCTTGGTCAGTAAATTGACTTTTAAGCCTTTGTGTCAACTGTCTCAGGGGAGTGTCGGGATCAAACCCTAACCCGTGTGAAGATTTCTCTATGAATTCGTAGAGTCTCTAATATTCCAGCTGGCTTTTGGTCAAGACTGGCCCCAATGGTGTGAGAATATGACGTCCTTCTCCCAAACCGACTGGGTTTTTAGCATCATATCCCATTTTCTTCATAATAGCTTGTGCCACAGAACTATATAAGGATAGTTGAGGCATACCTTTATTTTGGAAAGGTTCAAGCACGGAGTTTGATGAAGAGGCATCCGATCTATGGAAGAAGATCGGTTTTTCCTTTGCTGAGGTTGCTGGAACAACGAAGGAAGCTGACGTAGGATCTTCTATGTCAGAAGTTGTCTCCATTGGAGTAAGAGCAGGCTGAATTTACTGAGTGTCAGCTTGGCTTGACGATGTGTCATCTTCTGGCTCTGAATCCAAATCCGTGTCTTGCATGATAGACACGAAAGAGACAACAAATTTGCCCCAAGACTTTTGCTTTGCCTTTTTCACTTTAGTTGTGATGACCATTGGCTTGAAGGTTTGAGGGAGATGACGAAGGGAGTTTGAATGCTCTCTTCGGATTTACTGGATGGTTTGTTTTCTTCCGGTGATTGTTGAGGAGCCTTGCCTTTATCTTTCTGGAGATTTTCGGCAAAGGTTGCTGTGTGCTTCTCCTCTTCTTCTTTTTCACCTTCATACATTTGTGAGTCTGCGAAGTGGACTTCTTTACCTTTGAAGGGTTTTCTGTCCATAAACACTCGATGTATCATGCGGTCGTCGCCAACAAACTTGATGCATTGATGTAGAGTTGAAGGGACAACACCATTCTCGTGGATCCAGGGGTGTCCGAGAAGGATGTTGTAGCATGAAGGGGTTTTTATTGCATACACAGTGATCTCAGTGATAAGATCACCAATCTGCAACTTGAACCTGATTTTGCCGATAGGCCTTTGAGTACTCCCATCGTTTCCAAAGATAGATACAGATGTGTGGCTCAGTTTGATGGGTGGGATGCCCAACTCTTTGAGAGCCGATGTGGAGATGAGGTTGAGTGCAGAACCTGGGTCGATCTGAACTCTGTGCATAGGCATTTCCTTGATGTACCCTGTGAAGTATAGGGGTCGGTTGTGCCTTGTTTCGCCAAGTAGGAGATCGTCCTTAGTAAAGGCAATGGTTGCATTGGCAGCTTTTTGAACCGAGAGGCATTCAATGCATGATCCCTCAATTTTCTTCTTTTCTCCCTTTGAGGAAGCTTCTGAGTTTTTGACCCGGTAATCCATTTCAATTTGGAGGACTTGCGGGGCATGTTTGTCGACATCCTTATTCAGCTTTTGTAATTCTGAAATGAGATTATCATGAGTGTGCAGAGACATTCGCAATAAATCTAGGATGTGCAGACGTGCAGGTATGTGCTTGAAGTGTTCAATCAAGTCATACTTGAAAGCCTCCTTAGGGCCTGCATGTTCATCATTGTTGCCACTAGGGGCGCTTACAACATCTTTTCCTGAAGGATTTACATATGTAAAGGAAGATTGGTTGTAATTTTTATGGTAGTCTTGGCCAGAGCCGGTGCCTCTGCCAACCTCGAGAGCTTCTTGAGAAGGGTCTTCGTTTGGAAGATTGTCTTAAGGATCAAGAGGCTGTTGTTTTTCATTTGCTGAGGATGTATCTGCAGCAGCATTGCCATCCTCAGTGATTGTGTTGCATGGAGCATTTTTCGGGAACAAGTCCTGAACAACATCCAGCAACTTTTCTTCTTCGTTGACCAATTCATCGTCCCAAGTATCACTAGCTGGGAATTCTTCAGTCAGGAAGGGTGTGAACTTTGAAGTCACAGTCTCAGGAGAAGAAACCTGAGAGGGTGTCGTCTCAGTGAAAGTCACGTGAGATGAGGTGGCTCCAGAAGATACATTGCTAGGCATCGCCGGAGTGTAAGTGATCTCATCAGACGATGCTTCGGAAGATCTATAATCCCGAATTATCACATTACAGGAAGCTCTAACAGGAGACATTGCCTGATCGGAGTCAGACTCATCCTCGGATGTAAGAGGATCGTCTATCCAGCAATTTTCTCGATTTTCAGGAGTTTAGGGATGATGTACCTGATGGTCTTCAGGGACTTCAGGCTCTGGATTGCGAGGAAGCTCGTTGACACGGTCTTATTCTTATTCTAGAGCGAGATGCTGCAAGATCCTTGCATATTCTTCAAGACCAGGCATGGGAGCCAAATCTTCTTCTTCATCAGCTCTTTGTGGCTCAACATGGTTGATTTCCATTGGAGCAATGACAGGTGCTGGTTCAACAACATTTTCTTGTACAGCCTTTTGGTCTTCTTCATCATCAGACCAGGATCCTTGCGGCTGTAGGGCCTTATACCAGATTACTGGCATAAGATGAGTCTCAGGAACCCATTCTTCATCGGAGAGATATTCTCCTGTTTCAAGGGACTCCTCCTACTCGTCGGTGTAGTTGGATTCGAATCCATCATCTGTGTCGCTGGACTCGTATCCATCAATGGAGAATCCAAATACCGAATTGCAAGAGTATGATACCCCCTGCGTGGCTTCTTTGAATTGAGGTGGCATGAAAACACTGAGAGTGAATTTTCTTACCCCCTTTGAAGTCTCTGAAAGGGACATTTTTGTTGCCTCCAGTGAAGCGGTAGAGGAAGACTCTGCCTTTTCTTGGACTTCTTGTTTTGGCTGGGTCTTCTCTTGCCGTTTGAGCTTGAGGAGATGTTTCCTAGCCTGCCTTCGCTGTTGAGCTGTAGGCTTTGTTTTCACGACCTTCCAATTTTCATCTTCCGGGAGATCGGGATGTACCCATATGGGTTGTCCGTCTGGTGTCGGGTAAGGAACCAGTTCCTCGAACGCTTGGATTGAGTTTAACACCTTGAAGGAAGTAGTGATCTTCTTCTTCGGTGATTTTGATGTTTGCCCACATGTCACCATGTTGACGGAGGCAGACCCATAGTTTTTGTCAAAGGTGATGACTCCGTTTTTCCACATCTCGTTATTTTCTCCCTCACAATGAAGCATTGATTGAGAGGATGCGAGATCATCTGGTGGTATGGACAGTACCGAGGATCGTTGGTTTTGCCAACATCACCCGGTCTTTTGGGTTCAGGCAAGGTGAGCTTGCCGTTTGCCACAAGAGCCCCGAAGATTTCATCAACATTTTCATCAAACGGGTATTTCTTCTCTACTCGTTCTTTGAAGGCATCTGAGAGTTCAGGTCTCTTACCAGCAGCTTTATTTTCAGCTTTCTTTGGTGGCTGAAGAGCTGACTTGGTCTGCACATTGAGGATCTCTTTTTTCTTTGGTTTTGAGGTTGCAATGGCGGTTGGCACTTTTCTTGATGATTTCTGATTGTTGAGGTCTTTAATCACCGTTTCAGCTTCCATGGAAGCTTCTAGGAGTTCTCCCAGGTTTTTTGATTTGTTGCCGATGATCATGGAGCGGATTCTAGCTCTCATGTTGTTTCGGCAGATGTCGACTAGCGACGCTTGTGGCAGTACATCAGAGCATTTGTATGCCATTACTTTCCACTTTTGATTGATGTCATATGTTGACTCATTCTCCCCCTATTTTAGGATGCACAGTTGAGCCATAGTAGCGGGATGATCCTCACCTTTGAAGTGAGTCAGGAAGCGTGTCTCTAGCATGGCCCAAGTTTGGATGGAGTCCTCCGGCAGAGTGGTGTACTAATCGAAAGCCGTACCTTTGAGGGTACTTGCAAAGAAGCGGATCTTGAGTGCATCTTGATCCGTGATAGCTCCCATCGGGATCTTGATGTGGTTGACGTGCTGTCTGGCTGATCCTTTCCCGGTATATGTTTGGAGAGTAGGATGCTTGAATTTTGTAGAGAACTGGACCGAGTCCATCCATAAGGGATATGGTGGCTTGATCCCATGCTCCTTGAGTATATCCTCTTCTTTTGCTTTGGCGAGGATACTGTCTACGTCCTTTTTGGTAAGGGCACGTGACTCGTTTTCTTCTCCATTTACCTCATCGTCTTGATGATTCGTAAGAGGTTCATTGTTCGCCTGATTTTGGAAGGCGAGGAGAAGGTTTTCCATCAGAGTTTCAATCCTCTGCTAGCCTTGTTCCACTGTTGGATGCGTGTGATCGTATCATCTTGAGGTGGATTGCGGGGTGGTGGCTCAGAATTTGTAGCCAAGACGTTCATCCTTCATGATTCGAACGAAGAAACTGTCCTGGTAACTGAGCTGGGGCTCATTCTTTTTTATGAAGAGCTTGATGAAGGATCACTCTGCCGTCCTTTGCTTGAAGGAGCAGGGGATTCTTCTGAGTGTCTTCTTGTCCTGGAGACGCTGCGGGTCACCGGACGTCGGACATGGATTTTTGTTGCTGACTTTTGGCGTCTTCTGGTCTTTCCAACCATATGGACGGCAGCAACTTGGTTGGGTCTTTCTTTTTTGACCCATTTGGGAGAGACTTGAAGTGTAGGAGGCTGTGTCCTTTGCTTCTCTAGTCTCTTTTGTCGGTACGACGCACGACGGCTTATGCGACGAGCAATTTGAGCTTCGGTCAGCTCTGGCTGGGCTTTGACAACGAAGGATGTGCTCTCTCCGGCGCAGCAGCCGAGCTTGTCTTCTTTGTAGTTGGGCAAGGACAGGATGCGAACCCGGTCCTTCGCCTGTTGCAGCGAAGCTTTGAAATTTTGGAGTTCGACCCCTGTAGAGATGAAGGGTCGAACTGCAGGTTTGTAGGCCTTAGCAGGTGTTTGCATAGGCCTTGTGATGCATGACTTAATTTTGGGCTTGTAGGAACAAGCCGACTCATGCTGGGATGACTTGGGAGTCAGGTTGGAGATGGGTCTCTCCTCTTTCATGTAGGCAAGATGGTAGAACTGGTTCTCCTTAAGTGGGGCCAGGTATGCTGGCTTGGAGGATGTTTGGGACCTTCTTTGTTTTGGTGAAGGTCTTGGGGACCAAGTCTTGGGATAGTCCTGGTCGTTTGCGGGTCGAAGCTTCGTGGGGCTGCCACGGGCTTTGGGCCTTCTGGTGCTCGCCTTTGGTGTCACAGTAATGACACGTTGAGAGGCGAGTTTCTGCTTCTTGGAAGGAGCAGTTTGTTCTTTGGGAAGTGGGAATGGTCCCAGCGTCCCAATGACAATAGTCCGGGGAGTGGAGGTCGACCCGGAGTTCAGAGAGTTGCAGAGGGAGTTGACGCTTCGGCAGCTGATGGGGCGCTTGTAGGTGCGCGTGGCTTACTTCTGTTAAAGCATAAGTTGGTGCTTGTTCTCGTCAAAGGTAATGGTTAGTGAAGCTGCCATTGTTAGTTTTCGAAAAGTTTCTGAAACAAGACGACATCCATTAGTAATCACAAGAATATAATGATCATAAATGGGAAGTTCTATGGTTTTGTCTTTTCAAATCGCTCGAGGGAAATGACCCAAGCAATATGAAGAAGGCAAGAAGCCATAGATGGTACAATTGTTCTAATCGCAGGTATGGTAAGCCCAGAATGAGCATCCCAGTGACTGCTAGAAGCAATTGTGAACTTAAATTCAACTTATCGAGAAGCAGAGCTTGCTCGAGGGAAGAAGAATATAAAGTGGAGTTACAAAATGTGCCGGTCGCGAATACAGTAGACCCTGAAAGGGCGTACTAGTACTGCTAGACCCAAATGTTTTGAGACCGCATTCATGAGATGAGATTCTCTGTTTTGAAAGGTCTAGATTGGATTCATCAAAGAGAGCAGATGGTATTCCGATCCAAATACGGTCTCAGTGATTTCCGCGAGCGCCAGTACTCAGAAGGAAATGAACCATAATTTCTCGGATCTGAATCCAAAAATGACGAGTTTTTTTTTTTTTTTGAAAGGCCAATGTCAGGTTTTTTTTAAGGTCTCAGCGATTTCCGCGAGCGCCAATGCTTAGAAAGGAGGAGACCAAAATTTCCCCAATCTAAACCCAAAAAGATGGAAGTTTTTTTTTTGAAGATTTTTTTTTCAGGATTTTAAAAAAAAAAATCTTTTTTTAATTATTTTTTATTAATTTCTTTTAAGATTTTTTTTTTGAAATTTTTATTTATTTTAAAAAATTTTATTTTGTAATTTTCTTATTTAAAAGACGAGAGAGTGCACATAGGCCTCCTAACCTGGTCTTATGAAATCTCGATTGATAGAATTGCCCCCAGGTAAGGGTAGGATTACTTAATGAACCCGTTTGGAGGACCCTTGCCTAGAACAGTCAAGCCGTCTCCACACTCTGGACAAGGCTTTTCTTGAATCAACCGTGATAAAAAAACGCAGTTGGTTTAACCTTAGTGGTCTATGTCTTTTTTTTTTGGTTTTTTTTATCTCCAATAGACTCATCGAAGAGAAATAATGGCCCAATCCCCGATCCGAACACGGTCTCAGCGATTTCCGAGAGCGCCAGCGCCCAGAAGGGAGAGGATCAAAGTTTCTCAATTTTGAATCTAAAATGAGAAATCCGATTTTTCTATTTTTTTTTCTAATGAACTCATCGAAGAAAAACAATGGCCATTTCGACAATTCGAACCGGCTCAACGATTTCCGCGAGCACAGAGACGAAACGAAAAGGATCAAAGTTTCTAAATTTTGAGTCCAAACTAACAAATCTGATTTTTTTTTGTTGAAAAGAGAAAGAGTGGAAATAAATTCAAAGAAATTGAAATTTCCAAAAAATCTCATCTCATTTTTTTTAGATGCAGAATTCAACATAGGCCTCCAATTAGAAAGTAGCCAAAGAATCAAGAAAAGAAGTATAAGCATAGAGCAATAGATATGATATGCAAATATTTCATTTCTAGCATCGTGTTCTCAAAAGAACGAGTCCCACCGGGTGGAGCCAGCTTGATGGAACAGCGCATTCTGCCCGGTTCTACTAGGGTCGGCGGACGTGGGAGTCCGTTTGGGTACGACCCTTTCGTAACCGGGGGCAGAGGCGTGCATCAATATTTTTTTGTGTGGGTGTGCCAGATTTTCTATTTTACTTGGAATTACAAGTGGTGATCCGGAGATCGACCTTCGCAAGTAAAAAGGAAATCAACTTCTTTCAAGTTTTCCATTGCACATATATTTAAGAAAAGAGACCTTTTTCTTGGTTTGCCGTGAAAGGCGATTTTTTGGCATTTATAGCCGATTTTGGCGTTTATAGCCGATTTTTGGCGTTTATAGCTGATTTTGGCGTTTATAGCCGATTTACAATTCTTATCAATAATGAAAGACAAGAGTTGTGATTTTTGTCTCTTTTGGAAAAATACAAACTACAATTAAAAGCAAGAAAAGGAGGATCTAACTTCTCAGGAGATTGTGGGGGACCCGTTTAGATTGACAGTCGCAAGCCATATGTGGACTTCGCCATCATCCATGCAGATGAGAATAGAGGATGCTATTGATTCGCTTGGCTTGGATATAACCTCAGGTTTTTAGAGGACAAAGACCAAAAGGAGGTCCTATATCCAATAAAAAGCTAAGTAGACGGGCTGAAAAGCCACGTCTAAGCCATTGGAGGCAGAAGGAGAAGGGAAGGACCTTGGGGGGGGGGTACCCCCCACGGGACTTTTGTCACCTTGTAGCGGTGGTCGGTGTAGAACTTTCGCAGAGTTTTCTCTCTTTGATGCCTTTTTCTGTCCTGAATTTCCGGATTTTCTGCAGTCTATTGTGCTTTTTTTTCTGTGATGTCCTATCTTCTTGGAGTGCTCTCCTATTTATAGGCTTTTTGGTAGCCATTTAGGAGGGTTTATGGGCTTTTATTGTCATTAAGCCGCATAATGGGAGGAGTTACAGGATTTAATTCCTTTATTTTGTAACTCCTTTTTCTTGGAGTGCTCTCCTATTTATAGGCTTTTTGGTAGCCATTTAGGAGGGTTTATGGGCTTTTATTGTCATTAAGCCGCATAATGGGCGGAGTTATAGGATTTAATTCCTTTATTTTGTAACTCCTCCTTCTTGGAGTGCTCTCCTATTTATAGGCTTTTTGGTAGCCATTTAGGAGGGTTTATGGGCTTTTATTGTCATTAAGCCGCATAATGGGAGGAGTTACAGAATTTAATTCAAATGTTGTCCAAATGATCTGAAATTTGACGTGTAGCCCTTTGGATGTATTTTGAGACCATCCATAGGCTCTAATCGAAGATTTGGTGTCTCCGATGCTTTCGTCGCCGGGAGCTCCTTTTCAGCTGTCGGAGAAGTGAATTTAGGCCAAATGATTTTGAAATGGCCCGAAACTTCTGGTGTACTCCTCTTTTGGCTGTCTTGAAGGATCTTACAGTTTTTGTTTGATTCTGACAAGATTTGATTTTTTGAAAGTAGCATTGCCTATTTATGGCAGGTTGCGACTTCATGCGGTTTTCTAGATCTTGAAGAAGTAAAGTGACATTTTTGTGTCAACAGTCACCACTACCCTGTCGGTCCAACATGTCTGACATAGCCACGACGAGGATCTAACTCGGTAGCAGCAGGAAAATGTTTAACTGTCTCATAAGTGACATGCTCATCATCTCTATATGACCCTCATCCCCGGGAGAGTCAGGTGGAATTCCTGTTGATGATGAAGAAGTAGAAATACTTGACTCACTCTCCTCGTCCACGTCCTGTCCCCTTGGCTCACTTGTATCAGGCGCGCGCCCCTGTTGCATTGTCAAGTTTATTTCTTCCAACCTTTCTGAGGCCCTCATTGGCTCAGGCCTATCCCCAGTCAAGTCCTCCATCAACCCCTCTAACTCTGAGTCTTGGTCTAACACCAGTTCTTCTTGTTCCTCCAGCCATTGACCTAACACAGTCCTCTTCTGAAAAGATATAGTCCAAATTAATTGGACAAAAATAATCCCAGTGATCCTCAAACTGTCTTCTCCTTTTATTTCTACTCCGGAGCTTGAGGTTGTAGTGGATGTAGACCAATTTATGTAGCTTCAACATTGTTAATCTATTTCTTTGTCTTGTGTGGATAAAGGAGAAGGTGCTCCAGTTTCTTTCACAATTGGAAGACGATGTTGTTTGACTAAGGGCTTTAATAGCAATCATCCTTAGTGCAGGAGCACTCTCTCCATAATTCAACCACCATTCAGTTGAGAAAAAAAATAGAAATGATATTAGAGTCAATAAAATAATAATAAGTCCTTGAATAATATAGAAATGACATTACAAATTTAAAATCAATACCGGGATTGGTCTGTGTAATAGCTCTCCTCGTAGTCGTCGTTCCAAAGCTTCTAGCACGTACATTGTATATATCAATCTGAAGACATTAACATAATAAAATAAATTAGAGAAATTACAATGTTATACTTTCTCCCTTAATTAGCCTACCTGATTAGTAGCCCAAATTGCTTCATATGTATTCGCTGCCAGTCTTTCAATTACATTTTTTAATCCCAAACGGATTTCATCAGATATATGTCCATCCAAAAATTGTGGATTAAAAAAGTATCCTGTAAAAGTACCAATGAATTTTAGTCAATGATAAATTAATATAGTGAGGCCAAATTGAATACAACAATTCAAATATTAAAGGAAATAGCCTTTACTTACCAGCAGTGTGTAAATCATGTTTCAATTGTCGTCCCCATCGATCGTCGATGATCTTCCAATACTTTTTGTAATATCTACAATCTGCTTGAATAGCCAGCTTTGATCTCTCCATGGCCTCATGTAAGAAGCCCATTGTTGGCTTATCATCGCCGTCAACCAATCGAAGAACCTTTATTAGGGGACCAAAAACATTCAAAACACCCTTCACATGAGGCCAAAATTTATTGGACTCAATTGTTTTACATACTTCTATTGTAATGGGACTTGGTCTCTTTCCCCATTTTGAATTCATGAACTCTTGTGATTTTATTAATTGCAGAAGTCCTTCTCTATACTTGTAAACACCTTCGATGGCAATAAAGTGGGTGGCAAATCTAGTGATGCCAGGCCGCAGTAGTTCATGGTTGTCTGTATGTGTTTTCATCATGGAAATGAGTCTATATGACTGATAAAAAAAATTGGTGATCTGCTTTATCTTACCAATCACTTGCTTCATGACTTTTCCTTTTGTAATATCTTCAAGCATTAAATCCAGGCAATGTGCTGCACATGGAGACCAAAAAATCCTTGGCCTTTGTTTCATAAGCATCATTCCTGCAGCCTTCATGTTTGCAGCATTATCGGTAACCACCTGAACTATACAATCTGCCCCAACTTCTTCAATCACATCATTCAATAACCTATTAATATATCTTGCATCTTGGATGTAATCAGTTGCATCAACTGATTTGATAAACATCGTGCCCATAGACAAGTAGATTAGAAAATTCAAGAAATGATGATGTGTGATAGTCGTCCACCCATCGCACATTAGTGTGCAACCTCTTTCCTTCCATGCCCATTTGAAAGTTTCCACCCAAGCCTGCAACTCATCATACTTTTTCTCAACACATACATGCCCAATCTCGTAAGGGGTGGGTGCCTTTATACCTGGACCATGTTCTGCAGATGCATCTAACATGGTGGTGAAATAAGGAGAAGATGCCTTGTTGGGTGGAATGCCTCCATCCAAAAAAAACTTTCCAGTAGCTCTCACTAGATTATCTATTGCTTTACCAAACTTGCCCTTTAGTGCTTTTATGATGCCTGGCTGCTTTGATGTTGGTTTTCTATATGCAAATGGGTCAGTTGGCCCCACCACATCTGGCCTACGAGGTGCCTGTGTAGGAGGTCTTTCAACCTCCTCAATGTCTGGATCTTGACGGGGTTGTTTATGACTAAATGCCCGACGCAAACTCGCTCCCCCCGATCCGGCTGAACCACCTTGCTCATATTGGCTACCTCTAGCTGCTGCTTCATATTGCATTCTTCTCTTTTCTTCCTCCTCCTGAAGTGACCTTACATTTTCTCTCCTAGCCCTTGTCATTTTCGGGTCTTCATCGTCATCATCAGAGGAACCAAATTCCTCTTCTCTGCATGCTTCAAGTTCCTCGGTTCTTCTTCTTTCTTATACTACTTTTTTTGTGCAATTGCCTTAAGGAGCCCCTGCATTTCAGCTCTCACATTTGGTGGCACTTTAGGACATTTTATCACCTGTCCTGATACATGTGCCAAATGTTGTTTCAATCGGGTAATCCCCCCATTGAGAACCTTTTCACAATAATTACATTTTATTTTGCTTTTACTTCCTACTGCTTCACCGTGACTCCATGCTGGATCTATGTCACGCACCATTGTTCCTATAAAAGAAGACATTCATATAATAGTAATACTCTAACAACAATTATAGTTTTAATAAAATCATTTTCAAAGTCCTAAGCCTTTGGTAGTTAATGTATCATAAATATTAAATACACTTGAACAATTATTTTTAGAAAAAACTAAAGACTTAATAAAATCATTTTCAGTGTCCTAAATATATAGATCTAGCATAAAAGTATGTAAATCAATCATTTACATGCCACACAATTATCATGAATCATTAAAAGAACATATTTATGATGAAATCCACAAAAAATAATATATTATAATTCAAAAATTAGAAAATTAGAAAATAAAATAAATAAAATAAAAATCTAAATGATGTTTATCACAATGAGTAGATGTAGATCTATCATCTACACACTATTAATAAGCATTTAGTATCATAAATACTCTAACAATTCACAACAATTGTTTTTAGAAAAAATAAAAATTTAATAAAATCATTTTCAAAATCCTAAATATGTAGATCTAGCATAAAAGTATGTAAATCAATCATTTACATATCATACAATGATCATGAATCATTAAAAGAACATATTTATGATGAAATCCCAAAAAAATGATATATTATAATTCAAATATTAGAAAATTCAAAAATAAAATAATTAAAATAAAAATCTAAATCATGTTTATGATTATGAGTAGATGTAGATCTATCATCTACACACTATTAATAAGCATTTGGTATCATAAATACCATAACAAGTAACAAAAAATATTTTTAGAAGAGATAAAGATTTAATAAAATCATTTTCAAAATCCTAAATATATAGATCTAGCATAAAAGTATGTAGATCAATCATTTACATACCATACAATGATTATGAATCATTAAAAGAACATATTTGTAATGAAAGTTCAAAAAAATGATATATTTTTATTCAAATATTAAAAAATCCAAAAATAAAAAAATTGAAAAAAAAAATACAAGTGACATTCTCATGATTTCTAATTTTCCATGCTTCATCTAAAAAAAACACATAAATACATAATAAAATATTTAAGTTGATTTTCTCTTACCTTAAATAATATTTTCTTGAAGAAAATATGCAAGATGGGTGTGTGAATGTGTGGCTGCTGCTCTAAGGAGTTTGGATATGAGAGGAGAGGGGAAGAAGATGAAGAACGGGAAAAAATAGAGTTTTTGGGCTTTTAAGGGATCTCGGCCGATATTTTGAAAATATCGGCCGAGATCGTCACGGCCGATATGAACATCATATCGGCCGATATCTCGTGATATTTTGGCGAGTTGAAACCCGGTATCGCCGATACCCAGTTTTTAAAACCATGGCGGTGACGGCAGCAATTGGGTGAAGCCTTTTTGACTTCGTGGCCGTTTCAGTGCTGACTCCAGGTGGAAGTCGTGGACTGATCACGTCCTGCTGATTGGTGGGGCTGTTTTGAAGGAAGTCGGGGCTTTTGATGCGGTCAGCACCTTTAGGGAGACCATGATCTTTTCCGACGAGGCCTTCATGGCTATGTTGGAGTCATTCCTTCCACAAACCAATACCTTCATTGTGACAAATGGTGAGATTGGTTTCTCTTTGAAGGAGCTGAGCGCCATTACTGGATTGCCCATCCTTGGCAGATTCTATGAGGAGTTTATGCTGATCGACAGCGTCCTTGAGGAGAAGTCTGAGGAGTTTAGGCTTTTGTACTTTCAGCTCGTCGCCTTCTATGATTTTTTGAAGGAGAAAGAGGGCTCAAAAGTAAGATCCAGCAGTTGGAAGAGTTTTAGCTCTTCATCTCCCAACTTCTTTGAAAGTGGGGAGCCTTCTGATAGCATGACCCGGGAAGACAGGGCTAAGGATCTGGGTTCGAAGAAGATTTTGGCTATGCAAGAAGAGTTGAGAGATTTCTTTACGAGTACAAACGCCATATGTCCTGACATTGCACTGCGGAGAGTTCTCGCTGTTTACCTCACTTATTGGTTAGGTGAGGCCATTTTCACTGGAGGAGATGGAACGCATATCAGGCCATATTGTATTTTTATGGCTTCTCAGATGGCGTTTGGAGAGCAGCTTGCTTTGGTGCCAGCTCTTTACTCCTACTTGTGTACCGAACTGCAGGCTGCTGTTTTTTTTGTTCTGCTAGGGCTCCCTATGAATAGGGTATTTTCAGCCCATATCTTTTATTCGTGGTTTGTATACCACTGTCCTGGCTTCCACCGGCTGGGTGCTACATAGGATGATGATCCTCTCATGATTCGACTGGCTAAGGGCAAAGCTGTGTCCGAATCACTTTTGTTTGCCCGCATGAGGATCCGACGGTTCAGGGATGTCGAGATGGGGTTGTCTTCAGTGAAGCTTTCTCCGAAGTTGCAGCGTCAACTACCATGGTAAGCCAGTAATAACCTAATATTTTTATCTGATCATAGAGCTTGGGACCAGCCTAATGAGCTCCGCAAAGACCAGCATGAACTTCTTTGAGTGTTTCTTCAGCCTCTTGTTGTGACAAGCATCGTAGAAGTACTTTTTTGAAAGATTTCTTATAAAGGATTTTTGAAGGAATATCCAAATGAAAGTTTGGGGTTCGCCTTTGGATGCTTACCCATTCTTTTAGATCTTCAGGTAGGATTCCGAACATAGTGTAATCAATGAACGGATCCCTCCAGTCGCCGATTGAAGGTTGAAGGATTAAAATACCACTTGGTGGCATTCAGCAACTGCTTGGTGTGTGTTAAGAGGAGGAAGGATTCTTCTTTCGTATACTATGATTTGCATGTTTTCTCCTTCCTGAATTGCCATAGATGCGGCAAGTCCAGCCAGAGCATCTGCACGTATGTTTTTACCTCTACGAATGTGGGTGATGTGACAGATGTCAAACTTTTGTAGAAGCGATTGTGCCTTGTTGTAGTAAGGCAGCAGATCAGGCTTTCTGACTTCAAATTTCTGTTTCATCTGGTTAACGTTCAGTTGAGAGTCTCTAAAGATTTCTAGCACTGTGATACCACATTCAATGGCCAGTTCCAATCCTAGGATCAGAGCTTGATATTCAACTGCATTGTTTGTGCATAGTTCCAGTAGCGAGAAAGTGTGTGGAATCATGTATTTGTCGGGGCTAACAAAGAGGATGCCAACTCCCGAGATCAGCTATCTTTTTTCATTTGTCCTGGTTGCACCGTCAAAGTACATGTCCCAAGAGGCATTTTGTGAGAAAGTCTCCACATTGTAGACTGGTTCGTCTGGGAGATCATCTCTGAGTGGAGAATCTTTGGGCAATGGATTCTCTGTAAGAAAGTCCGCTAGAGCTTGCCCTTTGATTGCTTTTTGTCGTACATACCTAATATTAAATTGTGACAGAAGGATGGACCATTTTACCAGTCAGGCATTGGGAGAACCTACTTTTGTGACAAGGACCTTCTAGAAGTTGATCCTCGAGACCAGGTAGACTGTGTTGGAAAGCAAGTAGTGACGTAGCTTTTGTACGGCGAACATCACTGCAAGGTATTCTTTTTCGACTGCAGAGTAGCGATGCTCTGCACCTACTAGCATGCGGCTGAGGTAGTATAGAGCAGCTTTTTTTCTTTCATCAGTTTCTTGTGCAAGCAGAGCGCCCAAAGAGTGATCAAGGGCTCTTATGTACAAGATGAATCATTTTCCAGTGGTAGGAGCAGCTAACACTGGAGGTTTGGTCAGGTATGACTTGATATCTTGGAATGCAGCTTCACAGTCAGCATCCCAGGCAAAGTATACACCTTTTTTCATCAACTGGGAGAATGGACGGCATTTCCCCGAAAGATTGGAGATGAACCGTCTGATGTAGGCCAATCTCCCTTGAAGCCCTTTGAGTTCTCTCAAGGTTCTTGGAGAGGGCATTTCTAGAATGGCTTTGACTTTGATGGGGTCAAGCTCTATTCCAGCTTTCCGAACTAGGAATCTGAGGAACTTACCCGACGAGACGCCGAAGAAGCACTTCAGAGGATTCATCCGCAGTTTGTGTTTGCGAAGTCGGAGGAAGACTTCTCGAAGGTCTTCGAGATGATCTTTTCTTTTGCTTTTGACGGCGAGGTCATCAACATAACATTCGACCATCTTGTGCGGCATATCTTGGAATATTTTCATCATAGCCCTCTGATATGTGGCACCAACATTTTTCTGACCAAATGGCATGACAGTGTAGCAATACACGCCAAATGGGGTCCGAAAGGATGTATGTTTTTCATCTTCAGGATGCATCTTTATCTGATTGTAACCAGAGAAACCATCCATGAATGTCATTCGCTCGAATCCACAGGTATTATCAATCATTACCTCTGGTATGGGGAGTGGGAATTCATCTTTAGGGCATGCGCCATTCAGGTCTCTATAGTCAATACAGACCCTGATTTGCCCATTTTTCTGTCACGGGGACAATGTTGGCCAACCATTCAGGATGTTGTTCCTCACGGATGAAGCCGACACTTTTGAGTTTTTGAACTTCTTGTTCAATTTTATCCATCACATCTGGATGGAATCTTCTCTGGCCTTGCTTGACAGGCTTGATGTCTTCTTGAAGATTGAGTTTGTGGACTGCTATTTTGGGGTCTAAGCCAGGCATTTAAGCGTAAGACCAAGCAAAGCAATCAACGAACTCACAAAGAGAGACAATATACTCGGGTAACTCATCATCCATTATATTCTTGCTTATGAATACAGGACGTGGGTTATCTGGTGTTCCCAAGTCTATCTTTTGAACATGATCTTCTGTTGGAAGGTTCGAAGGTGGTTCCTCCATAATTTTTTCGGAGGCTTCCATCTCTACGAAACCTTCTAGGGTTTCAAGGGCATTTCCAGACCAAGGTTTTGTCCCTTTCCACGGGTCTTCTTGATCGGTAATTTTCTCAAGGTTTGCTATGACATGATCCCAATCACCTGTTGAAATCGGGTCGAAGTAAGGTACTTCTTTCAGAGACGAGGGTTCTTATGAGTTAGAAGACCACACGTCTGTGCCATCGGACAATTACTCTTCATTGTCAGAGAAATCGTACCAATTGAATGAGCTTCCTGGATCTTTGTCAGGTGACTCATCGAAGAGATATCCAGGGAGATCGATGTCTTCATGGACTTGAGATGTTGAGGATTGGTCAGTAAATTGACTTTTAAGCCTTTGTGTCAACTGTTTCAGGGGACTGTCGGGATCATACCCTAGTCCATGTGAAGACTTTTTTACATGGCCGTAGAGTCTCCAATCTTCCAGCTGGCTTTTGGTCAAGGCGGGCCCCAATGGCGTGAGAATACCGCGGCCTTCTCCCAAACCGACTGGATTTTGAGCGTCATAGCCCATTTTCTTCATAATAGCTTGTGCCACAGGACTATATAAGGATAGTTGAGGCATACCTTCATTTTGGAAAGGTTCAAGCATGGAGTTTGATGAAGAAGTATCCGATCTATAAAAGAAGATCGGCTTTTCCCTTGCTGAAGTTGCTGGAACAACGAAGGAAGTTGACGTAGGATCTTCTATGTCAGAAGGTGTCTCCATTGGAGTAAGAGCAGGCTGAACTTGCTGAGTGTTAGCTTGGCTTGATGATGTGTCATCTTCTGGCTCTGAATCTGAATCCGTGTCTTGCACGATAGATACAAAAGACACAATAAATTTGCCCTCAGACTTTTGCTTTGCCTTCTTCACTTTAGTCGTAATGACAAAAGGCTTCGAAGGTTTGAGGGAGATGATGAAGGGAGTTTGAATGCTCTCTTCGGATTTACCGGATGGTTTGTTTTCTTCCGGTGAAGCGGTAGAGGAGTCCTCTGCCTTTTCTTGGACTTCTTGTTTTGGCTGGTTCTTCTCTTGTCGTTTGAGCTTGAGGAGATATTTCATAGCCTGCCTTCGCTGTGGAGCTGTAGGCTTTATTTTCATGACCTCCCCATTCTCATCTTCCAGGAGATCAGGATGTACCCATATGGGTTGTCCGTCTGGTGTCGGGTAAGGAACCAGTTCCTCGGACGCTTGGATTGTGTTTATCACCATGAAGGAAGTAGTGATCTTCTTCTTCGGTGATTTTGGTGTTTGTCCACATGACACCATGTTGACGAAGGCAGACCCATAGTTTTTGTCGAAGGTGATGACTCTGTTTTTCCACATCTCGTTTATTTTCTCCCTCACAACGAAGCATTGATTGAGAGGATGCGAGATCATCTGGTGGTATGGACAGTACCGAGGATCGTTGGTTTTGCCAACATCACCAAATTTTTTGGGTTCAGGCAAAGTGAGCTTGCCGTTTGCCACGAGGGCCCTGAAGATTTCATCAACATCTTCATCGAATGGGTATATCTTTTCTACTCACTCTTGGAAGGCATCAGAGAGTTTGGGTCTCTTACCAGCAGCTTTATTTTCAGCTTTCTTTGGTGGTTGAGGAGCTGACTTGGTCTGCACATTAAGGACCTCTTTTTTCTTTATTTTTGAGGTTGCAATGGCGGTTGGCTCTTTTCTTGATGATTTTTTACTGTTGAGGTCTTTAATCACCGTTTCAACTTCCATGGAAGCTTCTAGGAGTTCTTCCAGGTTCTTTGATTTGTTTCCGATGATCATGGAGCGGATTATAGCTCTTATGTTGTTTCGGCAAATGTCGACTAGCGACACTTGTGGCAATACATCAGAGCATTTGTATGCCATTGCTTTCCACTTGTGAATGAAGTCATACGTTGACTCATTCTCCCCCTGTTTTAGGCTGCACAGCTGAGCCATAGTAGCGGGATGATCCTCACCATTGAAGTGAGTTAGGAAGCGTGTCTCTAGCATGACCCAGTTTTGGATGGATTCCTCTGGTAAAGTGGAGTACCAATCAAAGGCCGTACCTTTTAGGGTACTTGCAAAGAGGCGGATCTTGAGTGCATCTTGATCCGCGATAGCTCCCGTCAAGATCTTGAAGTGGATGACGTGCTGTCTGGCTGATCATTTCCCCGTATATGTTTGGAGAGTAGGATGCTTGAATTTTATAGGGAACGGGACCGAGTCCATTCATAAGGGATATGGTGGCTTGATCCCATGCTCCTTTAGTATATCCTCTTCTTTTGCTTTTGCGAGGATACTGTCTACGTCCTTTTTGGTAAGGGTGTGTGACTCATTTTCTTCTCCATTTACCTCATTATCTTGAAGATTCGGAGGAGGTTCATTGTTCACCTGATTTTGGAAGGCGAGGAGAAGGTTTTCCATCAGAGTTTCAATTCTCTACTGGCCTTGTTCCAACTGCTGGATGCGTGTAATCACATCGTCTTGAGGTGGATTGCGAGGTGGTGGCTCAGAATTTATAGCCAGGACGTTCATCCCTCGAGATTCGAACGAAGAAATTGTCCTGGTGACTGAGCTGGGGCTCATTCTTTTTTATGAAGAGCTTGACACTACACCAAAAATGAAAAATTGGAACGGATTACCGTTCCTAATTCGTGTGTTCCTAATCCGTTCATCCGTTCCTAAATCGTTCCTAATCCGTTAATCTGTTTCAAAAACAGAAAATTGAAACGGATGAACGGATTAGGAACACAAGGATTAGGAACGGTAATTCGTTCCAATTTCCCGTTTTTTGTGTAGTGTGAGGAAGGATCACTCTACCGTCTTTTGCTTGAAGGAGCAGGGGATTCTTCTGAATGTCTTCTTGTCCTGGAGACGTTGCGGGTCACCGGACATCGGACATGGATTTTGGATGCTGACTTTGGCGTCTTCTGATTTTTCCAACCATATGGACAGCAGCAACTTGGTTAGGTCTTTCTTTTTTGACCCATTTGTGAGAGACTTGAAGTGTAGGAGGTTGGGTCCTTTGCTTCTCTAGTCTCTTTTGTCAATACGACGCGCGGCGGCGTATACGACGAGCAATTTGAGTTTCGGTCAGCTCTGGCTGGGCTTTGACAATGAAGGATGTGCTCCCTCGGGCGCAACATCCGAGCCTGTGTTCTTTGTAGTTAGGCAAGGACAGGATGCGAACCCAGTCCTTCGCCTGTTACAGCTAAGCTTTGAATTTTTCGAGTTCGGCCCCTGTAGATATGAAGGGTCGAACCGAAGGATTGTAGGCCTGGCAGGTGCTTGCAGAGTCCTTGTGATGCATGACTTGATTTTGGGCTTGTAAGAACAAGCCAACTCATTATGGGTTAACTTGGGAGTCAGGTTGGAGATGGGTCTCTCCTCTTTCATGTAAGCAAGAGGGTAAAACTGATTCTCCTTGAGTGGGGCCAGGTATGATGGCTTGGTGGATGTTTGGGACCTTCTTTATTTTGGTGAAGGTCTTGGGGACCAAGTCTTTGGATAAACCTGGTCGTTTGCGGGTCGAGGCTTCGTGGGGGTGCCACGGGCTTCGGGCCTTTTGGTGCTCGCGTTTGGTGTCACGGTAGTGACACGTTGAGAGTCGAGCTTCTGCTTCTTGGAAGGAGCAGTTTGTTCTTCGGGAAGTGGGAATGGTCCCAGCGTTCCAAAGACGATAGTCCGGGGAGTCGAGGTCAACCTGGAGTTCAGAGAGTTGCCGAGGGAGTTGACGCTTCGGCAGCTGATGGGGTGCTTTTAAGTGCGCGTGTTTTGCATCTGTTGAAGCATAAGTTGGTGCTTGTTCTCATCGAAAGTAATGGTTAGCGAAGCTGCCATTGTTAGTTTTGAAAATTTCTGAAACAAGACCACATCCATTAGTAATCACAAGAATATAATGATCATAAATGGGGAGTTCTACGGTTTTGTCTTTTCAAATCGCTAGAGGGATATGACCCAAGCAATATGAAGAAGGCAAAACGCCATAGAGGGTACAATTGTTCTGATCGCAAGTATGGTGAGCCCAGAATGAGCGTCCCAGTGACTGCTAGAAGCAATTGTGAACCTAAATTCGACTTATCGAGGAGCAGAGTTCGATGTAAGAAGAATATAAGGTTGGAGTTACAAATGTGCCGGTCGCGAATACAGTAGACCCTGAAAGGGCGTACTAGTACTGCTAGACACAAATGTTTGGAGACCGCATCCATGAGATGAGATTCTCTGTTTTGAAAGGTCAAGATTGGATTCATCAAAGAGAGCAGATTGTATTCTGATCCAAATACGGGCTCAACGATTTTCGCGAGCGCCAATACCTAAAAGAGAATGAACCATAATTTCTCGGATCTGAACCCAAAAATTGACGAGAGTTTTTTTTTTTTTGAAAGGCCAAGATCGGGTTCATCAAAGAGAGCAAAAGGCATTCCAATCTGAACATGGGCTCAACGATTTCCGCGAGCGCTAGTGCTCAGAAGGGAGGAGACCAAAATCTCTCCGATCTGAACCCAAAAATGACGGAAGTTTTTTTTTTTGAAGATTTTTTTTAAAAATCTTTTTTTTATTTTTTTATTATTTATTTTTTAAGATTTTTTTTTAAAATCTTTTTTTTATTTTATTTATTTATTATTTATTATTTTAAAATTTTTATTAAAATTTTTTTTATTTTGAAAAATTTTATTTAAATGACGAGGGGGTACACATAGGCCTCCTAACCCGATCTTATGAAATCTCGATTGATAGAATTGCCCCCAGGTAAGGGTAGGATTACTTAATGAACCCGTTTGGAGGACCCTTGCCTAGAACGGTCAAGCTATCTCCACACTCTGGACAAGGCTTTTCTTGAATCAACCGTGAACAAAGAACGCAGTTGGTTTAACCTTAGCGGTCTATGTCTTATTTTTTAGATCCCAAATAGACTCATCGAAGAGAAACGATGGCCCAAATCCTTATTCGAACATGCTCAACATTTCTGCAAGCACGATGAATGATAGGAGAGGATCAAGGTTTCTCAATTTTGAATCCAAACTGAAAAAAACAACTGATTTTTTTTATTTTATCTCTATTGAACTCATCGAAGAGGAACGATGGCCCAAATCCTTAGTCAAACAGGCTCAACATTTCTGCAAGCACAATAAACAATAGGAGAGGATCAAGGTTTCTCAATTTTGAATCCAAAATTAAAAAAACTATTTTTTTATTTTTTTTATCTCCAATGAACTCATCGAAGAGAAACGATGGCCCAAATCCTTAGTCAAACAGGTTCAACATTTCTGCAAGCACGATGAATGATAGGAGAGGATCAAGGTTTCTCAATTTTGAATCCAAACTGAAAAATCTGATTTTTTGTTTTTTTTTTAGATCTCTAATGAAATCATCGAAGAGAAACGATGGCCCAAATCCTTAATCAAACAGGCTCAACATTTCTACAAGCACGATGAACGATAAGAGATGATCAAGGTTTCTCAATTTTGAATCCAAATTGAAAAAAATCGATTTTTCATTTTTTTTTTGAAAAGAGAAAGAGTGGAAATAAATTCAAAGAATTAGACATTTCCAAAAAATCTCATCTCATTTTTTTTAGATGCGGAATCCAACATAGGCCACCAATTAGAAAGTAGCCGAGGAATCCAGAAAAGAAGTATAAGCATAGAGCAAAAGATATGATATGCAAATATTTCATTTTCAAGCATCCTGTTCTCAAATGAACGAGTCCCACCAGGTGGAGCCAGCTTGATGGACACGCATTCCTTGCTCGGTTCTACCGAGGTCGGCGGACAAGGGTGTCCGTTGGGTCAGACCCTTTCGTAACCGGGGGGCAGGAGCGGGTATCAACATTTTTTTATGTGGGCGTACTAGATTTTCTATTTTACATGGAATTGCAAGTGGTGATCCGGAGATCGACCTTCGCAAATAAAAAGGAAATCAACTTCTTTCTAGTTCTCCATTGCACATATATTTAAGAAAAGAGACATTTTCTTGATTTGCCGTGAAAGGCGATTTTTGGGGCATTTATAGCCGATTTACAATTCTTATCAGTAATGAAAGACAAGAGTTATGATTTTTGTCTCTTTTTAAAAAATACAAAATACAATGAAAAGTAAGAAAAAGGAGGATCTAACTTCTCAGGAGATTGTGGGGGACTCGTTCAGATTGACGATCGCAAGCAATATGTGGACTTCGCCATCATCCATGCAGATGAGAATAGAGGATGCTCTTGATTCGCTTGGCTTGGCTATAACCACAGATTTTTAGAGGACAAAGACCAAGAGAAGATCCTATGTCCAATAAAAAACTAAGTAGACGGACTGAAAAGCCACGTCTAAGCCATTGGAGGCAGAAGGAGAAGGCAAGGACCTTGGGGGGGGGGGTACCCCCCAAGGGACTTTTGTCACCTTGTAGTGGTGGCCGCTGCAGAACTTCAGCAGTGTTTTCTCTCTTTCTTTCTCTGGATTTTCTGTGCTTGGAAGCTGATCTGATTCTTATCTCTAGGAGTTTTTTTTTTCTCTGATTTTTATTTCTTTGGAGTGCTCTCCTATTTATAGGCTCTTGGTAGCCAATTAGGAGAGTTTATGTGCTTTAATCGTCATTAAGCCGCATAATGGGAGGAGTTACAAGGTTTAATTCTTTTATTTCGTAACTCCTGGAACTTGGTTTCTGATTGGCCGGTGGAGATTGAGGGCATTTAATCGCCTTTAATCGCCATGATGGGAGGAGTTTCATGGGTTAAATGCCATGAATCAATTGACTTGTAACTCCCGGATGCTTGCTTCTGATTGGGCGGTTCAAAGAAATGAATTAATGACTGCAATAAAGCTAGCCAATTAATCACATTAAGTGGTCGCCGAGCAATCGAAGAGTCGCGGGCTGTGCCGCGTCTTTTGGAGTTCCTTTGGTGATGATCATTAATGGATCTCTATGTAGATTGACAACGGATGACCATGTAACTTCAGGTATCGGTTGCCAACAGCGGGTCGGTGCCATCTGTCCTGTCGATTTCTCGATCGGTCGGGTAGAAAGCACACTTTTTTGGTTGACCGGTTGGCGATCAATGTTGATTTTGATACTCTTGACGATTGACCCGTGATTTTGAGGATGTCAAAGGATTTGGCGCCTCAAAAGTATGAATTTTGGAAAATCCCTGGAGTTGGAAGCTTCGAATCGTGAAAAACGATGAAAAACGGGCTTTTCGGGGCGAACCCGACGATTCCGGGCTCCATGGCCCCATTTGGTCCCTGTTTTGCGGCCATTTTTTCTATCCTTTTTTCTTCTGTATTTTTTCTTGACATTTTTTTATCATCTATTGGCCTGATTTCCCTGTAGAAAACTTCACGAGAATCCTTGCATTTTGGAGTGCAAAGTTTCCAATTTTCTGAGAAAGCCGAAGACTTTGTCGCGTAGAGCTACCGATTTTCCGTCAGAAGCTGAAACTGGGACAAACGATGTCGGAAACCATGGTCCCGGGGAGCTTCGCCGCCGAAAGGCCTGATTTGGCTTCCGAGCATCAAAGTATGGTCAAATGTTGTCGAAATGACCTGAAACTTGACGTGTAGCCCTTTGTAAGCATTTTGAAGCTGTCCATATGCTCTTTTTGATGAGTGATGGCCTCGATGGTTCTCGCCGCCGAGAGGCTTGATTTAGATGTGATGTAGGGTCAAATGTTGTCGGTTTGACTTGGAACTTGACGTGGAGCCTTTTGGATGTATTTTGAGACTATCTATAAGCTCTGATCGAAGATTTGGTGTCTTCATCATCCAGTTAGGGTCAAAATAGACTACATCCCTACTCACAACACAAATCACTCAAACCTAGGAAAAGATACTCTCAAGCCTCATATGTAGGCACTCCATCATCCAGCTCGACATCTTGGTCAGCTGGTCCCCAACCGTAGTCACCAGCTACGGGCGCTTTGATGAGCGCGTCGTCCTCATAGTTGGGGTCTCAATACCTAAGCACCAAGAATGGGTCGGATCAAAAGATTTGGCAAGGCACAGTATACAAGTAACATAGGATGTATGCATCAAAAGAGTAGAGACGATCATATAATCAATGAGAGTAACAATAATACAAAAGCTAAGCAATTGAGCATGATAAGTAGTTAGAATCAGGATAAATAGTCATCTAGTCTAACATACATCAAAGTGGCACGTTCACACAAGCTGGATACCACGGGATATTATGCTGCGGCCCTCCCATACAGAACACAGTCGCGGCGGGGAAAAGTAACTGTGCTGGGGAATGACAAGCCTCATAAATAACACTCATCACTCTCAATACTCAGCACTCATTACTCATCACTCAGAAGACTGGACCCGGTATCACACCATCCGTCTAAGCATAGCTCATCATGATAGCTCACTTAGCACTCATAATAGCTCCTACCAGTGATGATCAGTCCAAAGGCTGAGCTTAAGACAACTGAGTGAATGTTAATGTTGACTCAAGGAAATAATATTGGTATGTGTCTGTCTAGGCTCGCCTTGCGTGAGCAAGGTACTAACAAGTCCCTAAGAGGTCAAAGTACCAGTTCAATCCATGGAACACAGTCTAAGTCCAACATTGGACTGGTCAACAAGGCCCACAAAAATCATGGCCTGGTCTAAAACAATCCAAGTAAGGTAACAAGTTCATTTCCAATAGCAATCGGTTCATCTCATCCACAATGAGTCACAAGTCCATCGTAACCAACCTCTTCATCCTAGGATATCACACCTCCCATCTTAGGCCATATGAGGACCCGCCTAGACACAGACACGGGTCATTGATCACCCAATCACATCACCGGGTCACCTCTAAGTAATTCTAGGTTCAGGTCATCCATTTTTCATTTAATTAACATGTATACACAATAATAAGGATATAAGAGTGACAGTGATGCATTAAATGAATTAAACCTCCAATGTAAGAGAATCAATGGGAAATATCGAAAGTCAATCCTAAGTAATGGTCCATTTTCAGGCCCAGGTGCATCCCAGTAAATTTGATCTTTAAATGAAGTCTCAGATGTCAATGAATACTGTGTTTGGTGCTCCAGAAGATACGGGCATCTTTGATGACGTTTAAGGATTGAATCATTGTCAATCGGCACCCCAGACCCTACTTGGTGGTCCTCATGAGTCAAGGTTGAGCCACACCATTGACTCATGCTTGGCACATCATTAGAAGTCTATTTGGATGGTCAATGGGCCCCACAATAGATCACAACCTCATAACTGTAAAAGGGCTCACCCGGTGCACAAAGTGCTCCCCGGCTAAGCAGGGGTAGGGGGAGGGTGGGCGCATGTGTACGCAGCCTTACCCTTGCATTTTTGCAAAGAGGCTGTTTCCACGTAAAACTAGAAAATCACTGTATACAGTGTATCTGGTCGACATTACACAGTGTATCTGGTCGACATCCCCCATGGGGCGGTCGACCGGGTACACTGGAGAGCCAAGATGTTGACTCCCAGGTCGACTCTTTGTGTAGTGTGCCCGGTCGACCTCCTGGCTAGGTCGGTCGACTGTGTACACTGAAGACTGCAGACAGGCACCTGGCTAGCAATGTCCTCATCCTGGAATTCACTGTGTGCCCAGTCGATCTCTTGGCCAGAGAGGTCGACCGCGTACACTGGAGTTCTGGAAGGAAGAGGTATTCCAGTTCCCAGCTGAACCCTGGAAGTCCTTTGTATCAGGTTGACCGGGTGCACTGGATTTCTGGGTCTGAGGGGAAATTCCAACTCCTAGTTAAAATCTGCATTTCCTGTGTATCCGATCGACCTGGCACAGAGTCCGGTCGACCGGGTACACTAAACCTGTAAGTCCCATAGAAATGTAACTGGGACTTGCTTTTTCCTACTTTTCAATGTTCTCGGTCGTCCCGATTGCTGGTCGGTCGACCAAGTACACTGAGTCTGCAGTAATTTCAGATTTCTGAATTTTTATTTCTCCAATCCAGTTTTCATCAAAAACCTCCTCCAATCACCTCCATTCATCACAGAAACATATAAAACAACAAAACACTTCAATTACCATCCATTTATCATCAAACGGGCCATTGATTTTCCAAATGAGTGGTCTCATCCATCAAATGGCCAAAAACCCATAAAAACCTGCTCAAAGGTAGATCTAATCAATTCTAACATCATTTGAATTGAAATTACAAAATTAACAACAGAAATCATGCATTCTATGCTATGTAAGTATATTACACTTGCCTCTAATCCAATTGCAAAGGAAAATGATAAAAAAGAGAATTCCAAGCTTCTTAAGGTCTTCCAAGGTCCATTCCCACAACCAGATCTAAGTAGATCTATAGATCATAATACCAAAACCACAAGAAAATTGCAATAAGGAAGGAAATCTAGAGAGAGAAAGAGAGATTTCTAGGGAAATTGAGCTAGAGAGAGAAAATTACCTTTTCTTGTAGAGAGAGAAGAGATTAATAAGATAGAGAGATCCTTAGGAGAGATTGTAGCTGAAACTTGCAGATGATCACCTTCTTCTTCTTGCTAGAGTTCTAGATCTAGGGTTTATAGAGAGAGAAAGAGAGGGGGAGATGAGAGGATTGGAGGGAAAATGAGAGAGAAGAGAGAAAAAAGAGGGAAATGAGAGTGGAAGAAATCACATACGTTTGAGATGGGAGAGTTTAGTTATATAGGTTGGGTTGGGTGTTTAATGACCAAAAGGTCCTTCTTAATTTAATGGGAAATGAGGATAAGTACAAGGGTGGTGAAGTTGGAGACCTTGATTCACAAAACAGAGCACACAGTTGGCCTCAAAATGCCACTTGAAGGCTCTACATCAAGTTCCAGGCCATTCTGACACCGTCTAGCCCAAAAAGGCAAAAAGCGGCAAAAGAGTCAGCTCTCCCGGCGGCGACAGCATCGAGGACATCAGATCTTCCATCAGCGCATACGGATGGTCTTAAAATACTCTAAGAGGCTCTATGTCAAATTTCAGGTTAAACCAACAACGTTTCACCCCACATCAACCCTTAAGCAACAAAACCAAGCCTCTCGGCGGCGGGAACCACTGAGGCCATCACTCATCAAACAAAGCACATGCGTAATTTCAAAATACTTTCAAGGGGCCACATGTCAAGCTTCAGGTCATTTCGACAACGTTTAACCAGACTTTGACTCCCAAAAGATAACTCAGGCCTCCTGCGGCGGAGCCCCTTGGGACCATGATTTCCAAATTGGAGTTAATGGATCATCTTAAAATGACTCCAATAAGCTCCTGTCAACTTTCAGGCCAATCGAACATCGTTTGACCGTACATCGAAACACGGTATTTTCTTCACGATAAAATCAAGTCTACTGGCGACAGGACCCAACACGGCTTGAAAACTCAAACAAAAGCCTGTGGTTGGTCTTATTTATTGGTCAGGAGGCTTCACCTCAAATCTTTGGTTATTTCGACATCGTTTGACCTATTTTTGACTTCTGACGACAAATTGGCAACTCTGCGCGACAAAATCTCCGGCTTTTCCAAAAAATCAGAAACTTTGCTCTTTGATCTGCATGGTTTCTCATTGAGTTTTTCGTAGGGAAATTATGCGAAAATATGTGCAAAAATGCCAAGAAAAAGTCAAGGAAAAAAGAAGTAGGAAAAACCAAAAGACAGCCGAAAAATGAGACCAAAAGGGGCTAAAATGCCCCATGGCCGATGGTGACCCTGGAAATCTGGGTCGCCAGATTTTCGCCGAAAACCCTATTTTGGGTCCCTCTTCGCGTTTCGAGATGTTTGGCTTCTGTAATTTTCCAAAACTCTAATTTTCGACGCACGAAATCCGTCGATCTTCTACAACATCATGGATTCGTGATCGAAAGCATATGTTCATTATCGGATGCTTGGAAATCGCCAACCGGCTGACCAGGAAAGCACACTTTCTGTCTGACCGATCGAGAAATCGATAGGATAGATGGTACCGGCTCACTGGTAGCAATTAATGTCTATAATTACATGATCATCCGACCACAATCGGCATGAAAATCCATTGGTGATCAAGGCCGCCTACGTCACAGGTAGAATTCTAAAAGACGCGGTGTGGCCCGTGACTATTCAAAAGTTTTGGTGGCCACTTAATGCAGTTAATGACCCATTTTATGACAAATTAATGTGGCCAATCAGAAGCAAAGAAGTGGGAGTTAAGTGGGAGTTACAAGTCAAGTAAAATCATGATATAAAACCATGTAACTCCTCCCATCATGGAGTTTGAAGGCAATTAAAAGCCCATTATTCTCCAACGGCCAATCAAAAGCCAAGAAAAGGAGTTACAAAAATACAAATTTAAAAACTTGTAACTCCTCCCTTCATGGTGCATTAATACAATGAATGCATTTAAAGCCCATAAACTCCCCTCATGCAAAAGTCTATAAAAGGAGGCCATTTCCACCATTTGAAGAGCACAACACAAGACACGAAAAAAGGATGGAAAAACTTTGTAAAGTTGCTACGACGCTCCAACAATAACCTCTTCTCTGTTGAAGAAGTTCTGCAGCGACCACCACTACAAGGTGACCAAAGTCCTTTGGGGGGCCGCCCCCCAAGGCCTTCTCCTTCTGTCTCCATGGCTTAAAAGTGGCTTTCAGTCCGTCTACTTAGGTTTTTATTGGATATAAGACCTCCTTTTGGTCTTTATCCTCTAAAAATCTAAGGTTCTAGCCGAGTCAAGAGAATCAAAAGCATCATCTGTTCTCATCTGAAGGATGACGGCGAAGTCCAAACATAACTTGCGACTGTCAATCTGAACGAGTCCCCGCAATCTCCTAAGAATTTAGATCTCCTTTTCTTGTTTTTCATTGTATTTTGTATTTTTAAAAGAGACATAAAAATTACAACTCTTGTCTTATCTTTTTTATAAGAATTGTGAACCATCTTTTACAGCGAAAACACCGTATTTCACGGCAAAAACATCGCATTTCACGGCAAACAAATGAAAATCGCCTTTCACGACATTCAAGTCAAATCATGTCTCTTTTCTTAACACATGTGCAATGAAAGTTAGAAAAAAAGTTAATTTTCTTTTCTACTTGTGAAGGTGGATCTACGGACCACCACTTGTCAATTCCAGGTAGAGTAGAAAATTTGGCATACCCGTACACAAAATCGCTTTGTCTCCGTTCATGAAAGGGTTGGGCTCTATAGACTCTCACGTTCGCTAACCCCGGTAGTCCCGCGAACAAAAAAGCGAGCCAATCATTGTAATTACTCGCTCTTTAGTGAGTCCCTTAGTTAGTGGATCGGCTAAATTATTCACCGATCTCACAAAGTCAACATCAATTACCCCTTGCTTGAGTAGTTGCCTCATCAAATTATGCCTCAGACATATATGTCTGGATTTTCCATTATAGGTCTTATTATTTACCTTGTCGATGGCTGACTTCGAGTCACTATGGAGAGAGATGGCCGGTACCGGCTTGTTCGACAAGGGAATATCGGTTAAAAGACTTTTTAGCCACTATACTTCTTCCCCAGCTAATGCCATACCAATGATCTCTGAGTCCATCGTGGATCGGGATATACACATTTGCTTCTTAGATTTCCAAGAGACGGCTACATTTGCCAATGAAAACACAGAACCGCTCGTGGACTTGGATTCCTCAAAATTCGATATCCAGTTAGCATCGAAATACCCTTCAAGTACTATGGGATATCTCTCATAGCGTAAACCATAGTCAATGGTTCTCATCAGGTATCTGAATACCCGGATAACAGCCGTCCAGTGCTCACTGTTGGGATTGCTTGTGTACCTACTCAACTTGCTTACTGCATAAGATATGTCAGGTCTAGTACACTCTTAATGTAAATCAAACAACCAATTGCTCCAGAGTAATCTAAGTGAAACACACTATCTTCTTTGTTCTTAGTTAATTTGACACTTGGATCAAATGGAGTGGAAGTGCCATTCCCTCAAAACATGTTAAATCTCTGAACGACTTTCTGAATATAGTGAGACTGAGATAAGATAGTTCCAGCATAGTGCTTATGTATTTTTATGCCCAAAATCACATCAACCTCACCCATATCTTTCATGTCAAACTTAGAACATATGAATCTCTTAGTCTTCTCTACCAAACTTAAATTAGTACCGAAAATAAGCATATGATCTATATATAAACAAATGATAATGCATGAACTAGTAATATGTTTAAAATAGACACACTTGTCTGACTCATTTATTTTAAATCCATCATTCAGTAAAACTTGATCAAATTTCTCATGCCACCCACTGCTTAGGGGCTTGTTTAAGACCATACAGGGATTTAATTAATCTACAAACTTTATTTTCTTTTCCTGGTGCAATAAATCCTTCTGGTTGCTCCATATAAATTTCCTCTTCTAATTCCCCATTAAAAATGTAGTTTTAACATCCATTTGATGGATAACCATATTGTGAATAGGTGTTATAGCTATTAGGACTATGATGGTTGTGATTCTTGTTATTGGTGCATAGGTATCAAAATAATCTAATCATTCCTTTTGTTTGAATCCCTTTACAACCAGTCTAGCTTTGAGTTTTTCTATTGACCCATCAGTCCTTAACCTCTTTTTAAATATCCATTTACAACCCAAAGGTTTAGTACCCATGTGAAGATCAACAAGTTTCCAAGTATGGTTGGCTAAAACAGACTCAATTTCACTACTACGGGCCTCTTTCCAAAAAGCAGCATTGGGAGACTGCATACCCTCTTGATAAGATGTGGGGTCATTTTCCAAAATATAAGTTATAAAATCAAGTTCGAAGGTAGATTCCTTTCTATGTCTCTTACTCCTATAGGGTTCAACATCTGCTGAGTCATTAGATTCAGACTCAACAACTTGGGTTGGTCTACTACTAGAACCTGATAAAACTTGTTTGTATGGAAAATGCTTTTCCAAGAAAACATCTCTGGACTCAACGATGGAGTCTTTGTCTTGTCCAGAGATAATAAGAAATCTATATGCTTTACTATGAAGGGCATAAAAACACTCTCTTAGGTTTTGGGTCCAAGTTTGGTCATTTTAGGGCCAGGTACAACTACATAGGCCAAGCTCCACCACACTTTTAGGTATTCTAAGTTAGGGGTTCTACCTTTCCATAATTCATATGGGGTTTGATTGGTCCTTTTAAAGGCTATTCAATATGTGACAGGCTGTAAGAAGAGCTTCGCCCCCACAAGTTCTTGGGTAGGTCAGAACTATTTAGCATATAATTTATCATTTCAACTAAAGTCCTACTTTTCCTTTCAGCCACACCATTTTGTTGTGGGGAGTAAGGGTTGTCACTTCATGAACTATACCTAGGGTTTTACAGGTCTTTATAAAGTCATTGGAGAGATATTCACCTACTCTATCTGAACTCAAAATCTTAACCTTTTTTCCTAATTGGGTTTTAACTTCAATTCGAAAATGGTTGAATTTTTCAAGAGCCTCGGATTTATTTTTCAATAAATAAACATAAAAAAATCTCGAAAAACCATCAATGAACGTAATAAAATACTTCTTACCACCTCTAGTGATAATATTATTTAATTAACAAATATCACTATGGATAAACCAAGTGATTCGGAACATCTTTCAACACTTTTGAAAGGTTTTCTAGAAAATTTAGACTGAACATAAATTTCACAAGAATTTGGTTTATAATCAATTTTTGAAATCAGCCCGAAGTTTATCATTTTTTTCAAATATGAATATTTTACATGCCATAATCTAGCATGCCATACATAAGGAGACACAATAATATAAGTAGAAGAAGACACAATTTTGTTACCGACTGAATTTACATTCATCTTGAAAAGGCCTTATGAGATGTAGCCTTTCCCTATAAACACTCCATTTTTGGTAATTACAAATTTATTGGCCTCAAATACCAGTTTAAACTGATTCTTACTCAGCACCGAACCAGAAGCCAAGTTCTTGCGCACTTCGGGTACGTGGAGTAGTTTGGTCAAAGTCGGACTTTCTGGGTGAGAGGTGAAGAATGACTTTCCCCTGCCCAATTACTTTGGTCATAGAGGAGTTTCGCATGTAGAGTTCTTGTCCATCTCCATTTTGTTCGTAGGAGACGAATGCACTTCTGTCACTGTAGATGTGCCGGGTCGAACATGTGTCAACCCACAATCTCTACAATTGCTAACTAGATTTACCTCTGTCAATACCGCCACAAAACTCTTTTTTGCAAGATTGGCTTGATTTTCCCTTTAATGCCCTTTCTATGGTGGCATTCCTTTTCACAGTGACCCTCTTTCCTGTAGACAAAACATTCTACATCTTTTTTTTTTGGCAATATCCTTGGAGAGCTTAAGAGCTTGGTTTTGGTTTCTTTTCCTGAATTTCTTACCCTGGGAATTTTTGGGCTTGGGTTTTCTTTGATCATTCTTGGCCTCAGTAAGATTGGCCTTGCCCACATGCTCAAAATCCTTACTCTTAGAATCACAGTCCCGATGATGTTCTTGGATTTTGAGCCAGACTATGAGATCTTCAAATTTCATATACTTTTTCTTGTTTTTCAAGGTGATCTCAAGGTCCTTCCACAATGTTGGGAGTTTTTGAATGGTACTGCCAACTATAAATTGTTCGGGTAATTCCATTCCTTCATTTTAGATTTCATAAATTATTTTCTGAAAATCTCTAACTTGTGCTATCACTGATTTTCCTTTTTCCATTTAAAAATCCATAAATGGTTCAATAGCATACTTTTTGGTACCCACATCCTCAGTAGCATATTCTTTAATCAAAGCATCCCATAATTCCTTGGCAGTTTTAAAATTTGAAAATACATCGTACAAAGAATTATCAAAATGATTTAAAAATTCGTTTTTACAATCAGAATCATCGGATTTCCATTTTTCATTTTCATATGTTCTGGCGGGCCTATCTCCGTAAGGTTCAGGACAATAAGTTAATAGCACATATACAATTTTCATAACCTTGAGGAGATACTCCATTTTCATCCTCCGCATTTTGAAGTCCTTACCCTTAAAATTGAAAACTTTAGGGTAATATTCCCTAGCAATCATTTTTTTTATTTATAAACAATTTTACTGCTGGAATCTGCCTAAATTGTTCAAAAAAATATTTCATGGAAATTATAAATAAATTAAAAATTTGAAAATAAATAAGGAAAGAAATGACCGAACAATTGGTAGCTGAATCATGTCTTAAGAGACGGTTTCTTTAGGTAGATTTCACCTCCACATATGTGCAGATGGATCTACGTCTGCCCCAAGATAAGACGGCTTCCTCTCTAACGATCTCCATCACTCGTGCACTTGAATGGAAGAGAAACTCAAATCCCAGAATTATAGGAACTCGAAATAAATTCAGAAAAAGAACTCAAAAACCTTGGAAGTAGTAGGAGATGATAGAGCTTTGAGAAGGGATGAGAAGACCATTACTCGGATGTCCCTTATATAGGGGTTTCTCGGGTAAGGATTGGGGAGTAAATTCCCAATGGATACACGCATTCACTCTTACGCAACGGGCAATAATTATTCCGCTTAAATAACGCACGCGCATGCGGGCCGGGCTGGGCCCACTCGCCATGCAACACATGCACACACTGCCCGCATGCCTCGACACGGCCGGAAGGCGCGGGCGCGCGTGTGGTCACCACTACCTTAGTCTTCTATTGAGACTAACACCATAGTGATATGAGAAAACACTAATAAATGATACTAAAGAGTTCTCCACAACCGATGTGAGACTCCCTTAAATAAGAATAAATAAATAAAAGACATGTGCTTTAATGCAAGAGGATACCAACAAGCACCACCAAGGAGGTCAGAGACACTTGATCATCATTGTCCATATAAGGGTTGTAGTGAGGTCAAACTTCTGCCGCATTAGCCATTTGATGAGTCCTTCCAAGCCTCTATGCTAATGAATATCTATTAGTAGAAGTTGATGCTAGTATACCATACTCAACTAGATTCCACAACAGGCGAATGGGTAACACGGGTATTTTTTTTCTAAACTATAACACGGGTTGACTTGATATTTATTTAACATTTGCAGATCTTGAATATAAAGATCATGTACATGCAGTAGTGGGCCCGGGATTAGGTCCTCGGTGTTTTCGAAGTTGGTGAAAATAATCCCCTCGGTTCCATGTGTTGGAAATTAGGTGGTCCTCTAGGATAGGTTTCAAGACTTTTGATCCACTTAATGCCGGGATCAACTATCCAGAAGGCCACCAATCAATCCAAGATGTCAACCCTCAATCTCACATATCAAGATCAGTAATTCAATCTATCTAGAAGATAGAAAACCAGCAACAAACATGCTACAAAGATCTATAACATACAAGGAAATAGATTATACATTTGGAGCTCGATTGTGCTCTAATCAAGGAGTTGCGTCTTTCTATTGATGTTGAAACTCTTTCAATGATCAATTTCAAAATCTCCAAGACCTTTTGAACGGACTCCATGTCCCTTTTTCAGATCTCTTTTCTTAAGAAGATGCGTGGGATCTTCGAGAGAAAACTACTAGTAACTAGAAGGAAACTGGAAGAGGAATAGAGAGGAATTTGTATGCAACAACTTGTACACTTATGGGCTGGGCGTGAATCACCTTGGAATTAACAAGTGTGGACGTCCAAGGGGTTCCTCCTATATTTATGGTTTTTTCAAACCTCCACTTACTAATTTCCATTAGAAGTCTTACTTCCAAATTAATTAGTAGCTTTCTCTTCTTTCTTAATTATAATAGAAGTCTCACTTCCATTAATAATTAGTAACACACAATTACCACTATTAGAAGTCCTACTTCAAATAGAAATAATAACTTTCCTTTTAGAGTTCAACTAGAATTAGTGTCTTTCCAACTTGGGCTAGCGTGGGGACCACTAGGGATTCCTTAGAGAGCTGGCTCCAACTAGGACACGCGACCCCACATCTCATGTGCAATCTGGGCCCATAGTTAATTGCAAATAACTTCACTATATAAATGCAATTGAACTCCAGTCTTAGGAATAAATTACATAGAAGACCCTAAACTTCCCAATGACCACAAGTATGCCCCTCCATCAATATCCATGGATCAATTGAACCTGTCTTCCAAACTAGATCCATATCTTATTATCCTTGAGCCCCAATTAATTATAATGATCATAGGTACCTTTCCAATTAACTCTTAATCGGAATGGGTGTACACTTACCAATGATTAAATCCATCAATTGGCACAAGGGGATATTAAAGATAGATTTCATCTTGACCATTGGATGTTCCCACAGCTCTACTACCATGTACCCAAATCACCGAGGTGTTGACTTATAGTTGGCCTCACTCATTGGTGACTCAAAGCAAATGAATAGATAGAAACTTGAGTTCATTAACGTCTCGGGATTGAGAGTTTACTGCTAGGGAATTATGAGAGCAGACCTTAAAGTAAAGATAGTGTTAAATAAGGTGGTCCTTCAATACATCTAATGTACCAGCACTTTGAACCAGAAATTACATTCTGATGATCGAGACAAATCACACTATCTCATAGTGATCAAAGTGTTGCAACCTTGTCAGTATGAGATGTCCAGTCTCATCACTGGTTGTGAAGATATTCAAGTATAAGATTTGTCATACATATCTCCCGTATGTGGATCTCATCCATACACATGTATTACATCTAATATATTGATGGACTCCGGTTCATCTCATGAACCATCATGTCATTCGTATTGGTTATGTGCAAGGATATAATAAAACCCCATTCATCTCATGAAATAGAAATCATGAATATATTGATAAATAAAGAAATTAATCAATTTATTACATCATACGCTGGTATTGAGACCATAAAACTAACAATCTCCCACTTGGGCTCAAAGCCAGTCTGTGTAGCATCTCATGCTCATCCCGTCTACATGCAGCTCAAAGACTTCGGCAGTCAAAGGCTTAGTAAAAGGATCTGCCAGATTGTCTGCAGAGGCTATCTTGGTGATAGCAATATCACCTCTCTGCACAATCTCTCTGACCAAGTGATACTTCCTCTGTACATGCTTTTGGCTCTTATGGCTCCTGGGTTCGTTGGACTGCGCGACTGCCCCGCTGCTATCACAGTAAACTGTGAGCGGCTGTCGCGCCAAAGGTACCACTCCAAGTTCCAAAAGGAATCTTTTGAGCCATACTACTTCCTTAGCTGCTTCACAAGCCGCGACATATTCAGCCTCCGAGGTGGAATCAGCGGTACATTCCTGTTTAATACTCCTCCAGCTGATAGCTCCACCACCACGCATAAACACATATCCAGAAGTTGATTTCCTGGAATCCTTATCTGACATGTAGTCAGAATCTGTGTATCCGACTGGAATCAATTCATCACTGCCATAAATTAACATACATTCTCTAGTTCTTCTCAAGTATTTGAGAATACATTTTACCGCAGTCCAATGATCAGGCCCTGGGTTAGATTGATATTTGCTAACTAGGCCCACTGCATGACAAATATCCGGTCTAGTACATAGCATAGCATACATGAGGCTACCAACTGCCGAAGCGTATGGTATCGCTCTCATTTGTTCTTTTTCCTCAGGTGTCTTGGGACACTGATCCTTGGAAATGTTCATTCCATGCCTGAAAGATGTGATACCCTTCTTGGAATCTTGCATAGCAAACCGTACCAGTACCTCATCTATGTACGCAGCTTGTATCATCCTATTTTTCTGGTCTCGATGGAGTTTAATTCCTAAGATGTAGCTTGCTTCTCCCAAGTCCTTCATATCAAAAGTCTTAGCCAACCAAACTTTCACTATTGACAACAGTCCTATATCACTCCCTAGGAGAAGGATGTCATCGACATATAATACTAGAAATACTACCCTGCCTCCTTCAGTTTTCATGTACACAAATGACTCATCCGGATTTTGACAAAAACCAAATGACTTGATTGCCTCATCAAAATGGATATTCCAACTCCGAGATGCCTGCTTTAGTCCATAAATGGACTTCTGCAACTTGCAAACTCTTTGCTCTTGGTTTTTATCTATAAAACCGTCTGGCTGCATCATATAGATGTCTTCCTCAAGATGGCCGTTGACAAACGCCGTCTTGACATCCATTTGCCAAATCTCATAATCGAGATGAGCCGCAATGGATAAGAGTATCCGAATGGACTTAAGCATGGCTACATGTGAGAAGGTTTCCTCATAATCGATGCCTTCATTCTGAGTATATCCTTTTTGTAACAAGCCTGGCCTTAAAGGTCTCCACTTTTCCATCTAGTCCTCCTTTTCTCTTGTAGACCCACTTGCACCCAATAGGTTTAATATTGGCAGGCAAGTCCATAAGTGTCCAGACCTGATTGGAGTACATAAACTCCATCTCGGCTTTCATAGCTTCCTGCCAGCGTCCCGAGTTTATGTCATTGATTGCTTCATCATAGTTACATGGATCTTGTTCTTGCTCTTCCGGGGTTGCCTCGTAAGACTCTCCCAAAAGCAAGAACCTCACAGGGGGCTTGATAATTCTCCCACTATGACGAGGCACTGGTGTAACTACTGGGTCAGGTGTGGGTTTGTTCTCTTCAAGTTCGGTCACATTTGGATTTGGAATTGATTGTTCTTGAATTTCTTCCAAGATAACCTTTTCTAGAAATTTCCGGCCATTCATATAATTTTCCTCCAGAAAAACCGCATTGGTGCTGACAAGCACTTTCTGCTCTCTAGGATTATAGAATAACCAACCTTTAGTTCCTTTGGGATATCCTATAAAAGTGCATACTTCCGACCTTGTTTCCAACTTCTTCGTCTTAACCTTCAGCATGTGTGCCAGATAGCCCCAAATGTGTAAATGTTGTAGACTAGGCTTTCGCCCAGACCACAACTCCCAGGGAGTCTTAGGTACATACTTAGATGGTACGTGGTTTAGTATGTACATAGCAGTGTCCAAGGCATGTCCCCAAAAGAATATAGGTAATCATGAGAAACTCATCATAGACCTGATCATATCTGAAAGAGTTCAGTTCCTTCTTTCTGCTACTCCGTTCTGTTGAGGCATACCAGGAGCAGACAACTGGGACTGAATCCCATTCTCTGATAAGTATCCCATAAAGTCAGCAGAAAGATATTCTCCTCCTCAATCTGATCGAAGTGTCTTGATATTTTTACCTAATTGCTTTTCCGATTCCGCTCAAAACTCTTTGAACTTTTCAAAAGTCTCGGACTTGCGGTGCATATGGTATATGTATCTATATCTTGAGTAATCATCAGTGAAAGTGATGAAGTACTCATATCCTCCTCTTGCTCTAACATTTATGGGTCCACACACATCAGTATGCACTAATTCCAATATATCTTTGGCCCTATTGCCCTTGGGTGAAAATGGTCTTTTGGTCATTTTGCCTTCCAGATAAGACTCACAGACAGGCATTGGTTCTACCACCAATGAAGGCAAGATACCATCTTTCACTAGCCTATCAATCTTGTTTAGGTTTATATGACCTAGCCTCAGGTGCCAAAGTTTTGTTGGATTAGATGAAGGTGACTTCCTCTTTAATGATGGTCCATTAATTATTTCGGTGTCATGTATCTCATACATTGTGGGAGTTAACAAATAAAGTCCATTGATTACATTGCCAGAACATATAAAAGTATCATTTCTCTCTATGACAACTTTAGTACCAAACGTAATAGAATAACTTTTATTCACCAAACTAGAAACTGAAATTAAATTCCGTCTTAAAGACGGTACATAAAGAGTATATGACAAAATCAATTTATTATGTGAAAATACTAGAGTAATAACTCCCACTGAAACCATTCCTGCCTTAGCATCAGATCCTAGGTTGACAATGATTTCCCCATCACTTAGCCTCCTGGTTTCCCTGAACCCCTGCAACGAGTTACATATGTGATTAGTTGCACTGGAGTCCACACACTAGGATTCTAAAGTACTAGTTGGAAAACTAACTTCAGAAACAAGTGACTCAATCATACTGTGGTCTTTTTCTTAGATAGATAATCAGGAAAATTCCTCTTCCAGTGTCCTGTCATACCATAGTGGAAACACTTTCCTTTTGTACCTGCACCCTTAGCCTTTGCCACACCACCAGTACCACCAGTAGCACCATTTTCCGCTTTAGGACCCTTGGGAACTGATTTCTTCTTGCTTTTCCGGCCTTTGCCTTTCGACTTGGACCTGGCATTTGACTTTTCTGTCATCAGGGCAGTTGGCTTTTTCATAACTCCTTCAGTTGCTACCAACTGGCTAGACAGCTCAGCTAGTGTCAGGTTCATTTTGTTCATATTATAATTGACCTTAAAATTATTGAATGAATCTGGTAGCGACTCAAGGATTATGACAATCTGCGATTCTACATCAATTGCGGCACCCAGTATATCTAACTCATTGTTGACACAAAAAATTGTGTCACTTTGCCTCTCCAAACTCAAGAAAGCTACATGAAGTCGCAGCCTGCCATAAATAGGCAATGCTACTTCAAAAAATCAAATCTTGTCAGAATCAAACAAAAACTGCAACATCCTTCAAGACAGCCAAAAGAGGAGTACACAAGAAGTTTCGGGCCATTTCAAAATCATTTGGCCTAACTTCGCTTCTCCGGCAGCTGAAAAGGAGCTCCCGGCGGCGAAAGCGTCGGAGACACCAAATCTTCGATCAGAGCCAATGGATAGTCTCCAAATACATCCAAAAGGCTCCACGTCAAGTTTCAAGTCAAACCGACAACGTTTGACCCTACATCAACCCTCGAACAGCTAAATCAAGCCTCTCGGCGGCGAGAACCACCGAGGTCATCACTCATCAGAAAGAGCACATGGACGGCTTCAAAATGCTTACAAAGGGTTACACATCAAGTTTCAGGTTATTTCGACAACATTTGACCCGACTTTGACGCTCGGAAGCCAAATCAGGCCTCTCGGCAGTGAAGCTCCCCGGGACCATGGTTTCCAAGATAGAGCCTATGGATCATCTCAAAATGACTCCAATAGGTTCCCTGTCAAATTTCAAGTCAATCGGACACCGGTTGACCGCACATCAAAGCGCGACATCCCCCTCGCGACAAAAATAAGTCTACTGCCGATAGGACCTCAAACGGCTTCAAAACTCAAACAAAAGCCTATGGTTGGTCTTACTTATAGCTCAGAAGGCTTCACCCCAAATTTTAGGTCATTCCGACATCGTTTGACCCAATTTCAGCTTCTGATGGAAAATCGGCAGCTTTACACGACAAAGTCTTCGGCTTTCTCGGAAAATTGGAAACTTTTGCACTCCAAAATGCAAGGATTCTCGTCAAGTTTTTTACAGGGAAATCAGGCCAATAAAGGATAAAAAATGTCAATAAAAAATATAGAAGAAAAAAGAAACGAAAAACATAAAAAACGGCCGTAAAACGGGGACCAAAGGGGGAAATCCCCCCCAGGGTCGCAGACCCCTGCGACCCTGGCCCAGAGTCGCCTTGAATCGCCGGGTTCTCCCCGGAAAGCCCGTTTTTCGTCATTTTTTCGCGATTCGAAACTTCTGACTCCTGGGATTTTCCAAAATTCTTACTTTTGAGACACCAAATCCTTTGACATCCGTCAAAATCACAGGTCAATCGTCAAGAGTATCAAAATCAACATTGATCACCAACCGGTCAACCAAAAAAGTGTGCTTTCTACCTGACCGATAGAGAAATCGATAGGACAGATGGCACCGACCTGCTGTTGGTAACTAATACCTGAAGTTACATGGTCATCCGATGTCAATCTACATAGAGATCCATCAATGATCATCGCCAAAGGAACTCCAAAAGACGCGGCACGGCCCGCGACTCTTCGATTGCTCGGCGACCACTTAATGCGATTAATTGGCTAGCTTTATTGTAGTCATTAATTCATTTCTTTGGACGGCCCAATCAGAAGCAAGCATCCGGGAGTTACAAGTCAATTAATTCATGGCATTTAACCCATGAAACTCCTCCCATCATGGCGACTAAAGGCGATTAAATGCCCTCAATCTCCACCGGCCAATCAGAAGCCAAGGTCCAGGAGTTACGAAATAAAGGAATTAAACCTTGTAACTCCTCCCATTATGTGGCTTAATGACGATTAAAGCCCAAAAACTCTCCTAAATGGCTACCAAGAGCCTATAAATAGGAGAGCACTCCAAAGAAATAAAAATAAGAGAAAAAATAAAACAAGTCCCAGAGATAAGAATCAGGTCAGCTTCCAAGCACAGAAAATCCAGAGAAAGAAAAGAGAAAACTCTGCGAAAGTTCTGCACCGGCCACCGCTACAAGGTGACAAAAGTCCCTTGGAGGGTACCCCCCAAGGTCCTTGCCTTCTCCTTTTGCCTCCAATGGCTTAGACATGACTTTTCAGTCCGTCTACTTAGCTTTTTATTGGACATAGGACCTCCACTTGGTCTTTATCCTCTAAAAATCTGAGGTTATAGCCAAGCCAAGCGAGTCAAGAGCATCATCTGTTCTCATCTGCATGGATGATGGCGAAGTCCACATATGGCTTGCGACCGTCAATCTAAACTTGTCCCCCATAATCTCATGAGAAGTTAGATCCTCCTTTTCTTGCTTTTCATTGTAGTTTGTATTTTTTTTTAAAGAGATAAAAATCACAACTCTTGTCTTTCATTATTGATAAGAATTGTAAATCGACTATAAATGCCAAAAATCAGCTATAAACGCTAAAATCGGCTATAAACGCCAAAAAATCGCCTTTCACGGCAAATCAAGAAAATGTCTCTTTTCTTAAATATATGTGCAATGGAAAACTTGAAAGAAGTTGATTTCCTTTTTACTTGCGAAGGTCGATCTCCGGATCACTACTTGCAATTCTAAGTAAAATAGAAAATCTGGCACACCCACACACAAAAAAAATATTGATACCCGCTCCTACCCCCCGGTTACGAAAAGGTCGGACCCAACGGACTCCCACGTCCGCCGACCTAAGTAGAACCGAGAAGAATGCGCGGTCCATCAAGCTGGCACACTCGGTGGGACCTGTTCATTTGAGAACACGATGCTAGAAATGAAATATTTGAATATCATATCTTTTGCTCTATGCTTATACTTCTTTTCTGGGTTCCTTGGTTACTTTTTAATTGGTGGCCTATGTTGGATTCCGCATCTAAAAAAAATGAGATGAAATTTTTTGGAAATTTCTAATTCTTTGAATTTATTTCCACTCTTTCTCTTTTAAAAAAAATTAAAAAATCAGATTTCTCATTTTAGATTCAAAATTGAGAAACTTTGATCCTTTCTTTTTCGGGCACCGGCGGTCGAGGAAATCGCTGAGACCGTGTTCGGATCGGGGATTGGGCCATCGTTTCTCTTCGATGAGTCTGTTCGGGATTTCAAAAAAAAAAATCAGATTTCTCATTTTAGATTCAAAATTGATAAACTTTGATCCTTTGCTTTTCGGGCACCGGTGCTTGCAGAAATGTTGAGCCTGTGACGAATCGGGGATTGGGCCATCGTTTCTCTTCGATGAGTCTATTCGGGATTTCAAGAAAAATAAAATAAAATAAAAATAAAAAAAATTAGATTTCTCATTTTAGATTCAAAATTGAGAAACTTTGATCCTCTCCCTTCTCGGCACAGCCGCTCGCGGAAATCGTTGAGACCGTGTGTTCGGATCGGGGATTAGGCCATCGTTTCTTTTCGATAAGTCTATTGGGGATCTAAAAAAAAAACATAGACCACTAAGGTTAAACCAACTGCGTTCTTTGATCACGGTTGATTCAAGAAAAGCCTTGTCCAGGGTGTGGAGATAGCTTGACTGTTCTAGGCAAGGGTCCTCCAAACAGGTTCATTAAGTAATCCTACCCTTACTTGGGGGCAATTCTATTAATCGAGATTTCATAAGACCGGGTTAGGAGGCCTATGTGTACTCTCTCGTCATTTAAATAAAATCTTTCAAAATAAAAAAAAATTAAATAAAAATTTAAAATAATAAATAAAAAAAGATTTTTTTTGAAAAATCTTTAAAAAATTAATTAATTAATTAAAAAAAATATTTTTCAAAAACAAATCTTAAAAAAAATATTTTATCAAAAAAAAACTTCCGTCATTTTTGGGTTCAGATCGGAGAAATTTTGGTCTCCTCTCTTCTGAGCACTGGCGCTCGCAGAAATCATTGAGCCCGTGTTCAGATTGGAATGCCTTTTGCTCTATTTGATGAACCCGATCTTGGCCTTTAAAAAAAAAAAATTCTCGTCATTTTTTGGGTTCAGATCCAAGAAATTATGGTTCCTTCTGTTCTGGGTACTGGCGCTCGTGGAAATCGTTGAGTCCGTATTTGGATCAGAATACCAACTGCTCTCTTTGATGAATCCAATCTTGACCTTTCAAAATAGAGAATCTCATCTCATGGATGCGGTCTCCAAACATTTGTATCTAACGGTACTAGTACACCCTTTCAGGGTCTACTGTATTCGCGACCCGCACATTTGTAACTTCAATCTTATATTATTCTTACATCGAGTAAGCTCTGCTTCTCGATAAGTCGAATTTAGGTTCACAATTGCTTCTAGCAGTCACTGGGACGCTCATTCTGGGCTCACCATACTTGCGATCATAACAATTGTACCCTCTATGGCTTTTTGCCTTCTTCATATTGCTTGGGTCATATCCCTCTAGCGATTTGAAAAGACAAAACCGTAGAACTCCCCATTTATGATCATTATATTCTTGTGATTACTAATGGATGTGGTCTTGTTTCAGAAATTTTCAAAACTAACAATGGCAGCTTCGCTAACCATTACTTTCGATGAGAACAAGCACCAACTTATGCTTCAACAGAAGCAAAACACGCGCACTTACAAGCGCCCCATCAGCTGCCGAAGCGTCAACTCCCTCGGCAACTCTCTGAACTCCAGGTCGACCTCGACTCCCCGGACTATCGTCTTTGGAATGCTGGGACCATTCCCACTTCCCGAAGAACAAACTGCTCCTTCCAAGAAGCAAAAGCTCGCCTCTCAACGTGTCACTACCGTGACACCAAACGCGAGCACCAAAAGGGCCGAAGCCCGTGGCACCCCCACGAAGCCTCGACCCGCAAATGACCAGGTCTATCCCAAGACTTGGTCCCCAAGACCTTCACCAAAACAAAGAAGGCCCCAAACATCCACCAAGCCAGCATACCTGGCCCCACTCAAGGAGAATCAGTTTTACCCTCTTGCTTACATGAAAGAGGAGAGACCCATCTCCAACCTGACTCCCAAGTCAACCCAGCATGAGCCGGCTTGTTCTTGCAAGCCCAAAATCAAGTCATGCATTGCAAGGCCTCTGCATGCACCTGCCAAGGCCTACAATCCTTCGGTTCGACCCTTCATATCTATAGGGGCCAAACTCGAAAAATTCAAAGCTTCACTGCAACAGGCGAAGGACCGGGTTTGCATCCTGTCCTTGCCTAGATACAAAGAAAATAGGTTCGGCTGCTGCGCCCGAGGGAGCACATCCTTCATTCTCAAAGCCCTGCCAGAGCAGACCGAAGCTCAAATTGCTCGTCATATACGCCGCCGCGCGTCGTATCGACAAAAAGAGACTAGAGAAGCAAAGGACCCAACCTCCTACACTTCAAGTCTCTAACAAATGGGTCGGAAAAGAAAGACCCAACCAAGTTGCTGCTGTCCATATGGTTGGAAAAACCAGAAGACGCCAAAAGTCAGCATCCAAAATCCATGTCCGATATCCGGTGACCTGCAGCGTCTCCAGGACAAAAAGACATTCAGAAGAATCCCATGCTCCTTCAAGCAAAAGACGATAGAGTGATCCTTCCTCAAGCTCTTCATCAAAAAGAATAAGCCCCAGCTCAGTCACCAGGACAATTTCTTCGTACGAATCTCGAGGGATGAAAGTCCTGGCTACAAATTCTGAGCCACCACCTCGCAATCCACCTCAAGATGATGCGCTCGCACGTATCCAGTAGTTGGAACAAGGCCAGCAGATGATTGAAACTCTGATGGAAAACCTTCTCCTTGCCTTCCAAAATCAAGCGAACAATGAACCTCCTTAGAATCATCAAGATGATAAGGTAGATGGAGAAGAAAATGAGTCACACGCCCTTACCGAAAAGGACGAAAATAGTATCCTCGCAAAAGCAAAAGAAGAGGATATACTCAAGGAGCATGGGATCAAGCCACCATATCCCTTATGGATGGACTCGGTCCCGTTCCCCATAAAATCCAAGCATCCTACTCTCCAAACATATACGGGGAAAGGATCAGCCAGACAGCATGCCATCCACTTCAAGATCTTGACAGGAGCTATTGTGAATCAAGATGCACTCAAGATCTGCCTCTTTGCAAGTGCCCTAAATGGTACGGCCTTCGATTGGTACTCCACTTTGCCGGAGGACTCCATCCAAAACTGGGCCATGCTAGAGACACGCTTCCTGACTCACTTCAAAGGTGAGGATCATCCCGCTACTATGGCTCAGCTGTGCAGCCTAAAACAGGGGGAGAATGAGTCAACATATGACTTCATTCATAAGTTGAAAGCAATGGCATACAAATGCTCTGATGTATTGCCACAAGCATCGCTAGTCCACATTTGCCGATACAACATAAGAGCTAGAATCTATGCCATGATCATCGGCAACAAATCAAAGAACCTGGGAGAACTCCTAGAAGCTTCCATGGAAGCTGAAACGGTGATTAAAGACCTCAACAGTCAGAAATCATCAAGAAAAGAGCCAACCGCCATTGCAACCTCAAAAACAAAGAAAAAAGAGGTCCTCAATGTGCAAACCGAGTCAGCTCCTCAGCCACCAAAGAAAGCTGAAAACAAAGCTGCTGGTAAGAGACCCGAACTCTCTAATGCCTTCAAAGAGCGAGTAGAAAAGAAATACTCGTTCGATAAAGATGTTGATGAAGTCTTCGGGGCCCTCGTGGCAAATGGCAAGCTCACTTTGCCTGAACCCAAAAGACCGAGTGATGTTGGCAAAACCAACGATCCTCGGTACTGTCCATACCACCAGATGATCTCGCATCCTCTCAATCAATGCTTCGTTGTGAGGGAGAAAATAAACGAGATGTGGAAAAACAGAGTCATCACCTTCGACAAAAACTATGGGTCTGCCTCCGTCAACATGGTGTCATGTGGACAAACACCAAAATCACCGAAGAAGAAGATCACTACTTCCTTCAAGGTGATAAACACAATCCAAGCGTCCGAGGAAATGGTTCCTTACCCGACACCAGACGGACAACCCATATGGGTACATCCCGATCTCCTGGAAGATGAGAATTGGGAGGTCATGAAAACAAAGCCTACAACTCAACAGCGAAGGCAGGCTAGGAAATACCTCCTCAAGTTCAAACGGCAAGAGAAGACCCAGCCAAAACAAGAAGTCCAAGAAAAGGCAGAGGCCTCCTCTACCGCTTCACTGGAGGCAATAAAAACGTCCCTTCCAGAGACTTCAAAGGGGGTAAGAAAATTCACTCTCAGTGATTTCATGCCACCTCAATTCCAAGAAGCCACGCAGGGGGCATCATACTCTTGCAATTCGGTAGTTGGATTCTCCATTGATGGATACAAGTCCAGCGACACCTTTGATGGATTCGAATCCAACTACACCGATGAGTGGGAGGAGTCCCTTGAAATAGGAGAATATCTCTCCGATGAAGAATGGATTCCTGAAACTCACCTTATGCCAGTAATTTGGTATAACCCCCTTCAGCCACAAGGGTCTTGGTCTGATGATGATGAAGACCAAGAGGCTGTACAAGAAAATGATGCTGGCCCAGCACCCATCATTGCTCCAGTGGAAATCAACTATGTTGAGCCACAAAGAGTAAATGAAGAAGAAGATTTGGCTCCCATGCCTGATCTTGAAGAATATGCAAGGATCTTACAGCATCTCGCTTTGGAATAAGAGCAAGACCGCGCCAATGAGCCTCCTCGCAATCCAGAGCCGGAAGTCCCCGAAGATCATCAGGAACATCCTCCCTTAACTCCTGAAAATGGAGAAAATTACTGGATAGACGATCCTCTTACATCCGAGGATGAGTCTGACTCTGATCAGGCAACGTCTCTATCAGAGCTTCCTGTAATGTGATAATTCGGGATTATAGCTCTTCCGAAGCATCGTCTAATGAGATCACTTACACTCCAACGACGCTGAGCAATGTATCCTCTAGAGCCACCTCATCTTACGTGCCTTTCACAGAGATGGCACCCTCTCAGGTTTCTTCTCCTGAGACTGTGACTTCAGAGCTCACACCCTTCCTGACTGAAGAATCCCTAGCTATTGATGCTTGGCACGATGAATTGGTCAACGAAGAAGAAAGGTTGCCGGATGTTGTTTAGGACTTGCTCCCGGAAAATGCTCTGTGTAACACAATCACTGAGGATGGCAACTCTGCTGCAGATACATCCTCATCAAATGAAAAACGACAGCCTCTTGATCCTGAAGACAATCTTCCAAACGAAGACCCTTCTCAAGAAGCTCTCGAAGTTGGTAGAGGCACCCGCTCTGGCCGGGACTACCACAAGAATTGCAACCAATCTTCATTTACTTATGTAAATCCTTTAGGAAAAGATGTTGTAAGTGCCCCTAGTGGCAACAATGATGAACACGCAGGCCCCAAGGAGGCTTTCAAGTATGACTTAATTGAACATTTCAAGCACATACCTGCACGTCTGCACATCCTAGATTTATTGCGAATGTCTCCATGCACTTGTGATAATCTGATTTCAGAATTACAGAAGCTGAATGAGGATGTCTACAAACATGCCCCACAGGTTCTCCAAATTGAAATGGACTACCGGGTCAAAAACTCAAAAACTTCCTCCAAGGGAGAAAAGAAGAAAACTGAGGATCATGCATCGAATGTCTCTCGGTTCAAAAAGCAGCCAGTGTAACCATCGCCTTCACTAAGGACGACCTCCTACTTGGCGAAACAAGGCACAACCGACCCTTGTACTTCACAGGATACATCAAGGAAATGCCTATGCACAGAGTTCAGATTGACCCAGGTTCTGCACTCAACCTCATCTCCACTTCGGCTCTTGAAGAGTTGGGCATCCCGCCCAGGAAGCTGAGCCACACATATGTATCTATCTTTGGATACGATGGGAGTACTCAAAGGCCTATCGGTAAAATCAAGTTCAAGTTGCAAATCGGTGATCTTATCTCTGAGGTCACTGTGTATGCAATAAAAACCCATTCATGCTACAACATCCTTCTCGGACGCCCCTGGATCCACGAGAATGGTGTTGTCCCTTCAACTCTACATCAATGCATCAAGTTTGTTGGCGACGACGGCATGATACATCGAGTCTTTTTGGACAAAAAACCCTTCAAAGGTAAAGAAGACCACTTTGCAAACTCACAGATGTATGAAGGTGAGAAAGAAGAAGAGGAGAAGCACACAGCACCCTTTGCCGAAAATCTCCAGAAAGATTAAGGCAAGGCTCCTCAACAATCAACGGAAGAAAACAAACCATCCGGTAAATCCGAAGAGAGCATTTAAACTCCCTTCATCATCAAACCTTCAAAACCTTTGGTCATCAAGACTAAAGTGAAGAAGGCAAAGCAAATTTGTTGTCTCTGTCGTGTCTATCATACAAGACACAGATTTGGATTCAGAGCCAGAAGATGACACATCATCAAGCCAAGCTGACACTCAACAAGTTCAGCCTGCTCTTACTCCAATGGAGACAACTTCTGACATAGAAGATCCTACGTCAGCTTCCTTCGCTGTTCCAGCAACTTTAGCAAAGGAAAAGCCGATCTTCTTCCATAGATCGGATGCTTCTTCATCAAACTCCATGCTTGAACCCTTCCAAAATGAAGGTATGCCTCAACTATCCTTATATAGTCCTGTGGCAAAAGCTATTATGAAGAAAATGGGCTATGACGCTCAAAACCCAGTCGGTTTGGGAGAAGGATGCGGTATTCTCATGCCATTGGGGCCCACCTTGACCAAAAGCCAGCTAGAAGATTGGAGACTCTACGGCCATGTAGAAAAGTCTTCCTACGGGCTAGGGTATGATCCCGACACTCCTCTGAGACAGTTAACACAAAGGCTTAAAAGTCGACTTACCGACCAAGCCTCAACATCTCGTATCCATGAAGACATCGATCTCCCTGGATATCTCTTCGATGAGTCACCTGACAAAGATCCAGGAAGCTCATCCAATTAGTACGATTTCTCTGATGATGAAGAGGAATTTTCCGATGGCATAGACGTGTGGTCTTCTGACCCAGAAGAACCCTCATCTCCAAAAGAAGTACCTTACTTCGACTCAGTTTCAACAGGCGATTGGGATCATCTCATATCAAGCCTTGAGAAGATCGCTGGTCAAGAAGACCCGTGGAAAGGAACAAAACCTTAGTCTGGAAATGCCCTTGACACCCTAGAAGGTTTCATCGAGCTGGAAGCCACCGAAAACATTGTGGAGGAACCACCTTCGAACCTTCCAATAGAAGATCCTGCATCCTACAACGATCTCATGTCCTTTTGAAGCCTGGGGTATGGACATCATAGGTCCTATTTCTCCCCCTTCGAGCAAAGGTCATCGTTTCATCTTCGCCGCTAAGGATTATTTCTCCAAGTGGTCAGAAGCATTTGCGCTTAATGAAATGAAGACCTCATCAGTCCTTCAGTTCATGCGCACCAACATCATTTGTCGTTTCGGCATACCCAAAAGATTCATCCATGATAACAGACCACAATTCCGGGATCATCGATTCTACAGGTTCTGCGACAAATACAATATCCAAAGCTGTCCTTCAACTCCATACAATCCGGCAACAAACGGAATAGCGAAAGCTTTCAACAAGACACTCTGCAAAATCCTCAAGAAAATGGTCTCTAGTCACAAAAGAGACTGGAACGACAAATTGTTTGATGCTTTGTGCGCCTATCGAACCGCCGTTCGAGGACCAACCCATAGCACACCATTCTCCTTGGTCTATGGATGCGAAGATGTCGTACCCTTGGAAGTGCAAATTCCTTCGTTGATGGGTATCCTTGCAAAATGACATGACTCAAGAAAACAATGTCAAATTGCGACTCCATGAGTTGGACAATCTCGATGAGAGACGGTTCGAAGCTCGACAAAGCATTGAACTTTACCAAGCATGCATGGCAGGATCTTTCGACAAAAAGGTCAGGCAACGCGCCTACAAAAAGGGTGACTTGGTTCTTGCTATAAAAAGACCAATGGTCTTCGCTCACAAGTCCAAAAGCAAATTTGAGCCAAAATGGGAAGGACCCTACGTCATCGACAAGGTTTTCTCCAACGGCGTATACGCACTCCTAAACATGGAGGGTGACAGATGTATGTTGATGTGCACAAATTATTAACCGCAATCACACAACTTCCTATTAAGTAGATAGTGGCAAATACGGGTCGATCCATAGAGATTTGTGGAAACAAGTTCCAAAAATCCTCGATCAGTTTTCACACTAGGGATTTTAAAACCACAATTAATCAAGAAATTAATAACTAAAATGATATCAAAGGAAATCTAAACACAAACTAATCAGAGAAAGAGAGATCAGGGTATTGGATTTCACCAAAATAGATTTAATCATTCCAAAATTACTTCATAGTCTTATCCCAACAAAACTCAATCCAATGTGCAAGCAACTGCCTTGGATCGAAAGATTTAGCTTTGAAAACCTTTTTTTTCTTACAAATTCAATTCTCTAATTAGTACCTAAGACGCCCTTCACTTCAATATGTTGAAACTCTAATTACTATTTATCAAGATCAAGCACAAACCATTAAATGAATTTAACCTAAACATGATATGTCAAGATCAAGCATAAAAAGTAAAAGACATTCCAAATAATCTTTACAAAATCAGAAGTTGAATAACATTCATGAAGGAGAATCTATTAAATCATTAAGCATAATGAGGAAAAGACATAGAAGAATAATAAAGAACGATCTCACCGGTTTTGGTTTCCTCCTGCACCCTAATCCACGGATTAGCCAAGCATTGTAGAACAAACAATAATAAAGAAGCAAATCTCCATTATTGAAAGCCTTCAAAGTTGTTTATTACACCACTCAATCTCTACCTTCACTTTCTAACAAAGATTAAAGAAAAATTAAATTACTCCTGGAGCAAGAGAGAGCCTCCCCTTAAAAAGAAAAAAATACAAGAAGAAAAAGAAAGATAAATCTTTCAAATTCGTCATCCTCGATATCCCTCCAATTGACAGCCTGTTTTGACCCCCAAAACGTCAGAATTGGGAGATTCTCGTGAGACATGATATTCTTCTCCTTTGAGTTCTCTTTCCAACGCATCTAATCTTGTCTTAATCGGAGTCTTGAGTCATAAGTTATGATCAAAATAGTAAACCTTGTGCAGGATGGCTATAATTCCGAAAATCTTCTTTCCTTCATGATTTGATCACTTGCTAAAGAATACCATTCTTATTGATGTCCATGAGATTCCTTCCCTTCTTTTAAAGTTGATTTCTAATTTTTAGCAACCATTAGCGAGCATTAGATATGGTGGGGGCCACCAAATTCGATCTCCAAAAATAAAAACAAATTGTGCCAAGTCTTGAACTCATGACCTCTAACTTGAAATTCAAGCTCTCCTCCAACAAGCCTATATACTCTGTGTATATCTTTTCTCAAATGGGACTTTAGCTTTAAACCTCTCCGAATTAAGCTCAAATATGCTCAGCGCCATCTAATTCCTGCATAATAAGAAAAATGCTATAATTAGAACATTTAAGAAAAAATAAACAACTAGTAAATTCAAATAAAAGGGTAGTTATTAGTAGGGATTTTTACCAAAAAAGTGTTCCTATACACAAATACAACGGATTTAATCAGAAATACATGAAAATGCCCTCTTTGGTGTTCGTACGATGATTTTTTACTCTTTTGCCCTCCATTTATCGAACGATATCGTTTTCAATCCCACCATTTTACCCTAAAAGCATCGAACGATTTCCTTCTCCTTTCTTCCCCAAACAAAATGTCCGAAGATGTCGATTCCGGCGATCACATTCATCTTATCCGGTCAAATTCGTCAAACTCCGAACCAGATTTGGAAGCTCCAGGATCTAAGAAGAGCGGGATCACGGGTTTGTTGAAACAGTTGGATCGAAGGCTGGGATTTCTTCCTTCCTTTCTTCCTTTTCTAATCGAAATCTGGGATTTCTTCGGTTTTCGTTTGATGGGGGTGGTTTCAAAATGAAATCTTTTCATTTGGAGCTAGATGGGACTGGGTATTTTCATATCTATTCAAACGGAGTTGATGTTGTTGTTCAACCACATCTTTGGGGGTTTTGTAATGGTGGGGGGATATTTGTTGGTAAAGGAAGAATATTTGTTGATAAAGGAAGAATCTTGCAGGTTGAATTGAATTCCTCGGGTCATTTGATGGGGTGGTTTAAAAATGGGAATTTTCATTTGGGGTTTGATGGGTTAGGGTATTTTTGGATTGATTCACGAGGATTCGATGTTGTTCAGCCACATTTTGGGTTTTTTTTTTAAAATAGTATCAGACCTAGTGAAAACATTGTGTCGTTGGATGCTTTAGCACAATATTCCTTTTATGGTTATGCTATCAAATTATGGTTTGTTTATTTATGAGATTTATATGGATAAATCATGAACTTAGAGGCTTTTTTGTTTTCAATTTGTTTTTTTAGAAAAAAGGGAGTTGTTTCAAGACCTTGCTCCAATGTTATGGCATTTTATTGGCACTATTGCTGCTCTCTTATAGGTTTGCTTTCTTTCTCATTGCTCCTCCAGATTTGAAGAAAAGAGGATATTCCATAATGTAACGTAGAAGTGATGGCCATTGTAATTATTTTCTTCCTGCAGTTGTTATCATAACTATTACAAACAAAACTTGATATTTTCAAATCCAATGGCATGTTTGTACTTGACACTTTTCCCTGTAGTTGTTATGAAGCGAATTGTTTCTTGTGCTTAAGTTATTTTCTTATCATTGAGAAAGTTTGGAATTTTGTTAGCGTTCACTCCCAAACTCTATATACAATGCAATTTTCCTCAAAACAATCAGTTGTTGTACATTTTTCTTTATACAATAAGGATTCATGTTTCAATGTATTGAGGCAAACCGAGAAAATCATGTGTTGTTCTCCTGTTTATGAAACTTGACTGTGTTTGCATTACTGTTTGCCTATACATTTAATCTTCCCATAATTCTAAGTTATTATTTGATCATCACATGGGCTCAAGAGCCTTTGAACTACCAGGCCATGTTATGATGTTTTTTATACTGTACTATGTTCTTTATTTGGGCATGGATTTCAAAGGCAATGGAGCCCACATCTACTTATCTTAGTGTCCATTTATTTATATTGTAAAAGATTTCTATTTTCACTAAGATAAGTAGATGTGGGCTCCATTGCCTTTGAAATCATACTCTTGTAATGTATTGGCATGGTTACGGGGAGATGAGCTTTTGAAGGAAAAAATGTATATAAACGGTGCCTTCTACATGCTTGTATAACAGAGAATAAAAGTTCGGGGAAGTTGAAGAGAAAATGCATTTCAAGAATGTCGAAACAGCTTTAGATAAACAAGCGCCCATTTTGTATCCCATCCACATGCATATGGAAAGACCCACACCAATTTGATATTGAGCTCTAAAAAACCACCCTCTTGATCTGTTTTGCTCATTTGCAATTTGCATGATACTTTTGGACCGGCTATCTGAGGGTCTTTTTGGATGATAAGAAGTTGATTAATTGATGGAGAAATGGAGAAAGTTGTCCTCTGTTCAAACCTGTTTTGCTCATTTGCTTTGATCATTTTTCTTTCTTCGTTGGTTAATTCTGATTTGGTGTCAGTCAGATGCTGCCAACTTCTTGATACATCTATATGGTAACTTGTAATTACTTTTGTTAAAATCCTCATCTAAATACCCACCTATTTTAAAGACTATAATAATGTTTGTTCAAATGTTAGTGGATCATGTCCTATTTTACGATGCACTCAGTGTAAGAAATTCTTTAAAGATGAACCATTAGTAAATGTTGTTGCTCATAATTCAGTTTCTATAAGTCATTTCAATAATACAGTTGCATAAGATGCACACATATTCTAATATGTTAGCTATCTGCTTCCAGTTCATCCTCTAAAGTATGTTAAAATGGCACCTTGAGGCGGGTACTTTAGTAAGTTCTAATCTTATGTTTCTTTGGCAGGTCCCTAAGCTTCTATTGCACAGAATTTTTTCCAATGCCCGGTTCTCTATATGAATTGATGGAAAGCTTGAACTTGTAGTGGATCCATATCAAATTCTAGAAAGGTACATTTTGCAAAAGATCTTTTTTTTTCCCCTAGAAACCTTGTATGAATTTCATGTATTTCAATATTGTAGTGTTTTAGTGATTTAAATGAAAGCAGAACTACCATATGGCCCTAATAATGTGTTGCAGACACATGTTAAAGAAAGCCCACCTTCCATTAATTATATTGGGTCTCACTTTCTCATCGGAAACACCCCGCCTACTCTTTTTTTTCTCGCTGTTGCTGCTGGTTTTTGTGTGTGTGTTGGGGGTTGGGGCGTAGTGTTTTATTGGTATTTGGTATACCTAACTTATCCTAGCCTACCCTTAGGCTATTTTTTTCCTATTAGGGACTGGATTTGATACCCCTTGTGGACTGAGTTTCGGCTAGATTTATTAATTCAATTGCCTTTGGCTTGAGGGCCCTCCAATTTGCATCAGAATGCATGAAGAAAGTAGGGTTGGTAGGTGATTCTTTCAGAAATGAGGAGCATTATGCGAAATAGATGTATGAAATGTGGAAGGTCGGGTTGGCTACTTGTTTGGTTACAAGATAAGATTTCATGGGGTTTGCATTTTGGATGTCTTAACCGAGTGGGTATGGTGGCTGGCAAGTTTGAGCAAAAACCTATTTGTAGAGTAGTGACTTTTATTTAGATTTGACTGTTACGATTACTCTCTATAGACTATCTTTGATACATTTTTTTGTTACGATTACTGGTTTATATTTTAATCCTTTACATCAAATCGCTGAAAGTAACTTTTAAAAGTTTTTTCCTCTCACTGCCTCCCTCTATAACCTTTCTTATATCCTTTCTCCACCATTTATAGTTGTATGCAAGCCATCTCTATGACCATTTGACAAAGTCCACAGCATAATGTCACAACAAAAATATTCTCTGTAACCAAATCAGTGCAATAATTAGTAGTTACTCATTATAAGTACCGCATGCATTTCAAAATGGTTTAACTTAAACATGAGTTCAACAAATTTCAATCCATAGCCTTATGTAATAACTAGGTTTACTCAACTTAAGTACTGCGTGCATTTGAAAATGATCTAACTTCAATGCCAGTTCAAGAAACTTCAATTTATTGCCTCATGTAATAACTAGGCTTAATGACATTGGATTATAAATTCCTTTGGAGGTGGGTTTAGTTTGATCAATTTGTGTTAGTTCCTATGTTAGTCAACAAATTTCAATCCATAGCCTTATGTAATAACTAGGTTTACTCAACTTAAGTACTGCGTGCATTTGAAAATGATCTAACTTCAATGCCAGTTCAAGAAACTTCAATTTATTGCCTCATGTAATAACTAGGCTTAATGACATTGGATTATAAATTCCTTTGGAAGTGGGTTTAGTTTGATCAATTTGTGTTAGTTCCTATGTTAGAAAACAGCTCAGTAGATGGTAACTGAATTTTATTTTTTGATAAAGCTTTTCATTGTTCTTTTTCGAAAATAAAATTGTTGCCTTTTTCTTGGTTTTACGTCCTCTTTTTTTTTTTAAGAAAATGGTGACTGAAATTCTTGGTTTTACATCTTCGCCCGAATCAAGTAACATAAGCTTAGAAAAAACATAGTAAAAAAGTGACGAACTGTTTGCCTTTGTTATACTCACAATTTTATCTGTTTCTATTCTAGCCATTATAATTTCAAGTATCCATTGGTAATTGGACTTTTTTATTTGTTATAAGATTGAGTGTTGGGAAGTCTATTTTCCAATTTATTTTGTTTTACCTTTAGGCTCTAATCTTTGTCCCTAGGCAATGTGGCACCAAGTGATGACTAAATTTGAGGAAAAAAGATTTGTCTTCATGGAAAATACAATTCTTATCCTTCAGAGGATAATTCACCCTTGTTAGAGCTACTCTTTCCAATTTACCTATGTCTTCTTTCTTTATGTTCTCATTCTAGATGCTTTAGTTGCAAGACAATTGTAGGGATTTTAAAAAAAAATTCATATGCGAAGGTACTTACGAGAAAGTAACTTCTTACGAGTTGGAAAGACAGGAGAAACCAAAGAGGAAAAGGTGTTGGGGGTAGGGAATTTGTGTAAAGATACACAAATTGGGCATTGCCTAGTTAATGGTGTTGGAGATTTGGAGAACAGAAAACAGCATGTTGGAGAAAGGTTTCTGCTTGTAAATATGGGGGGAGACTGCGAGAGAGGAGTTCGGGACAAAGAGGGAGAAGGTGAAATGTGCTCACAGTATTGCATCCCATTACCAGGATGGGGATGAGTTATGTATGTTGGGTGTTAGGTTTAAGATAGGGCCCGACTTTCCAATGCCTTTTCCAGAAGACAGCTTTGCATCAAGCTCCTCCTTGGAAAGCCCTCGATATGCCGAAAAGCTCTCCGCGAACCACTTCTTGAAGCCGGCATTTCAAAAAGTCGACAACACAGGATAAGAAATCATGGCAGTAGTGTCTTCAGCACTATAAAGCCATCCTGCAAACCTCCAAAGCACTTCACCATGCTTGAAGGCGCTCCAACAATGCCTTGAGAAAAGCTCAATTGCAGTGCAAAATGAGAAGGCACATACGGCTGGATGTCAACGAAAAGATGTTTACGGTACACCATCATGCCGACACGTATGCTGAAAAGCCACTCCTTCTCTGCATTTTTCAAGGAGTAATGCATTCCCGACCCTGCCCTGGTAGAGTCTCGGGAGGCACCAAAGTCAAAAGCCTTCTTCCGCAACTCCGGAGAAAGCTTCACTGAAGATTGCCCCATCTCGACATCCCTGAACCGTCGGATCCTCATGCGAGCAAACAAAAGTGCTTCAAACACGGCTTTGCCCTTAGCAAGTCGAATCATGAGAGGATCATCATCCTGTGCAGCACCCAGCCGGTGGAAGCCAGGACAGTGGTATACATTCCACGAATAGAAAATGTGGGCTGAACATACCCTATTCATGGGAAGCCCAAGCTGAACCAAAAAAGCAGCAGCCTGCAATTAGGTACACAAGTAGGAGTAAAGAGCTGGTACCAAAGCAAGCCGCTCTCCAAACGCCATCTGACAAGCCGAAAAAATACAATGCGGCCTGATATGCGTTCCATCTCCTCCAGCAAAAATAGCCTCACCTAGCCAATAAGTGAGGTAAACAGCAAGATCCCTTCGCAGTGCAATGTCAAAACAAATGACGTCTGTACTTGCGAAGAAACCCCTCAACTCTTCTTGCATGGCCAAAGTCTTCTTCGAACCCGAATCCTGAGCTCTGGCTTCCCGGGTCATGCTATCAGAAGATTCCCTATTGCCAAAGAAGTTGGGGAACGAAGAGCCAGAACTCTTCCAACTGCTGGATCTAACTTTTGAGCCCTCCTTCTCCTTCAAAAAATCATAGAAGGCGATGAGCTTAAAGTACAAAAGCCTGAACTCCTCAGACTGCTCCTCAAGGACGCTGTCGATCGGCATAAACTCCTCATAGAGTTTGCCAAGGATAGGCAATCCAGTAATGGCGCTCAGCTCCTTCAAAGAAAAATCAATCTCATCAGTCGTGACAACGAAGGTATTGGTTTGTGGAAAGAATGACTCCAACATAGCCATGAAGGCCTCGTCGGAAAAGATCATGGTCTCCCTAAAGGCGCGGTCGGCATAAAAAATCTCGGCTTCCTTCAAAACGGCGCCACCAATCAGCAGGACGGATCAGTCCACGACTTCCACTCGGAGTCCGCATTGAAACGGCCACGAAGTCGAAAAGGCTTCACCTAATTGCAGCTGTCACCGCTGAAAATGCCAAGGCCTACCGATCCCACATCGACCAATGGATAATCAGAGCTTGGTAGTCGCTGGACGGCATCAACATGTCCATGTCAGCAGGCGATTTCTCCTCATATCTAGGAGAACCGCCAACAAAAACCTCGGTCTTGATTACATTTGTCCTTTTCACCCAGCTTGGAGGATCTTCCCTCTTAGAGCACGTGGGAGAAAGGCTCGTGATCAAGACGGTGCGATCAAATGCCGACCGGTAGCAACAGTCTTCTTCTCACCATCAGCTGTGAAAGAGAACTGAAAACATCTCCTCTAGTATGTCATATCTTCAGGGACTGCATCACCAAAGAATAAGGTAGGCTTGGGCAAAACCCACTGATCGTCCATCACCCAAGGACGACTGCTTACCATGATCTTATAAAATTCCTCTCCCTTGAGAGCGATTAGTCGCTGCCTCATCTCATCTTTGTTGAGAGAGTCACACTCTTCCAGGTTTCTCTCAACATACTGGACCTTCTCCCAGGCCTGCTGAACGGCCGCATTAGAAGATCTAGCAGATCGACGAGGTACGCTTGTAGCAGGATCTTTACCCTTGTCTGTTCTGGAGGAACCACCTGCAAAGGTTGAAAAAAAAATATTAATCATCAAAAATGACAGAATTTCGCTAAAAAAAATCTGGTGAAATTTTGACATGACTCCGGGGCAACTCCAAAGAAAAAGGAAATACCCCGAAAGAAATAGAAAGCTTGAAGATGAGCTCAACATTGCTGCGAGCTCCGACACTCCAAACTTTCGAAACCTCAAAGTCTCTGCAAAATCAGAAAGGGCTCAATATCGTTGCGAGCTCCAAATTCCCAAATTTGCAAACACTTTCAGGTATGCTATCACATCATGCTACCCATTCAATTTACAAAAGAATGCATGCACGAGCATCTTGGTTTGCCAAAAAAAATGCATTATCATGATGAAAAAAAAAGAAAAAAAGGAAACTTTCTCAAAAAAAAGGGGAGAAAGAAAAGAGCAAAAAAGGAAGAAAAAGAAAACTTTCTCAAAAAAAAAGGGAGAGAGAAAAAAAAGAACAAAAAAGGGGACTGGCCCACAAGTCGTGGCCCACAGGCCACGAGGCCGTATGGTCAGATCCGTACGTCCCACAACAAAAAAACAAAAAAAAAAAGAAACGTGCAAAAAAAAAGAGAAAAACGCATGAGAAAAAAAACACGTGTAAAAAAAAGAGAAGAAAACACGTGGAAAGAAAAAAAAAAGAAAAGAAAGAAACAAAAAAAAAAACAAACACTTTCTTTTTTTACCATCCTACTTTCTACAATGGAGTTTTCTTGAGAAAGAGAACTTACTTGAAGCCATTGATGGAGAAGAAGAAGAAAAGCTTGAAGAAGAAGAAGAAAAGCTTGAAGATTCTTGAAGAACTCTTGGTTTTGAAGCCCTCTTGAGATTTTTGCAAAAGAAAGCAATAAGACCAAGAGATCCAACCTCCTCCTTGCTTTTATAGAAGAGAGCAAACCAAAGAAGGAAACAAAAAAGAGGTAAGTGTTACTAATTAGTTTCCTTACCAAAAGAAAGAAATAAGAAGGATTCTTTCCCAAAAGAAAGTTATCTTGAGGGATTCTCTCCCAAAAAGAAATCAATGAGAGATTTTCTCCCAAAAGATAGGAGATTTGAGATATTCTCTCCCGAAGAAAGATATCTTGAGATATTCTCTCCCAAAATTAAAGGGAACATGAGAGATTCTCTCCAAATAAAGATATTCTTAGATATTCTCTATCCTAAGGAGATATTTTTAGATATTCTTTACAAAAATGACACCATATGAGATCTAAGCCATTTCAAAAGCTTAAGGTCCCATGGGTTAGCCCATATGAGCCAGGTTTGACCACCTAGGCACTAAAAAAAAAGGGCTTTTAGTCAAAGAGAAATCCCTCTTACCAAGAGCATACAAAATGGTTCCATGCCTCTTTTGAGTTGATTGGACCATACAAAAAGAATTCCAAGCCCCATGAGCTTCCAAAAATCAAACCATCTAGCCTCATATACCAAATTGAGCCAAAATCTTGAAATTGACATTCCACAAAAATCCAAACCAAATCATGGTCCCCTAACTTGCCACATACAGCTTGTTAGGTCATAAGACCAAAATAAAAAAACCAAAACCTGATCCCCTAACTTGGCACATATAGCTTGTTAGGTCACAAGATCGAAACCAAAATCAACCCCCTAACATTTCACATACAGCTTGTTGGGTCACACGGTCAAAATCAAACCCGACCTCCTAACCTGCCACATACAGCTTGTTAGGTCACAAGGTCAGAAAAAAAAAACAAAACCCCAGAATCCACATCCCTGATGTCATCTTCAAAACTTTGCCTCGAGATGGTATGTGATCACTTTCACTACCATAAAATTCCTCTAGAAGCTCAAAAGGCCACTCTACCAAAAGAAAGACTGCTCAAAGACTCTTGGTCAAGTCACAAGCTCTCATTCAGAAATCTCTTCGAGGCACATCGACTACAAAAGTTAAGCAACTCGTCGCTATCCTCGAGGGGACATTTGTTGACACAAAAAAAATGTGTCACTTTGCCTCTCCAAACTCAAGAAAGCTACATGTAGTCGCAGCCTGCCATAAATAGGCAATGCTACTTTAAAAAATCAAATCTTGTCAGAATCAAACAAAAACTGCAAGATCATTCAAGACAGCCAAAAGAGGAGTACACAAGAAGTTTCGGGCGATTTCAAAATCATTTGGCCTAACTTCGCTTCTCCGGCAGTTAAAAAGGAGCTCCCGACACACGAAATCTTCGATCAAAGCCTATGGTAGTCTCAAAATACATCCAAACGGCTCCACGTCAAGTTTCAAGTCAAACCGACAACGTTTGACCCTACATAAACCCTCAAACAGCTAAATCAAGCCTCTCGGCGGCGAGAACCACCGAGGCCATCACTCATCAAAAAAGAGCACATGGACGGCTTCAAAATGCTTACAAATGGCTACACGTCAAGTTTCAGGTCATTTCGACAACATTTGACCAGACTTTGACGCTCAGAAGCCAAATCAGGCCTCTCGGTGGCGAAGCTCCCCGGGACCATATGTCACACCCCAAAACCAGGCCCTGCAGTGATCCGATCTTAGGATGCGAAATTTTGGAATTTATTTAAAACTTTTGCTTTTCCCAAGATCCGTGTGAATGAGGATAATAAAATTCCATCATGTCCTGAATATTTTGGGGAAGCTAATCATGGTGTTGCCACCCGGAGTCCGTGGCCATCGGATTCCGTGTCGTACTCAACCAATATCATAAAGCCATCAAATGAGCAGACTGGTACAAATCATAAATCATAAAATACTGAGCTAGTAGTAACAGGACTATTTATTTCCCACATATTCAAGTTACAATTAACAAGTGTCTTAATTACAGCCCAGTGAAAAAGGCTAACAAAGCCATACAAAAATATCCAACTAAATAGAAATACTACCCCCAATATTTAGATACGAACTCCGGTGCCAACTTGACTTCTAGATGATATCAATGGGCAGCCTCTCGCGTTAGACCGGCGGCTCAACTACCTCCTCAGTTCAAACACCTAAAAAGCAATAGGAGAGAAATCTGGCACCAAACAAACAGGGTCAGACACGACGGTCTGGAAAGCAAAATTCAGATAATATGATAATAGGCATTTGTAAAACATTATGGAATAATTGTAAATCCATTTAAAAAATCTTAAACCATAAAATGGATGAATTATGATAAAAAGATTAAAAGACTGAACATACATGTCAGTGGAAATAAATGAACAGTATCCGCAGCATAAATATCATAAAAGGATAACGGACAAAGTAAAACATTAAATAATTGGAAATACATTTAAAATCCTGAATAATAGAGACAATAAGATAAAAGATCGATTTCTTGAACATTAATTCAAAGACTATATTGAGCTGAAACAAACAAGGATCATAAAACAAAATATCAAACGGATAAAACATTGGCAAAGCACATATAGCTATATTCTCCTATTACCGAAGTAACAAGAGCAAACAGAACCGTAGCCACTACTCATGGGACTGGAACAAACAAAGTCGTTATCAAATAGAACCGTAGCCACTACACGTGGGACCGAACAAAACCATTGCCATGGTCGGTATAGACAGAATCCAAGCTGTAGCTAGCAGATAATTTAAAGATCCCAAGCCGGGTGATCCGCCCGACAAGGTGACCTAAGCTTAGTGGTGCCTTTATTTTTCAAAATATGAACCGATACAAATCAAATCATAAAAGTGATTCATTTTTGAGACCGATGAAAGCACTACTCCTGAACAAATCCATATTGAAAATACTAACAAATCCAAACAAATCTGATGAGTAGCCTTATCGATATCTTTCCGAACGTGGCGAACCGCTCAAATCTCTTTCCAAATCGATTCGTAGAAAACATACGAATTTTCATGGTAAACCACTCAAATACACATCAAAGTAATTTGTATAAAAATCATACAATCGATCCTTTCGAACGTGGAAAACCACTAGATTTTATTTCAAATCACCGATGCTTTCAAACGTAATGAATCACTTAAATCCTTTCACAATAGTTTACCGAAGAATACATATACATTTTCTAACTTGAAATGGAATGGAATAGTGTATAATGATTTAATGGTTCACCGAGGGATATCTCAATGCACACTTAAATCCTGAAATGTTGATTTATAATTATATGTTTGGTGCCAATGAAAATCCACAACTATTTAAGTTATAAAGTATGCATTGAGACTAAGAAAATTCCCATGTAAAATTCCTATCAATTCTTTCTCTCATCTCTCCCATTCAATTTACACATTCCAAAGTATTATAATTTATCAAAACTCATTAATAGGCTTCTAAACAATATATGGAAATTTTACGGGCCTCAAAACAAATACGAGAGATGAGATGAAATGGGCCTAAAACAGGTCTAAGAATGACCCACAAAACAGTCCCAAATAGAATCAGAAAAACAGTCTATAAGTAGCCCAGAAAATGGGCCCTGGACAGGTCTGGGCTCGCTCGAGCGACCCAGGGTCCGCTCGAGCGAAGCCCACACAGAACCTGGTCCGCTCGAGCGGACTGGGCTCTGTCCCAGTCCGGGTCGAGTGCAGAATTTGCACCTCTTTTTCTATTTTCTAATTTTTCTTTCCCTTCTTCCCTTATTACATATTTTCACATATATTTGGGCTTCTCCTTGCCAATTCAAATCCATTAAAACACTAATACACTAAATCATTCCATTCCTATCCAATAAATCAAATACGAACAAAACATTTCTATATCAAAAACACTAACATTAAAACATTCACAGTTGATCCAAGGAGATGCATTACCAAGTGATTTTAAGTTGTCGAAACATCAATTTGGAAAGCAATAAACAATACCAATGCTCAATCATTCAAAGTTAAATCCACCCATTTGTAAGAAGAAAAACAATGTAGAATATAAATCCATGAAATCATTCATATCAAGTAATAATCATCATATTAGCTGGATAATTTACTTGCCTTGGTCAAGAGATTCACAAAATCACTTCAAACAGAACTCTCTAGGGTCCAAGGCCTTCCATCTACAAAAGCCCCAAAATAAACCAAGAGCAAACCCTAGAAATCAATCCTTCTCAAATCTCCATGAAAACTCTTTGCAAATATGAGGAAAACATTCTAAATGGTTTGGAAAACCAAAATTTGAAGAAAGAAACCCATTGCTAACCTTTTTGAAGCTTCAAACAAGAAGAAAGCTTGAAAAAAAGAAGTTGTCCCAGCTCAAATCCTTTGAAAATGGCATCCTTGGAAAGCCAAGAAAGGGGAGAAGAGGATTAGGAGATCAATCCTCCAATTAGCATTCAAGAAGAGAGGTTTCAAAGAGGAGAGAGAAAGTGCTGGGAGAAAACCCTAGGCTCCACTCTTTGTTGCAGGAAAATGAAAGAATGGGGAAGAAGAATAGCCCATTGGCTTTATAAAGAGTTAAGTGGGCTGGGCCCCATGGGCCCCAACATTACAAAGGGCTGAAACTAACATTTGTGGGTCCTGGATGAAAACGACGAGAGAGACAAAAATGTTCGTCGAAAAATCTATTTTCTAAAAAGTATATTTTCCCTAATTTCTAAGATTTTCGAAATTTATGGACAGATTTAGTGAAAATGTCATTTTTGCCCCTTTTTCTCGAAAAACGTGATTTTTGAGCATTAAATCAAAATGGTCAAAACATGAAAGTTGCTAAACTTAATGAAATGAGTCAAAATAAACCAAATTTGAAATTTTTAGAAATCCAAAGTAATTTCTCATAAAAACACATTTTACAAAGGCCGGGTCAAACTAAAGTCAACGGTCTTCAAAATCTCCAAGGCTATGAAAAATCTAGTCAAACTCAAAGACAAAGTCAAATCAACTCTAATCTCGCTTAAAAAGCTAAACCACGATTAAAATAATGCTAAACAAAGAAATTGGGGGTCAGGGTCTTACATCCTCCCCCCCTAGAACCCATTTGGTCCTCCAAATGGTCTAAACCAAACAAAAATCAAAAACCCAAAAAGACTAATTAAATCACTGACACCCTGAGCTGAACCTCGATAACTGAGATTTTCCCTGATCAAACCTGACGGTGAGATACGTCTGCAAATAATATATCTGATCTAGTTAAAAGCTTCACACTGTCACACACATCTGCTCAACAACATACTCCTCGACCAAACTAGTGTTCGACAATTATTCTAATCATCCTTGATGTCATCTGTTGTTCCTGTACTGGATCATTTCTTTTACTTACCTTGTCAGTCACTATCGATTCAGGAAACTACAAGTTCTGTCTTCTTCTGTTACTTTGAAATTCTGTGCCTTAAGTTATACCGAACTGTATACCATGATTCTGACACTTGCATGAAGAAGTGGTTGTAAACATGCTTTCATTGAAAAATCTTCATCCCGGAAAATTCTGAGATTCCATATGTTTTCTCTTACTATGTTTTCTCGAATTCTGGTTCAATCCTTGCATTCGGTCTAGTCTTCGAAAAATTGGCGAAACTGAAGTTCTACCACGTACTAATCTCTTCCATCTTCAATCAATGTCATTCAAATTCTCGAAACAATGCAGCCACCTCTGTTAAAGCTCTTACAACAAGAGTCCATGTCAACACATTAACTTTGAAGTGAGTGACTTAGCAACCCGTTGGTTCCTCTCATGCATCATCTGTCTTCTCTCGTGAGCAATAAACTGATCGAGTTAACTGGCTGCACGGTTCTCCTGACACATTATAAACCCTTCCCGTTCTGACTTACAAACTCCAAATTTCTATAGGTATTATGTCTCTGACTTGGTCTGTTTCAACCCAGATGCTACACTGCAATAAATCATATGCTGTACTGTCTTGTGTATCGAAACTTCATATGGCTTGTCTCCTTCTAATTTCACTCTTCAGGTCTTCTACCCTTGACATGTAAAGCCGACCTTGTAAATCCAACTGTGTTCACAACTCCAAATTCCAATCTTTCTGTGCTGTATTCAGAATTCCTGCTCACATCTGATCCTATCTGCTTGCTGCTCATGATCTCTTGCCTGATACTATGTTATCAACAAAAACATATCTGCCAACATGATGTCAATCCCTGAAGAACTGAAACTTTATTAATCCTAATCTCAAAATAACTCCACCACTTTTTGATTGTTCTCCAAGGTTCACAGAATAACTAAACATTTGCTTCACGAATGGTGCTTGATTGAAAATTTCACAATCTGGAGTCTGCTCAATCTTCTGCCTCTGTCTCATGCTTTACCTTTCTTGTAGGAACAATTATCACAGCCTCATTTGAATATTATGTCTTAAGTTCCGCTCACTACCTCAAAAATCCAAATTTGTTTCCAACTGAACCAATACACCTCCTTACATCCATCAACCCTTCAATTCCGTACATTTCCAAACTCCAACCATAAGCCAATACAACTCATTCCATTCAATGCAAACAAATCTTAAAATTTTAAACATAATCACTAAAACAATTACTTAGCTGAATTTCATCATCTTAAAACATAGTAGAAAACTGAACCTCCAAATTGTCAAATAAAGCTTAAATAAAGCTTATCAAAGTTTGAGTATGAAATAACATTATCCATTTTGAAATTCATATTTTCATAGCCAAACAAACCATCAAAACACTTAACAATTTTCAAATCAGGACTTCAAAAATAAATCATATTCATATAGCATGACTGTACATTAAACTTTACGAAAATTTGAGTGTTAATTAAATACTAAACCTTGTTGAAATCTGAACTCATTTGTTCATAAAAATCCTGCAGAAATCTAAACACAGCTGAACGTTAAAACAAATGTAGGAATCTGTATATAATCTGAACACAAAAACCCTTAAGAAAGTCATCTTGCATAGCCAAAGGAAACAAATCAATGAAATAGAAATTTCACACTATGCTTCGAAAAAGAAGCACAATCATGAAGATCTTGAAATATAGATGTCAACATTTAAGAAAATTAAAACAAGAGAAAATTTCCAAGATCATTGTAAAACAATATCTTAAGAAGATTAAACATAATCCATAGCTTAAACACTACAAGGATAAATCATAGACATTAAGAAAAAACATAACAAAAATGAAATATCATGAAAATCACTCTCATTAAGAAATGGACATCACATTATCTGAGGTATTCACTTGCATCTACACGTTGTCCAATCCAATACCCTGTAAGTCGGTAAAATCCACAAGGTTTCCTCTGCTGCCGAAAATTGTCTTGACTACTGTTAGATATCGCGATCACTGAGAGGGGGGGGGGGGTGAATCAGTGATTGCTTAAAAACAGGTCCAATTTAACAACAAAAGCAAATCAAATCACACAAGGACACCAGATTTAACGTGGTTCACCAAAAGGCTACGTCCACGGTTCAAAGACTGTCCGAACACCAATCCGGAACAGATCTGAATCTATTTAGTCTCACCAACGACAAAGAGCACCAACCCTTAGTTTCAGATAGCACCAACTATCTAGGAAGCACCTACTCCCTTTACAATTTATCTGCACCAACAGATAGGATCACCAAACCCCTAACACCAAGCACCAACTTGATGTTCTACAGATTTAAAGTAGAGAACTTTTCTACAGCCTTTCCCCTCTACAATCTCTCTCTCTCAATCCCTTACAAATTGAAATTAAAGCATAAACAGAGAGACACTTATCTTATGGACGAATCACCATCTTCATGAGCACATTCTCGTCCACACTTGCTGTAGAAACATGCAACACAATAGCACACAGCAACAGCACCTTCTTCTCTCCAAAACCCTCTCTTTTCTTCTCTCTTCTCTTCTCTTCTCTTCTGTGTACTTGAAAACGAACCAATCAAGCCTTTATATAGGTTATGGTAACCCTAAAGAGTGTATAAATTAGGCTAGAATTCGTTTAGAAAGAGTCCCAAACGAAATACTTAAGTTTCCTGAGTTTTCGTGCAAAACTTCTATTTCTGCGCAACTCAGGTTTCCCGTGTGTTCTACCGGTAGTACTTGCGGTAGAACAGATGAAATTCTCATGTCCAAGCTTCTGCTAGAATTTAAGCCACTTCTACCGGTAGTACTTGCGGTAGAACTTTCAGAGCAGCCACTTCTACCGGTAGTACTTGCGGTTGACAGATGGAAATCTTAGGGTCAGCCTTTTCTACCCCTTTTCTACCCCTGTTCTACCCCTGTTCTACCGGTAGAAATACCGGTTGACAGATGAAATTCTGATTTCCTATACTGTTCTGTTTCAGCTCTGTTTTCTCTTTGAAGCTCTATCAACACCACACTTGTGACATTTTGTTGACAATAATTCCAACACAAGATGATACTTGAGATACTAATTTCTTCAATTCTTCATTAAACTTCTCAAGGCATCTCAAATCCCAACAATCTCCCCCTTTGGAATTGTTGGCAACACTTTTGGAACTTCAACACTTAGAACACATTAAACTAGTTGATCTTCATGAAGCTTCTTCAGAACCATAGTCTCCCCTTGTCTTTAAAAAAAAATCAAGATCTCTAACACTCTTGATACCAATCTCCCCAAAGTTATCATAGCATAACTTCTTCTAACATTGCTTTCTCCTAGCTTAAGTCTTTCTCCCCCTTTGACAACAAGTCCAAAGGGACCAACGAAGGAGCGAATAGGATATTCAAAGAATACTTTGCTCCCCCTTTCAAGCCCATCTCCTAAGGATTAGGAGAGTGAGTAACTCCTAATTTTTTTCGGAGATACTCGAAGACTTCCTTTGGCAGAGGTTTTGTGAAGATATCAGCAACTTGCTCAGTAGTTGGAACATATTCCAACTTTACCTCACCATCTGCAACCTTTTCCTTGAGAAAGTGATAGCGAATTGCTACATGCTTCGTTCTAGAATGCTGAACAGGATTCTTGGAGATGTGAATTGCACTTGTGTTGTCACAGAGGATCGGCGTAGGATCCGTTGTCGGAACTCCTAGATCAGAAAGCATTTGCCGCATCCATAACACTTGTGTACAACAAGTTGCCGCTGCAATATGTTCCGCTTCCACTGTAGAAAGGGATACTGAGTCTTGTTTCTTACTATGCCATGCCACCAACCTGTCACCGAGATAGAATGCACCACCGCTTGTACTCTTGCGATCATCTATACATCCAGCCCAATCGGCGTCAGAGTATGCAACAAGAGTAAAGGATTTGCCTTTAGGATACCAAATGCCAAGCTCCATGGTACCTTTCAGATATCGAAATATCCTTTTTACTGCTGTGAGGTGCGTCTCAGTTGGTGATGCTTGAAATCGAGCCACCATACATACTGCTTGCAGAAGATCCGGTCTTGTAGCAGTCAAATAAAGCAAGCTTCCTATCATAGAACGATAAGTGGTGTGATCAACGGACGAACCCTTATCATCTTTGCTTAGCTTTGTGTTCGTTGTCATTGGTGTGCTCACTGGCTTGCTGTCTTCCATGTTAAAACGCTTCAGCATTTCCTTGATGTATTTCATCTGTGATATGAAGATACCATGTTTCAGCTGCTGAACTTGTAAACCAAGGAAGAACTTTAGTTCTCCAAGCATTGACATCTCAAATTCTTCCTTCATCTCTTCAGCAAAATTCCTGCACATTTCTTCATCATTGCCACCAAAGATTATGTCATCGACATAAACAATGAGAACCAGTTGTTTGCTCAACTCTGTTTTGACATAAAGATTGCTATCAACCAATCCTTTTCCAAAACCGATCTTGCGGAGATATAGGTCCAGCCTTGCATACCACGCCCTTGGCGCTTGTTTCAGCCCATAAAGAGCCTTTTTCAACTTGCACACTAGGTCTGAATTTTTGTTAATGAGAAAGCCATCAGGTTGCTCAATGTAGACCTCTTCTTCAAGTAATCCATTCAAGAAGGCTGACTTTACATCCATCTGAAATACCTTGAAGGTTTTGTATGCAGCCAATGCAAGAAACATACGAATGGCTTCCAGACGAGCCACCGGTGCAAAGGTCTCTTCAAAATCTATGCCTTCAACTTGAGCATAGCCTTTACAAACCAACCTTGCTTTGTTTCGTATGACCTGACCATCTTCATTCAGCTTATTCCGAAAGACCCATTTAGTACCAATAACATTCTTATCGGTAGGTCTAGAGACTAGTTCCCATGTGGAGTTCTTCTCAATTTGCTCCAACTCCTCATGCATAGCTTTTAACCAACTTTCATCGAGACTGGCTTCAGCCACAGTCTTGGGTTCAATGGTGGACACAAGTGAGTAATTGCTAACTACACTTTGTCTTATTTTAACACCGGCCTCAGGATCTCCAATGATTTGATCCTTAGGGTGTTGCTCTACCCAAGTGCTTTTCTTTCTAGGTGTAGCATCCTCTGAGTCATCCTTTGATTTCTCAGAATCATTAGGTTTAGCTACTTCATCATCAATCTCACTCGAGTCCTCATAAACGGGACTGTCATAATGAGTTCCATTCTTGGATTCATGGTTTTCATCAATTCTAACATCGGCACTTTCTATGATTTTTCTGGTCCTTTTGTTAAGACATCTGTAAGCCTTACTAGATGAGGAATAACCCAGAAATATACCTTCATCAGCTCTTTCTTCAAATTTGCCCGGATTTTGTTCAAGACGCTTGATGTAACACTTGCTACCGAAGACTCTGAAGTGCTTGACTGTTGCTTTTCTCCCAAACCATAGCTCATAAGGAGTTTTGTCTTCATGTGGCCTGATCAAGCATCGATTCTGAATGTATACAGCCGTATGGATTGCCTCCTTCCAATATTTGTCAGCTAGCTTGCTCTCAGTTAGCATTGTGCGAGCCATCTCTTGCACGGTGTGATTTTTCCGTTCCACAACTCCATTTTGCTGTGGAGTTCTAGGGGCTGAATATTGTCTTTGAATGCCATGGTGCTCACAACAGTTAGTGAACTCTTCAGATGTGAATTCACCGCCTCGATCAGACCTTAAAATCTTGATACGTTTTCCAAGCATATTTTCAACCTGTGCTTTAAACACTTTAAAACGATCAAGTGCTTGATGTTTATGCTTAAGAAACAATACCCATGTCATACGAGTATAATCATCAATGCATAACATAAAATACTTATCTCCATTGGTGCTTTGAGTTCGCATCGGTCCACAGAGATCAGTGTGCACTAGCTCAAGAGGTTTCTTTGAATGATGCTCCTTTGACTTGAACATTACCCTCGTTTGCTTTCCCTTTTGGCAAGAATCGCAAATGGGGTTGGAAGGCTTTTCAACTGTAGACATACCTCTGACAGCCTTTGAATTGCAAATCTTTGACATGTTATCAAAGTTTAGATGCCCAAGGCGTTTGTGCCACAACCAACTTTCCTCTGTCCGACTCATCAAGCAAGTCTTTTCAGCTCCATCTGACAATGTATAGAGATTTCCAGCAGTCCTAGATCCAGTAGCCACTGTTTTGCCGTTGCTACACTTCTTGATAGCAAACCCATTCTTAGTGAAGACAACTTCGTGGCCTTTGTCACAGATCTGGCTCACACTAAGCAAGTTGTGTCTCAGTCCAAACACATATAAGACCTCGTCTGATCTGATCTTGTTTGCCTTTAGCTGAACAACACCTTTTCCGCAGATTTTGGCACCATCATTGTTACCAAACTTCACTGATCCGCCTTCATAGTGCTGTAATTTGACGAATCTTTCCTTATCACCTGTCATATGGCTTGAACATCCACTATCAAGGACCCATGGTGCTGCCTTCTTTTGTGCATTGAATGCCATTTGCACAATGAGAGATTCCTTGGAATTATCTTCCCTTTTCTTTGCCCTCCATGCCTTAACTAACTTGGGTTTCTTTTCAACCTGAAATTGGTTAGCTATAGGCAACCTACAATCCCTAGCCAAGTGTCCATAATTATGACACATATAGCACTCAATTTTGTGGCTGTTTAGGATTGAAAAAGGGCTCCTAGTCACAAATGGGCTGTTTCTAACATAGAATTTGCAATCATCTCTTTTATGTCCATATCTATTACAATGATAGCAATAACCATAGAATCTGAACATTCTTCCTTTCTTAGGTGGCTGGTTAAACTCCACAACCCTTTTCTTATTGACCATCTCAATACTAGGCTGAATTTGATGCTTTGTAGCCTTGAGAGGTATGGCACTTTGTTTCATAAACAAAGAAGGTGCAGCTTTAGAGGACTCTCCGGTTTCAAATCCAATACCAAATTTATTGTGGAAGGGCTTTTGAACTTTCAGAATTTCATTGAGTTTCATTGTCCCTTCAATCGCTTGGAGTGCTTTGAGTTTTCGGCTACTTTCCAAGTTTTCAGCCTTTGCTCTAGCGATTTCAGTTTCAAGTTTCATAGCCTCTTCCTTTTTGATACTTATTTGATTTTGAAGGACTTCCACCATTCTTTTATATTCTTCAACTTGAGTTTTCAAAGCAATAATTGAACTTTCAGATTCATGAAGAAGTTTCAGATTTTTCTTACTTATTTTTCGTTCCATGCTGAGCTCCTCAAGTGCGGCAATGAGTTCTTCTTCGAGATTGACCTCAGCCTCCTCTTCCTCTTCCGGCTCTTGCTCCTCTTCTTCTTCTTCAACGGTAACCATGAAGAGAGCTTCAGTTGCCTCGGCTGATTCATCATCGTCTGAAGTTTCAGACGTGCTGTCATTATATTGACTGATGAAGCTTTTTACTTTGCCCCTCTTTCTGAAATTTTTCTTCCACTTACTCTTATCGACATAAGAGTCATCATCATTATTTTCTTTCAGCGGACACTTCGCAGCAAAGTGACCAACACCGCCACAATTGAAGCATTTAAAGGGTAGCTTCCCTTTGTATTTTCCATTGCTTCCTTTCTTCAGCTTTCTAACAAATTGAGCCTCAAGCTCATCATCATCAGTATCAGAATCATGACCAGCAGTCTCTTTTCCCTTTTTCTGAACTTTGAAGGCCGCTTCTCTATCAGATGAAGACGTCTTACCTATGCGCATCTCATAGGCAGTGAGTGAACCATGCAACTCATCCATGGAAAATTCATTCAGATCCTTGGCTTCTTCTATGGCTGAGACTTTTGAATCAAACCGGGGAAGAAGAGATCTTAGAACCTTTTTGACGATGACTGGTTCTTTAATCTCCTCCCCTAGTCCACGAATGTCATTCGTGACTTCATTCACTCGTTGCAAATATGAGTCAACATTCTCGCTTTCCTCCATGCGAAGAGATTCAAATTGAGAGCGATGCGTTTGCAATTTTGCTTCTTTGATCTTCTCATCTCCTTCATGAATGCTTTTCAACTTGTCCCATATTTCCTTGGCTGTTTTGCATGCAATTACTTTGACCAGCTCGCTGTCCACAAGGCCACTAAAGAGTGCATTCTGCTCCTTAGAGTCATTGTCTGCTAACTTCTTCGTTGCAGCATCATTGGGTACAATGGCAATATTGTAACCGACTCTGACAGTCTCCCAGACATCATAGCCAAGTGACTTAATGAAAGCCTGCATTCTGATCTTCCAGAAGGAGTAAATAGAACCATCAAACAAAGGTGCTTTCTTATTCCCTGTATTGGTTGCCATGTGATTTGACAAGAGATCACCCTTAGCATGTTAAGCTTTTCAAGGGAACCTTACGCTCTGATACCAATTGTTAGATATCGCAATCACTGAGAGGGGGGGGGGGGTGAATCAGTGATTGCTTAAAAACAGGTCCAATTTAACAACAAAAGCAAATCAAATCACACAAGGACACCATATTTAACGTGGTTCACCAAAAGGCTACGTCCACGGTTCAAAGACTGTCCGAACACCAATCCGGAACAGATCTGAATCTATTTAGTCGCACCAACGACAAAGAGCACCAACCCTTAGTTTCAGATAGCACCAACTATCTAGGAAGCACCTACTCCCTTTACAATTTATCTGCACCAACAGATAGGATCACCAAACCCCTAACACCAAGCACCAACTTGATGTTCTACAGATTTAAAGTAGAGAACTTTTCTACAGCCTTTCCCCTCTACAATCTCTCTCTCTCAATCCCTTACAAATTGAAATTAAAGCATAAACAGAGAGACACTTATCTTATGGACGAATCACCATCTTCATGAGCACATTCTCGTCCACACTTGCTGTAGAAACATGCAACACAATAGCACACAGCAACAGCACCTTCTTCTCTCCAAAACCCTCTCTTTTCTTCTCTCTTCTCTTCTCTTCTCTTCTGTGTACTTGAAAACGAACCAATCAAGCCTTTATATAGGTTATGGTAACCCTAAAGAGTGTTTAAATTAGGCTAGAATTCGTTTAGAAAGAGTCCCAAACGAAATACTTAAGTTTCCTGAATTTTCGTGCAAAACTTCTATTTCTGCGCAACTCAGGTTTCCCGTGTGTTCTACCGGTAGTACTTGCGGTAGAACAGATGAAATTCTCATGTCCAAGCTTCTGCTAGAATTTAAGCCACTTATACCGGTAGTACTTGCGGTAGAACTTTCAGAGCAGCCACTTCTACCGGTAGTACTTGTGGTTGACAGATGGAAATCTTAGGGTCAGCCTTTTCTACCCCTTTTCTACCCCTGTTCTACCCCTGTTCTACCGGTAGAAATACCGGTTGACAGATGAGATTCTGATTTCCTATACTGTACTGTTTCAGCTCTATTTTCTCTTTGAAGCTCTATCAACACCACACTTGTGACATTTTGTTGACAATAATTCCAACACAAGATGATACTTGAGATACTAATTTCTTCAATTCTTCATTAAACTTCTCAAGGCATCTCAAATTCCAACAATAACTAACCCATCCACTTGGTTTTATCGCCGAATCAACTACACTGGCTAAGCTGCAAGTCATGAAAGTTCTCAGCCAAAATTATGACAAGGCTCATTGAATCCGGGAAATCCCTGAGTTTCTGGCACTAACTTCTAGTCTTACTAACTAAGAATCACTTCTCCCTTCATAAAACCAGCCAACCAAAATGTCTTCTGTAACCCATCATCTCAGGAAGTCGGTCCAAGTTCTCCCAAAATTCCTCACTTAATTACCTTGGCATGCTGCATGACGATCTCCGATTAACCGAAAGGGGGTCTTCATGTATTACTCATGTTCTTCTCTGGCAAACAAATGTACGCATCTTCTCTCATGAATCACCATGGAGATGCTGAAGGCTGAAAGTTTGCTGATGTTTTCCGAAAACAACATACTAAGTCCACAGGGTTCTCAGTCTCCGATATGAACACAGGCAAAAGACACTAAGTATGGGTATGGAGACTTTAAATTCTTCCCCACCAAAGAGGAATTTGGTCTTTCAAATTCCCTAACAACAAGAACAGACACAAATCCGAACTCACAGAAACAAAAACAAGAGAAAACAAAGAAGGTAAATCTGAACTCAAAGAAACAAAAATGAGAGAAAACAAATCCACTACACGATCTAACGAGTCCTCACCACACGTCTTATTATTTCTAGAGTTTTTTATTTCTTAGAAACAAACCAGCTCTGATACCAATCTATCACACCCCAAAATCGGGCCCAGCAGTGATCTGATCTCGGGATGCGAAATTTTGGAATTTATTTAAAACTTTTGCTTTTCCCAAGATCCGCGTGAATGAGGATAATAAAATTTCATCATGTCCTGAATATTTTGCGGAAGCTAATCATGGTGTTGCGACCCGGAGTCCGTGGCCATCGGATTCCGTCTCGCACTCAACCAATATCATAAAGCCATCAAATGAGCAGACTTGTATAAATCATAAATCATAAAATACTGAGCTGGTAGTAACAGGACTATTTATTTCCCACATATTCAAGTTACAATTAACAAGTGTCTTAATTACAGCCCAGTGAAAAAGGCTAACAAAGCCATACAAAAATATCCAACTAAATAGAAATACTACCCCCAATATTTAGATACGAACTCCGGTGCCAACTTGACATCTAGATGATATCAATGGGCAGCCTCTCGCGTCAGACCGGCGGCTCAACTACCTCCTCCATTTAAACACCTAAAAAGCAATAGGAGAGAAATCTGGCACCAAACAAACAGGGTCAGACACGACAGTCTGGCAAGTAAAATTCAGATAATATGATAATAGGCATTTGTAAAACATTATGGAATAATTGCAAATCCATTTAAAAAATCTTAAACCATAAAATAGATGAATTATGATAAAAAGGTTAAAAGACTGAACATACATGTCAGTGGAAATAAATGAACAGTATCCGTAGCATAAATATCTTAAAAGGATAACAGACTAAGTAAAACATTGAATAATTGGAAATACATTTAAAATCCTGAATAATAGAGATAATAAGATAAAAGATCGATTTCTTGAACATTAACAAATTCAAAGACTATATTGAGCTGAAACAAACAAGGATCATAAAACAAAATATCAAACGGATAATACATTGGCAAAACACATATAGCTATATTCTCCTATTACCGAAGTAACAAGAGTAGACAGAACCGTAGCCACTACTCGTGGGACCGGAACGAACAAAGTCATTATCAAACAGAACCGTAGCCACTACACATGAGACCGGACAAAATCGTTGCCATGGTCGGTACAGACAGAATCCAAGCTGCAGCTGGCAGATAATTTAAAGATCCCAAGCCGGGTGATCCGCCCGACAAGGTGACCTAAGCTTAGTGGTGCCTTTAATTTCTAAAACCTGAACCGATACAAATCAAATCATAAAAGTGATTCATTTCTGAGACCGATGAAAGGACTACTCCTGAACAAATCCAAATTGAAAATACTGACAAATCCAAATAAATATGATGACTAGCCTTATCGATATCTTTCCGAACGTGGCAAACCACTCAAGTCTCTTTCCAAATCGATTCGTAGAAAACATACGAATTTCTATGGTAAACCACTCAAATACACATCAAAGTAATTTGTATAAAAATCATACAATCGATCCTTTTGAACGTGGAAAACCACTAGATTCTATTTCAAATCACCGATGCTTTCAAACATAATGAATCACTTAAATCCTTTCACAATAGTTTACCGAAGAATACATATACATTTTCTAACTTGAAATGGAATGGAATAGTGTATAATGATTTAATGGTTCACCGATGGATATCTCAATGCACACTTAAATCCTTAAATGTTGATTTATAATTATATGTTTGGTGCCAATGAAAATCCACAACTATTTAAGTTATAAAGTATGCATTGAGACTAATAAAATTCCCATGTAAAATTCCTATCAATTCTTTCTCTCATCTCTCCCATTCAATTTACACATTCCAAAGTATTATAATTTATCAAAACTCATTAATAGGCTTCTAAACATTATAAGGAAATTTTACAGGCCTCAAAACAAATACGAGAGATGAGATGAAATGGGCCTAAAACAGGTCTAAGAATGACCCACAAAACAGTCCCAAATAGGCCCAAAAAGAATCAGAAAAACAGTCTATAAGTAGCCCAGAAAATGGGCCCTGGACAGGTCTGGGCTCGCTCGAGCGACCCAGGGTCTGCTAGAGCGAAGCCCACACAGAACCTGGTCCGCTCGAGCGGCCCACTGGGTCGCTCGAGCGGACTGGGCTCTGTCCCAGTCCGGGTCAAGTGCAGAATTTGCACCTCTTCTTCTATTTTCTGATTTTTCTTTCCCTTATTACATATTTTCACATATATTTGGGCTTCTCCTTGCCAATTCAAATCCATTAAAACACTAATACACTAAATCATTCCATTCCTATCCAATAAATCAAATACGAACAAAACATTTCTATATCAAAAACACTAACATTAAAACATTCACAGTTGATCCAAGGAGATGCATTACCAAGTGATTTTAAGTTGTTAAAACATCAATTTGGAAAGCAATAAACAATACCAATGCTCAATCATTCAAAGTTAAATCCACCCATTTGTAAGAAGAAAAACAATGTAGAATATAAATCCATGAAATCATTCATATCAAGTAATAATCATCATATTAGCTGGATAATTTACTTGCCTTGGTCAAGAGATTCACAAAATCACTTCAAACACAACTCTCTAAGGTCCAAGGTCTTCCATCTACAAAATCCCCAAAATAAACCAAGAGCAAACCCTAGAAATCAATCCTTCTCAAATCTCCATGAAAACTCTTTGCAAATATGAGGAAAACATTCTAAATGGTTTGGAAAATCAAGATTTGAAGAAAGAAATCCATTGCTAACCTTTTTGAAGCTTCAAACAAGAAGAAAGCTTGAAAAAGAGAAGTTGTCCCAGCTCAAATCCTTTGAAAATGGCATTCTTGAAAAGCCAAGAGAAGGGAGAAGAGGATTAGGAGATCAATCCTCCAATTAGCATTCAAGAAGAGAGGTTTCAAAGAGGAGAGAGAAAGTGCTGGGAGAAAACCCTAGGCTCCACTCTTTGTTGCAGGAAAACGAAAGAATGGGGAAGAAGAAGAGCCTATTGGCTTTATAAAGAGTTAAGTGGGTTGGGCCCCATGGGTCCCAACATTACAAAGGGCTGAAACTAACATTTGTGGGTCCCGGATGAAAACGACGAAGAAGACAAAAATGTTTGTCGAAAAATCTATTTTCTAAAAGTATATTTTCCCCAATTTCTGAGATTTTCGAAATTTATGGACAGATTTAGTGAAAATGTCATTTTTGCCCTTTTTCTCGAAAAACGCAATTTCTGAGCATTAAATCAAAATGGTCAAAACATGAAAGTTGCTAAACTTAATGAAATGAGTCAAAATAAACCAAATTTGGAATTTTTAGAAATCAAGAGTAATTTCTCATAAAAATACATTTTACAAAGGCTGGGTCAAACTAAAGTCAACGGTCTTCAAAATCTCCAAGGCTATGAAAAATCTAGTCAAACTCAAAGACAAAGTCAAATCAACTCTAATCACACTTAAAAAGCTAAACCACGATTAAAACAATCCTAAACAAAGAAATTGGGGGTCGGGGTCTTACACCATGGTTTCCAAGACAGAGCCTATGGATCATCTCAAAATGACTCCAATAGGTTCCCTGTCAAATTTCAAGTCAATCAGACACCGGTTGACCGCAGATCAAAGCGCGACATCCCCCTCGCGATAAAAACAAGTCTACTGGAGATAGGACCCCAAATGGCTTCAAAACTCAAACAAAAGCCTATGGTCGGTCTCATTTATTGCTCAGAAGGCTTCACCCCAAATTTCAGGTCATTCCGACATCGTTTGACCCAGTTTCGGCTTTTGACGGAAAATCGACAGCTCTACACGAGAAAGTCTTCGGCTTTCTCGGAAAATTGGAAACTTTGCACTCCAAAATGCAAGGATTCTTGTCAAGTTTTCTACAGGAAAATTAGGCCAATAAATGATAAAAAATATCAAGAAAAAATACAAAAGAAAAAAGAAACGAAAAACATAAAAAACGGTCGTAAAACGAGGACCAAAGGGGGAAATCCCCCCAGGGTCGCAGACCCCCGCGACCGTGGCACAGGGTCGCAGGCCCCTACGACCCTGGCCCATTGTCGCCTGTGACCATGGGACCTGGAATCACCGGGTTCGCCCCTGGGATTTTCCAAAATTCATACTTTTGAGACACCAAATCCTTTGACATCCATCAAAATCACGAGTCAATCATCAAGAGTATCAAAATCAACATTGATCTCCAACTGGCCAACCAAAAAAGTGTGATTTCTACCCGACCGATCGAGAAATCGACAGGACAAATGGCACCGACCCGCTGTTGACAAACAATACCTGAAGTTACATGGTCATCCGATGTCAATCTACATGAAGATCCATCGATGATCATCGCCAGAAGAATCCCAAAAGACGCGGCACGGCCCGCGATTCTTCAACTGCTTGGCGACCACTTAATGCGATTAATTTACTAGCTTTATTGCAGTCATTAATTCATTTCTTTGGACAGCCCAATCAGAAGCAAGCATCCGGGAGTTACAAGTCAATTGATTCATGGCATTTAACCAATGAAACTCCTCCCATCATGGCGATTAAAGGCGATTAAATGCCCTCAATCTCCATCGGCCAATCAGAAGCCAAGAAAAAAGAGTTACAAAGTAAATGAATTAAAACTTGTAACTCCTCCCATTATGCGGCTTAATGACGATTAAAGCTCATAAACTCTCCTAAATGGCTACCAAGAGCCTATAAATAGGAGAACACTCCAAAGAAATCCAGATCAGAGAGAAAAATCAAACAACTCCCAGAGATAAGAATCAGATCAGCTTCTAAGCATAGAAAATCCAGAGAAAGAAAAAGAGAAAACTCTGCGAAAGTTCTGCACCGGCCACTGCTACAAGGTGACAAAAGTCCCCCCAAGGTCCTTGCCTTCTCCTTCTGCCTCCAATGGCTTAGACATGACTTTTCAGTCCATCTACTTAGCTTTTTATTGGACATAGGATCTCCAGTTTGTCTTTGTCCTCTAAAAAACTGAGGTTATAGCCAAGCCAAGCGAATCAAGAGCATCATCTGTTATCATCTGCATGGATGATGGCGAAGTCCACGTATGGCTTGCGACCGTCAATCTGAACGAGTCCCCCACAATCTCCTGAGAAGTTAGATCCTCCTTTTCTTGCTTTTCATTGTAGTTTGTATTTTTTTTTAAAGAGACAAAAATCACAACTCTTGTCATTCATTATTAATAAGAATTGTAAATCGGCTATAAACGCCAAAAATCGGCTATAAACGCCAAAAATCAGCTATAAATGCCAAAAAAATAGCATTTCACGGTCAATCAAGAAAATGTCTCTTTTCTTAAATATATGTGCGATGGAAAACTTGAAAAAAGTTGATTTCCTTTTTACTTGCGAAGGTCGATCTCCCGATCACCACTTGCAATTCCAAGTAAAATAGAAAATCTGGCATACCCACACAAAAAAAATATTGATACCCGCTCCTGCCCCCCGGTTACGAAAGGGTCGGACCCAACGGACTCCCACGTCCACCGACCTCGATAGAACAGAACAGAATGCGCGGTCCATCACTCATTCAATGAGACCATCATCTTAAGCATGTGGTCCTGTACTGGTGTACCCTCACCCATCTTGGTGCTTATAAGCACCCTCATAGCTGCCTGCCGAGCAGGCCTGCCCTGTTCCACAAACATCTCCTTTAAATTCGAATTCATATCGTATGTAGTTTTAAAGGATTGATGTTGGTGTTGCAAAACACTAGACATGGATGCCTGTATGAAACATCTAGCCTTCTCATCATCTTTGGTCCACTTAGCATAAAGGTCTTTCTGTTCCTGTGGTGCATCTGGCATAGGCTCATCAAGGGGGTTGTGGTAAGGACATATTTGTATCCTGAAGCAGTCAGGACAATATCCAAATTTCTTTTCCAGTCCACATAGTTGGATCCCACCAACTTATTCGGGACGCAAGTGGATTGAAAGTATTTGAATGCATGCTGTATAAACTGAAGCACATAACCATATATATTCAATAACAGAATATGAATGACATTAGAGTTTAGTATTCTACCAAATTTATGTGGGACTCCTCATAACCAATAAATTTAGAATACATCGGAATCACAATCCCTTAGGGCATGCCTCCTAAGAGGAGTGCAAATGCCACATGGATTGGTGCGGATCAAAGTTGGTCAAAATTAGAATTAAGACTAACTATCCATGATCCTCATCATTCATTATCATCTAGGCATCTCATACCAAATAATGTATGACTCCTGATAAACTTTGGCTTCTAAAATACATGATGCAAATTCTAGGGGATACTACATCATTATTTTAGTTAAGTATGACCCACCACTTAATATTGCGTGACAACCGTTTTGGGCAGCACCTCTTATGGGAGTGAACCCCCACCATGTCTCACCAATACTATCCAATGGAGATCCATATCTAGTAACCAGACAAATAAAAGCCCTCCGAAGGAACGGCCGCACTCTTGGTGGCGCGAGGCTATTACTTTCCTTACAATGGACCTATGGAGGAAAACCATGGGGATTTCTCAATTTAAATGCCCCGCTAGCACTTAATATTTTGGAATTGAGGATTTCCTTTTTAAGGTATAAGGGCCCACATATACATATATGAACATCAAATCATCTCATGATATGATCAAAGATTGGTTCCAAGTCAAGTTATTTTAAGGAAAGTCTAGTTTCTTAAATTAGTGTTACCAATGTATCCATTTCATGGGTCATCAACACTAATTAGAACTATTTCCAAAAATTAATTTGATTTGACCAAGTTTAGTAACTTGCTATGTTTGGATCAGATTTGGAAAAAATCTAAATCAAGCATTCATCCATAAATACAAAATGCTAAAAATAGAAACTAGTCCTCTCCTCCACATGGCCCAAGCGGAATAGACTTCTTGGGCTTCTAGACTTTCCAAAATTGGAATTCCTCAAACTCTTTAGGAAACTCCGAAGCACTTTTGGTAGTCTTCAAACTCTTTGATTAGGAGTCCAGCATCGCTTTCCTTCTTCGTCTCGGACATCGCCAGAATTTACAAATTTAGAAAATTACATAAATTCCTATTTCTCTATGATGAGACTTACATGGTAATCTAAACATGGAAATAAAAGGGCTATAGGGAAATTCATGATGCCTTGTCCTGTCATGGGAAACCATGGTGCCCTTTACACTTAGCCTTAAATAAACCAATAACCATAAATAGAAAGCAAAATCTTGTGGGCCATATGGAGAGGACAAGATCACCTGCAAGTTAACAACTCATACAACCATACAAATCACACAAATAGGCTGCCAAACAATGCTGGAAAAATAGGACTAAGAAAATAACCCGAAACTGAAAAATCCAAAAATCTGCACTTTCTGCACAATGTCTTTGGTTAACCGATTAGAGTGCTCAGTTAACCGACCTACAAGAGTTCGGTTAACCGAACACACGTCTCGGTTAACCGAATTGACGGAATTCGGAATTTTGGGTTTTCGCAGTTCGTGTCCAATATCTTCTAAATCACTTCCAAAGTGTTCCAATAGCTTCCTATCATCCATTAAACATTATTAAACCTCTTTTGTGACTATCCAAACATGGGTTCACTAAAATCCAAACAAAACCATCAAAATTGATCCTAACATAGCCCTTGATCTATCCTCTTCGCATCTCATGCAAAGATTAGATCAAGCTTACTGATCTAACATGATTAGAGATGAGGTTAGGCTCGGATACCAATTGTTGGAAATTAGGTGGGCCTCTAGGATATGTTTCAAAACTTTTGATCCACTTAATGCAGGGATCAACTATCCAGAAGGCCACCAATCAACCAAAGATGTAAACCCTCAATCTCACATATCAAGATCAGTAAATCAATCTATCTAGAAGATAGAAAACCAGCAACAAACATGCTACAAAGATCTATAACATACAAGGAAATAGATTATACCTTTGGAGCTCGGTTGTGCTCTAATCGAGGAGTTACGTCTTTCTATTGATGCTGAAATCTTTCAATGATTAATTTCAAAATCTCCAAGACCTTTTGATCTTCCACTCCATATCCCTTTTTCAGATCTCTTTTCTCAAGAAGATGGGTGGGATCTTCGAGAGAAAACTACTAGTAACTAGAAGGAAACTAGAAGAGGAATAGAGAGGAATTAGTATGCAACAACTTGCACACTTATGGGCTGGGCGTGAATCACCTTGGAATTAATAAGTGTGGACGTCCAAGGGGTTCCTCCTCTATTTATGGTTTTTGCAAACCTCCACTTACTAATTTCCATTAGAAGTCTTACATCCAAATTAATTAGTAACTTTCTCTTCTTTCTTAATTATAATAGAAGTCTCACTTCCATTAATAATTAGTAACATACTATTATCACTATTAGAAGTCTCACTTCAAATATAAATAGTAACTTTCCTTTTAGAGTTCAACTAGAATTAGTATCTTTCCAACTTGGGCTAGCGTGGGGACCACTAGGGATTTCTTAGAAAGCAGGCTCCAACTAGGACACGCGACCCCACATCTCATGTGCAATCCGGGCCCACAGTTAATTGCAAATAACTCCACTATATAAATGCAATTGAACTCCAGTCTTAGGAATAAATTACATAGAAGATCTAAACTTCCCAATGACCACAAGTAGGCCCCTCCATCAATATCTATGGATCAATTGGACATGTCTTTCAAACTAGATCCATATCTTATTATCCTTGAGCCCCAATTAATTATAATGATCATAGATACCTTTCCAATTAACTCTTAATCGAAATGGGTGTACACTTACCAATGATTAAATCCATCAATTGGCATAATGGGATATTAAAGATAGATTCCATCTTGACCATTGAATATTCCCACAACTCTACTACCACGTACCCAAATCACCGAGGTGTTGACTTATAGTTGGCCTCACTCATTGGTGACTCAAAGCAAATGAATAGATAGAAACTTGAGTTCATTAATGTCTCGTGATTGAGAGTTTACTGCTAGGGAATTATGAGAGCAGACCTTAAAGTAAAGATAGTGTTAAATAAGGTGGTCCTTCAATACATCTAATGTACCAGCACTTTGAACCAGAATCTTACATTCTGATGATCGAGACAAATCACACTATCTCATAGTGATCAAAGTGTTGCAACCTTATCAGTATGAGATGTCCAGTCTCATCACTGGTTGTGAAGATATTCAAGTATAAGATTTGTCATACATGTCTCCCGTATGTGGATCTCATCCATACACATGTATTATATCTAATATACTGATGGACTCCGGTTCATCCCATGAACCATCATGTCATTCGTATTGGTTATGTGCAAGGATATAATTAAACACCATTCATCTCATGAAATGGAAAGAATGAATATATTGATAAATAAAGAAATTAATCAATTTATTACATCATATGCTGGTATTGAGACCATAAAACTAACACCATGCACATTCGGTTCAATTACGAACTCCGAAAAACACCAAGCTCAGGATGCCTCATTCATGTTTCCCCTATATGGTCATCCATAGGTAAGGTCAAGGGTCCAACAAATAAGGTCCAAATATTAGGTTTAAGTGCCCTTTCAAAAGAAAACATAGGGCGCTTACTAGCTACGGACATTTCACGGCTGGCCGTAAGGATCCCCGTAGAACAAATCGGAAAATGGCACCTATCAAGTTGCCTGAAGAAAAAATGCATATTTAGGTATTGTCTAGCCACCACTAGTTGAGGAACACCTTGTCAATCAGTGCTCTCAGGTTGTTTGAAAATTTCCTTTCCAAAATCTAAGTCCTGGGTATAAGGCTAGCTGTAAACTTCAGAATATGAAGTTTTGAAGCCAATTTCGGTTCGGAAATTGGGGCTTTTACCCAATGCTTCAAAATTTTATTTCTTAAACATGTTACAGGCCCATTCCTCTTCATTTAATCATCCCCAAAACACACATTTGAAGTCCAATTACATTATACACCTATAACTATCATGTGAAATAAAATTAAAAACACAAGTAAGCTTGCTAATTCAAGGTAGCTAAGCAATTTTAGTAACAAGGAATCATCAAAATTCAAATGCATCTCATATACATTTCTACATCACTTGCCTTGGTTGTAAGGAAGAGAGATTAAGAAGAACCCACAAACACAGACGCAAGCTCTAGCACCAAACCCGCTTCTCAAACAAGCTCCCACGCTACTCTCTACTCCTCCTAAAACCACAAGAGAAGAGAAAGGAAGAGAATTAGGTAACAAGCAAGACATAAGGAAGCTAAGAGGTGGAAGTGAGTGGAAAACATGGATCACGACTCACCAAATTAAATTCCTTGGAGAAGAAGGCAACATGAAGAAGATGGTGTTGGATGGCTCTACAAGGGATGAATTTGGGTCTTCAGTTGTGTACGAACCTGATTTTTAATTATTGTGATTAACCCTAATGAATTACATTTAATGGCTAATGACCCTTGATTAGAGGTTAATCGAGAGTTCTTTGGGGTTAGAGCTAAGTTGGGATTTGTTCTGAAGAGTTTCGAGGAATTTCGTGAGAATCCGACTTTTTCCGGGTTAAGTTAGAATTCTGAGGTTTTTCAGGGGTACCTTGGGAATTTCATAAAAATCATATCTTGAGCCCAAAAGTTCGGTCTCGACCTACCCAACTACTTTCATGTTCAGTCCAAACTCATCCGAGGCCCAGAAGGCCTAATTTGAACCCTGGCACACTTTTTGAGGTATATACCGTAGTTTGGAAAATCGCAGCTTCTGCCACCGACCTCTGAAAATTCTGATTTTTGGTTTGTTTGAAAGATCTTCTTATGAGCCACAATTCTTCTCTTTTGAGCAAGTCTATCCAAGGTCCCGAAGAGATCTATTTCCGCACTCTAAGTTCGGTCAAGTTGTAGACTCACAAAGTAAATATTTTCAAAAAAATATCCAAACTACCCATTAAATGCCCACCTAGCACTACTACTACTACTACTACTACTCATTTACTCATTTCCACCGGCCATAATACAAGAGAAAGGTTTCTTTCTTCCTCTCTTCTTCTTCTTCTTCTTCTCCTCTCCTTCCATAGCTTCTTGAAGAACAACTTCTTGGTGTTAGTTTTATGGACTCGATCCAATAGATGATATAATAAATTGACTAATTTCTTTATTTATCAGTATATTCATGTTTTCCTTTCATGAGATGAATGGTGTTTTATTATATACTTGCACATAACCAATGCGAATGACATGATGGTTCATGAGATGAACCAGGGTCCATAAGTATACTAGATGCAATACATGTGTATGGATGAGATCCGCATACGGGAGACATGTATAACAAATCTTATACTTGAATATCTTCACAACCAGTGATGAGATTGGACATCTCATCTGGCAAGGTTGCAATACTTCGATCACTATGAGATAGTGTGATTTGTCTCGATCATTAGAATGGAAGATTCTGGGTCATAGTACTGGTACATTGGATCTATTGAAGGACCATGAGAAGCACCTTATAAACACTGTCTTTACTTTATGGTCTGCTCTCATAATTTCCTAGCAATACGCTCTCAATCCTAAGACATTAATGAACTCAAGTTTCTATCTATTCATTTGCTTTGAGTCATCAATGAGTGAGGCCAATTGTAGGTCAACACCGAGGTGATTTGGGTACATGGTAGTAGAGCCGTGGGAACATTCAATGGTCAAGATGGAATCTATCTTTAATATCCCCTTGTGCCAATTAATGGGTTTATCATTGGTAAGTGTGCACCCTTTCCGATTAAGAGTTAATTGGAAAGGTACCTATGATCATTATAATTAATTGGGGCTCAAGGATAATAAGATGTGGATCTAGTTTGGAAGACAGGTCCAATTGATCCATGGATATTGATGGAGTGGCCTACTTGTACTGGTATTAGGGAAGTTTAGGGTCATCAATGTAATATATTCCTAAGACTGGAGTTCAATTACATTTATATAGTGGGGTCATTTGCAATTAACTGTGGGCCCGGATTACACATGAGATGTGGGGTCGTGTGTCCCAGTTGGAGCCAGCTTTCTAAGGAATCCCTAGTGCTCCCCACGCCGGCCCAAGTTATTAGAAATATACTAATTCTAGTTGAACTCTAAAAAAAAAGTTACTATTTCTATTTGAAATGAGACTTCTAATAGTGGTAATAGTAGAGTTACTAATTTTAGTAGAAGTAAGACTTCTATTTTAATTAGAAAGGAATTAGAAAGTTAGTAATCATATTTGAAGTAAGACTTCTAATTGTGATATAGTAAGTTGTCAATTCTTAATTGAAGTGAGACTTCTATTTTAATTGGTAAAGAAGAGGTTGCTTGAAAGATATAAAAAGAGGAGGAATTAGTGTTGGACATCCAATGCCATATCCCCACCTTGGGATTCACGCTCAGCTCTAGGTGTGTACAAGAGTTGCACATCTTCTCTCCTCTTCCTCTTCTAGTTCTCTTTCTAGTTCATCCTTAGAGTTTCTAGTTACTTTCTCTTAGAGATCCCACCTATCTTCTTGAGAAAAGAGAATCTAATAACGGGACATAGCGTGGAAGATCAAAAGGTCTTGGAGATCTTAAATTGATTAGTAAAAGAGTTTCATCATCAAAGAAAGATTTAACTTCTCCATTAAAGCACAACCGAGCTCCAAGAGTATAATCCATTTCCTTGTATGTCGTAGATTTTATTGTTGCTTGTATGGTGTTGTTTCTATCTTCTAGATAGATGTATTTACTGATCCTGGTTGATGAGTCTGAGGATTGGATCTTGGATTGGGTTTGTTCCCGTCTGGATAGTTGATCTCTGCATTAAGTAGGTCAAAAGTTTTTAAAACCTATCCAAGAGGCCCAACTATTTCCAACACTTGGAGACTTTCTTTGCAAGATCCAGCTCGGCCAATCAACTCCCTGTAATCCCCTACGCAACATAGTGCGTTTTATTGTGAATCCAGTAGTGGCAGTCCCCTCTTCCAACGCCTTTTCCTTTCTTTGACTACTAAGAGGTAGGCCTCTCTTTTCCCTCTTGAATGTCTCTTGATGTTGGAACCCATGTTCATCATTCGCTTTAGTTTTTATAGGGCTTGGGTTTTGACAGTATAATGGGTTTTATTTTAGGGAGATTTTTGGTCGGTTGTTTGGAAGAGAAAGCCTTCATTTTGGAGCTTAGAGTGACCGCGGGTTGAGGTTGGATTTGATTCTTGATTTGAGACAAGTGTTTAAGCTAAATAGCACATTTTTCTTTTTGTTTGGGATTATCCTATCAGTAGGCCTATTATGTTATGTAATTTGCTAATTGACTGCTGATTAATCCACTGATCAATATACTTATGAACTTGTTTAGCAACCTGCTCATTTATCCATCATCAAACTGGTTGCTAATCAGCCTACTGATCTGCCCTAAATTGTTTATTAATTTGTTTGCCTTTCTTTTGTGCCCTTAATCAGAATTTTTCCTTGACAGTGGGCCACTGTGGGACCCACCCCTCCCCCACCTGCTGCCAGCCTACAGCTGGGCTCCACCATCCAGCAATTGCTGGGCTGCAACATGCAGCGGCCAGCAGCTGAACAAGTGCAGCGGCCTGCTGCGTGCAGTTTTGGCGGGTTTTGGCGGGCCAGCCTTCCGTGGGACCCACGAAAGGATGAATTTAGACCCCTTTCTTGCACCCTTTGTGAAGGATTTCAATTCACATAACTTCAAGTGGAGTTCTGATATTTTTTAGGACAAACTTGAACCTTTTTGTAGGTGCAGAAAATAATGACCCACAATAACTGGGGTGCCTTAGAGGACTTATCCAAGGTGATGAAGATTAGGTGCCGCCTGAAAGCCTGAAAGGGAAGAGCAAACGGTCAGAGGACCCTGGCCTGAGCGGCGCAAGGCTCTCCGATGCCAAAGTCGGTGAATGAACTAGAACAAAGGAAGGAGAGGAAGAAGAGAGACAGAGTAACGGCTCTTTCTGTTGGGTTGTGCATACCTTACATGTGGAATGAGGCTCTATTTATAGAGGCTTGGGTCGTATCTTTGGAAGATATCTCGGCGCGGGTCCCATGACTCGACAGGGAAGTCATGATCAGCCCACAAAGTAATTAATGCGGTCCAATCCAGCCCGCTTTGCATTTAATGCAAGTCGGATCTGCCCACATCGCATTGAATGCGTGTCACGTTGGGCCAGATTGTGTTGGGCGCCTTTGGCGGTAGGGGCACCATCGGATCTACCCTTGGGCCGTGCCCTGATTTGGCCTCAGCCGCTGGATGCTGTCCTGTCAGGGATCTGGCGAAGATTGTGGACGGCTGGATGTCGCATTTGTCTTACTAACTCGCGCCCCTATTCCTCCATTTGTCCGATGACGTGGGGGGCAAAGGGCGCGAGTGGAGAGTCTTTCCTGGTTCGGCCCTCGTCCCGGTTCCTTCGGCCGAGGTGAAGCTTTCAGCCGAGGTGGGCACCCGGGGTAGCCGAGCTCGGCGCTAGCGGCCCGGACCTGCCTTACTTCGGCCGGGGCCCCCGTGCTTTCAGCCGAGGTGAATCTGTTGCCACGTGGGCTGCACGTGGATGGCACGTGAGAATGCTTAGTCCCATCTGATGGCTGTGATTTAGCTTAATCCTGGAGTTCTGGGAATCTCCCCACACAATTGCCCCCTAGCTTTTGACCTCTTAAGCGTCCTAGCCTTTAGTGGTCGAAAGCTAGAAAATCTGTCTGGGGATGCGGCGATCATTGCCCGATGTCGCTTCAACTTTTCTGAAGCAATAAATGCTCCGTCCTGCCCGTTTTGAGAAGCGAACCGACGGCTACACATGTAGCCCCTCTACTAATTGCATTGTCTTATTGATGGAACGGGCGCGGATTGCGAAATCCATCCCTTCGAATTCGAAAGTGGCGCGCAACGAGGGTTCCCTTTCCATAAATAGGGTCGTCTTCTTTCTTTCTTGTTTTTGATTTCTTTTTGCCTTCGCCTTCACCTTCGATTTCTGCTCTGCTGCTCGAGATCTGTCTAGCGCGGACGACCGTAGGACACGCCCGGACCTGACCTTGACTTGCCCTTTCATCTCTGTAAGTAACTTCGTGCCTCTGCCTGGTTTTTCCTTTCTTTAGGGTTTCTCGACTTCTAGGGTTTAACTCCGCCGTTTTCCCCCTTTAGACATGGGCACCCCTAGGTTTCGGTTAGATACTGACGAGGGCATAGCTAGTTTTAGGGCCACTTACAATATCCCGGAGGGAGCCCGCCTCAAGCCGGCGGATCCCATTGACTATGCCGCGCGTCGCTTTTCCGGCGGCTGGATGCCGTTCCCTCTGATCTCTGTGATCGAGGGCGGGGTCAGATTCCCTCTGCACCCCCTGCTTAGAGCTTGCCTTAGCGCCTGGTCTATTACCTCGTGCCAGCTGATGCCTAATGGCTACAAAGTCATCATGGGCACGGCGAAGCTGAACGAGATCTTGGGGACCAACCTGGGTGTCCATGACATCGAGGACACCTATGATATCTGCACGGCTGGGGAAGGAAAGTACTATCTCCGGGTGAAGCAGCAACGAAGAGGCTTCGTCCTGGCCTTGGAGGATTCTAGTAAGAACGCCGAGGAAGATCTCTTCTGTGTGTCAGGGGACTGGGAATTCGGCGCCGGCGAGAGCAGGAGGCTGATGGTCCCTCGTCGCCCCGGGACAGTCCCAAGTAAACACTGCTTCTTTTCTTTGTTTGCTTTGCTTGATTTTGACAATGCCGAGTTGACACTCTTTTCGTTTGTGGTGCAGAACTGGGTGCGAGGCGACGCCGGGCTGCGAGCGAAGGTTGGAGGAGGAACGTTGACGACCTTAACAAGGTCGAAAGATACAAGGGGCACGAGACCAGATCGGCCTGGAAACTGTTGGGGTACACGCCGAGGTACCGTGGCCACTATAGGAGAATCGGAGCAGCCCCGGAGGACGAGGCGCAACCTGATCACCCTGCTGTCACCATTGCCGTGCCCGCCGGGGTCCCTTTGAATAACCCTGCAGCGAGCCGAGCCGCGTCCGGCGCTGAGGCATCCACCTCTAGCTCGGAACCGCCGAATCTGACGGAGGTAGTGGACGCCTATTCGTCCGGCTGGGAAGAAGGAATGGAGGGAGGTTCAAGGGCGGCCGGTGTCAAGGATCTGGCGGCCAAGTTCAGGCAGAGATCTTCCTCCTCTGTGACACCATCGTCCGCCAGCACCCGTGCGGCTTCGGGCTCGGGGGGTGTCGGTGCCACTTCTGCTCCTGCCACCGCTCCGAGCGAGGGAGTGCGGCGACGTTCGCCGGATCGCCCGAGGGAGGGGTCCCCGCCCAGGAAGAAGTCCAAGGTGGGGGAGAAGGACTCGGGGGCTGAACAGCCTCCGAAGGGTAAAACTCCTGTGCGCGCCCCCGGAGTCAAGGCTTCGTCTGAGAAGGGTGCGCCGGTCAGCGGGGCGGCATGCGAGCTCACCATCTCGGTGGGGCAAGGATCCGGACTGGCCTCCGGACCTCGAGCTACCCAGGATGGAGACGCAGCCTGGGAAGCCTCTGAATGTCGAGAACCGGCTGTTGGGGAACGCCAACGTCATTGGAGCCCTCGCAAAAGCCTGTGCCTTGCCGCGAGACATGGAATCGCACAGGAGGTACGACGATGAGAGCCTGATGGTCTCGTCGATCCAGGCCAGTCTTCTGGTGAGTATCTTCAATGCTTTTCTTCAAGTGCCTCAGCTTGGCTGCTTTTGTTTGACATACTTTCTCTTTTTGTAGAACGTGCAAAGGCTCCTGACTGTGATGTAGAGGAGTGACAGGAATGTCACAAAGATTGCCCAGCTAGAGTCTGAGGGAGAGAGGTTAAAGAAAGAGCTGGAAGGGCTGAGGAAGAGCAGCGCCGAGGCGGCTACTCGGCTGGAGGACCTGACATCACAGGCTCACCAACTGAAGGGTGACATTTGGATGAAGACCAAGAGGATCACCAAGCTTGAGTCTGAACTAGCCAGGTTGAGGTCCGAATCGGCGGCTGAGGCGACGAAGCTGCGTGGTGAAGTGCTGGCTGGGCGCGCCGAAATTGAGAAGCTTAGGTCAGGGAATGCCGAGCTGAAGAAAGAGAAGGCTTCCTTGCTGTCTGAGGCGCAGTCATCTTTCCAGAGGGGGGTGGATCAGGCCACCGAAGAGTACGAGAGGCAGGTGGAGGAAATTACCTCCATCTTGTTCGAGGAAGTGTGCTTGGCCGCGCTGAGGCGAGCGGGGGTTCCCGAGGACCACCCGGTCTATCGGAATCTGCCGAAGTACTCGGACCCAGCTCCTGAGCCGAGCTCTACTCCTGCCCCCGCAGCTGACCCTGCCTCGGATGCTGCCCCAGCTGCCCCGGCCCCGAGCGACGCCCCGGTCGCCAGCGATGCTTCGGCCATGCCTCAAGGCGAGGCCTCTTCCGCCCCCGCTTCGGGTGAGGTACCGGTCAAAGCCTCTTCTGCCGGCGACACTCCAAGCGAGGTTGCGGTCGTGGCCGATGCCGCTGGTCCACCAGGTACGGTGATCGACCTGGTGGAGTCGCCGAAGCCACAGTAGTCGCGCCTCTTCTTGTTTTTGGCCTTTTATATGTATTGCTTTCAGCCCTGTAACATCCTTCGCTTTTAATGAGAATAGGGCTCCTTTACTTCTTGTTTTTCACGCCTCTTCTTCTCTTTTGTTTCTGGGTGTGGTAATGAATGCCTTTAATGTGATGCGCGTCCCTCGAGTCAGAGAGAGTCGAACGGTCTTCATAGCTATCTGTGCCGATTCTCCGTATTCTGGAGACCATAAATAGCAATAAGCATGGCGATACGACCGATGAGGGAAACGGGTGAACGGCTCCACGTGGCGCCATCGGGATCGCTGGTCATTATACAGGAAGGCGTGCTTCCCGCGTAACGCGTGGGAGGCTTCGCCTCATAACTCCCTTCGGAGACCGGGCCCTTCTTCTCCCTATAAGTAGAGGTGGTAGGCTCGCCATGGGAGAGAAGAAAAAGGAATTAGGATACCTTAATTCACATAAACGTAGGAGACCGCACTCTTCTGTTTATCGTTTTGGGCAGCCATGTCCGGTAGACCTTTAGAAATATTCGACCCGGGGGGAACCCCTGCGCCTGAGGACGGCTTCCTCCGAGGGGGGAGGTCTGTCGTAGTCTTCGCGCTCTCTGAAGATGATCCTCGTGGACTACGCGCTCTCTGAACGCGGGTCCACGGCCAACCCTCCCCGGTCCAGCTGCATCGGAATCTTTGCAGCTGTGGGTTGGTGGCGCCCTCTGCGTCTTTCTGATCCTGCAGGGTCCTGCGTCGCAACACGCTCCTTGCGGGATCTCAAGGCCGCCGAGGGAAGGATCGAGGCTCCGCTGGGCCGAGGGGCTCTTCAAACTCTGGTCTCACCGACCGTAGGGTGTTAAAGAGCTCAGCGAGGTCCAGGGCCTCCTAGCCGGAGGGGCTCTTGTATGCTTTGGTCTGACCAACCAAAGTGTATTGTAGAGCTCAGTGAAATTCTCCAAACAGTGGACCAGTGAGGATAGGCTTCAAGCAAACAGTCTAAAGGGCGTTGAAGAGCTCAGGGCGCCGGAGACTGGACTGAAGAGTCGGTGAAGATCAGAGCCTCCCAGTCTTTATTTCTTTTTCTATTTTTTAGAGGACTGCGAGCCTCCTTTTTGTACTTTGTTTTCTTTTCTTTCATCCATGTAATGAAGTAATTTACAATGAATAAAAGAGCAAATTTATGAGATCATACAATTTGAGTACAATGCTTCCTTTTTGCCCTTTTTCGATTACATAATTGCGACGTTTGTATCTCTGTGCTGCTTTTTTGCACTTTAGCGCTTGCGCTGCTCTTTCTTTGTTAAAAACTGACCTTGGCCGAAATGGACTAGCATTGGCCGAGACGAACTGCCTTGCGCCGAGGTGGACCCAGAATCTGGTTGGTCTCGGCTGTGTGAGCATGAGTTCGGCAACGGTCTTGAGGGGTGTATAAACCCGGAACTTTAGGAAACGACTGAGTGTTCGAACTCGAAGCCTTTTCCAGGGCGGTAGACCCAGGGCTTTAGAAAACGACTGAGTGTCTGAACTCGAAGCCTTTTCCAGGGCGGTAGACCCGGAGCTTTAGGAAATGACTGAGTGTTTGAACTCGAAGCCTTTTCCAGGGCGGTAGACCCGGAGCTTTAGGAAACGACTGAGTGTTTGAACTCGAAGCCTTTTCCAGGGCGGTAGACCCGGAGCTTTAGGAAACGACTGAGTGTTTGAACTCGAAGCCTTTTCCAGGGCGGTAGACCCGTAGCTTTAGGAAACGACTGAGTGTTTGAACTCGAAGCCTTTTCCAGGGCGGTAGACCCGGAGCTGCCGAAGTCAGTTGAGGGGAGACGACACAGATTGAAGACAGGGCAAAAGCTGCTTTCATTGATTCTGAGACTCATTACATATTTAGAAATAGAACTTTAAGTGGGATGCATTCCATGGCCTCGGCAGTGGCTTGCCCTCTAAGTCCTCTAGCTTGTAGGATGATCTTCCTGCCAGTGAGACTACCCTGAACGGACCATGCGAGTTCGGGGCCAGCTGCCCTTTGTTTGGTTCTCTGTCAGCTGGCAGGGTCTTTTTTAGAACCAGCTCTCCCGCGGAGAAGCTTCTTTCTCTGACATTTTGATTGTATGCCCTGGCCAGCCGCTGCTGATAGTCGGTCAGTCGCAGGGCTGCTGCTTCTCGGCGCTCGTCTGCTAGCTCCAGCTCCATTGCCAGGTTCGTCTCATTTCGGCCTTGGTCGACCAGCTCTGTCCTCAGGGTGGGTAGGCCGATTTCTAAAGGAATGACCGCCTCCATCCCGTAGGCCAGAGAGAAAGGTGTCGCCGAGGTGGAACGTCTTGGGGTCATTCTGTATGCCCACAGCACGCTCGGAAGCTCCTCTACCCATCTTCCCTTTGCCTTGTCCAGTCGCTTCTTCAGGCCATCCAGGATCACTTTGTTAGAGATTTCTGCCTGGCCATTGCTCTGTGGATATGCCGGAGTAGAGTAACGGTTTCTGATGCCGTGCTCTTGGCAGAAGTCTTTGAAGGATTTGGAGTCGAACTGAGTCCCGTTGTCCGAAATCAGGGTCCTGAGGATGCCGAACCTTGTTAGGATGTTTTTCCAAATGAAGTTCCTGGAATCCCTGTCCGTGATGGAGGACAACGGCTCAGCTTCTATCCATTTTGTGAAGTAATCCGTGGCGACTATCAACCATCTCTTGTTCCCTGGAGCTCGGTGGAGAGGCCCTACAATGTCCAGGCCCCATTGAGCTAAGGGCCATGGACTAGAGAGGGGACTCAGATCTTGTGCTGGCTGATGGAGAGGGTGGGAGAACTTCTGGTACTTCTCACATTTCCTGGCGTACACTTGCGCGTCCTTCTGCATGTAGGGCCACCAGTAACCTTGGCTTATAGCCTTGTAGGCCAGCGATCGACCTCCTATGTGACTGCCACAGATCCCTTCGTGGATCTCATACAGGAAGTTGTCCACCTTGCTCGGGTGGACGCATTGGAGGTATGGACCTGTGAAGGATTTTCTGTAGAGTTTGCCTTCGGGAGAGAGCCAGAATCGAGCTGCCTTGAGTCTGATTCGGTGGGCTTCAGTCTTGTCCTCGGGGAGCTGATCGTTCTTCAAGTAAGCGATGATCGGATCCATCTAGCTTGGGCCAAGGTCAGCACAGAGGATTAGCCGAGATGAATGGAGTTCTAGGCTTGATCTTGGTATCGACCCGACCTCGACGGTCCTTTTCTTTCCGACTTCGACAGCGGAGGCCAGGTTGGCAAGCGCATCAGCGTGCGTGTTGGTATCTCGGGATATCTGCCTGACCTCGGCTTTCTGGAAATGAGACAGCAGGTTTTTCGCGAGGGCTAAGTAGGCCGCCATCCTGTCGTCCCTGGCCTGGTAGTCTCCAACGAGTTGGCTAGTTACCAGTTGTGAATCGCTGAAGATCACCAGGTGCTAGGCTCCGAGGATTTGGGCGCTGTTCAACCCTGCTATCAGTGCTTCATACTCTGCCTCATTGTTTGTTGCTTTGAAGTCCAAGGTGAAGGCCTGCTCTATGACCAGACCCTCTGGCGATTGGAGGACTATGCCGGCGCCAGCTCTCTTGGAGGTGGACGAACCGTCGACAAAGATCTTCCATCTCGAGGTGGGAGACTGTTCGACCTCGGTCACTTCGGGCTCCTGCCCTGTGCCCCCCAGTTCCGTGCCGAGCTGGGTCAGAGCCGAGTTTGGCGAGATGAATTCGACGATGAAGTCTGCCAGGATCTGGGCTTTGATCGCAGTTCAGGGACGGCACTGTATATCATACTGCCCCAGTTCAACTGCCCACTTCGATATTCGCCCTGAAAAGTCAGCCTTTTTGAATACAGAACGGAGTGGGTGCTCCGTGATTACCACGATGGTGTGGGACTGGAAATAATGTGAGAGCTTGCGGGAGGCGCTGACGAGTGTCAGCGCGAGTTTCTCCAACAAAAGATATCTGGTCTCGGCATCAAGCAGAGTCTTGCTCGTGTAATAAATTGGTTTTTGAACTCCCTCGTCCTCCCTGATGAGGACGGAGCTCACTGCGTGATCCGAGACCGCAAGATATAAATACAAAACCTCCCCCCGAGTTGGGGTGGAGAGTAAGGGTGGTGACGACAGATTGGTTTTGAGCGCGGCCAACGCCTGGTCGCACTCAGGAGTCCACTGGAATTTTAAATTTTTCTTTAGAAGCTGAAAGAAAGGCCTGCACTTATCTGATGACCGGCTAATGAAGCGATTGAGTGCTGCAGCCATTCCCGTGAGCATCTGGACTTCTTTCGTGGTAGAGGGGCTCAGAATGCCCTGGATCGCGGTGATCTGGTCTGGATTGGCCTCTATCCCCCTCCGCGTTACCAAGCTGCCGAGGAACTTCCCAGAGGCTACGCCAAAGGCGCACTTGGAAGCGTTGAGCTTGAGCTTGAACGCGCGAAGGATGCCGAAGACTTGGCCGAGATCCGCCAGGTGGTCGCGGGAGTGCACTGATTTGACGACCATGTCGTCGATGTACACTTCCACCGTTCGGCCGAGCTGAGCCTGGAACATCTTTGTCACGAGGCGCTGATACGTTGCCCCCGCATTCTTTAGCCCGAAGGGCATCACCTTGTAGCAGTAAGTGCCGCGGGGGGTAATGAATGACGTTTTCTCCTCGTCAGGCTCGTGTAGTGGAATCTGGTGGTAGCCTTTGTAGGCGTCGAGGAAGCTCATTCGGTCATTGCCAGCTGTGGCGTCGATCATTTGATCAATCTTTGGAAGGGGGAAACTATCTTTAGGGCAGGCCCTGTTTAAGTCTGTGAAGTCCACGCACACCCTCCATTTACCGATTTTCTTTTTAACCACCACCGTGTTAGCCAGCCAGACCGGGTACTGGACTTCTCGGATGGCTCCTGCCTTTAGCAGTTTGTCGACCTCTTCGACGACCGCGTCTTTCTGTTGCAGCCCTGTCCGCCGGGCCCTCTGCACTACTGGCTTGTGGCTGGGGTCTACATTTAGCTTGTGGCACATGACCTCGGGGTTGACCCCAGGCATTTCGCTCGGGCTCCAAGCGAAGACATCGACGTTCTGCATCAGGAACCTTGAGAGCTCGGCTCTCTCCTCGTCCGCAGCTGAGTGCCGATCAGGAAGAACCTATCTGGGTCCGCCGAGTCTAGCCTGACCTCGGCCAGATCTTCAATACTTTTCTTCTCGGGGTCTCGGCCGATCTCATCTAGGCCTTTCTCGAACTCGGCGAGGTTGACGCACTCCGGCTCTTTCTCTGCTGGGACCGCGGCCAGCATGCACTGCCTAGCTTGCTGCTGATCTCCCTCCACTGTGACCACTTCCATCTTGCCCTCCTTGCTCTCGAATACGAACTTCAGCTTCTGGTGGAGGGAAGAAGGGACCGCTTCCAACTTGTGGAGCCACGTTCTGCCCAAGATGACGTTGTAGGGAGAAGGGGCGTCCACGACCAGGAAGTCGGCCAACACGGAGGCTCCGCTGACGCGGGTTTCCAGGGTGATCCTTCCCTTGGGATAGACTGGCCTGGCGGATAGCCCTAGCAAGGGCGCACGGACTTCCGTGAGGTCTGCTTCCGAGAGGTTCATTTTTTTGAAGCACTCGTAGTAGAGGACCTCGGAAGAGCTGCCGGAGTCGACGAGGATCCTCTTCACGGTAAAGTCCTTTAACTTCATTGTGAGGAGCAGGGGGTCGTTGTGGGGAAGCTGGATTCCCTCTAGATCTTTGTCTGAGAATGAGATCGCAGGTCGGTCGCGGCGAGCTCTTTTGGATGCCGGTCCGAGCTCGGCTTTCATCACCTCTTTCCCGTGCGATGCCCGCCTGGCCTCGGCACGGGCCTGCGAGCCTCCGCGAGACGAGGGAGAGGGAACTGAGGACGCCAGGTGGATCACGTTAATGATTTTTTCAGAATCCTCACTGTCTGGATCCCGAGCCGTGCTCTGGTGAACTCGGCCCTCGCTGCCGCCGGCATCTTTTGCCTCGACGAACTCTGGAATGCGGCCTTCGCTGGCTAGCCTCTCTAGGTACCACTTCAGAGACTTGCACTCCTCAGTCTTGTGCCCGTTACCTTTGTGGTAGGAGCAGTAGAGCTTGCTTCGACTGCCGGAGGTGGGCTCATTCTTCAAGGGCAGAGGCCACCTGAAGAACGGTTTGGTCTTTATTTTGTTCATGATCTGGTATATTGGCTCCTTGAAGACGACAATGATGCCGTGACTGGCGTTGGTGGGAGGTCTGGGCCTCCAGGTGCCCCCATATCTGGAAGACGTAGGCTTCGCCGAATTAGCATCCCAGGCCTGCCTGGGCTCCTGCTTCTGGAAGGGCCTCCCGCCTCTCTGCCGAGGCTGGCTGCTCTTCTGCTCGGGCTCCGGGCGTCCGTACTCTTCCCGGGCCCGGATTTCATCTTCCTCCCGGGCGACGAAGCGCTTTATCCGGGACATCAATGCTGGCATGGATTCTGGGGGGTCTCCGACCAGGTCCTTCCGAAGGTCGTGTCCGGGGACCAGGGCATGTTGGAAAGCATAGATTGCTATTTCCTCCCTGGTGCCCTCGACCTGGCTGTAAACCGCCTAGAATAGTCGGGCGAACTTGGCGAGGCTCTCGCCCTGCTTCATTTTTAGGGCGAGGATGTCCCCCTCTGTCTTGGGAACGACGCTGTAGGCTTGGAACTTTTTCAGCAAGGAGAGCTGGAGCTCCTTCCAACTTGAGACTGACTTTTCGGGAAGAGCGCAGAACCACTTCACGGGGAGGTCACCCAAACTGGAGGAGAAGATTTTGCAGTTGAGGTGACCCTCGTTCCCCCAGATGGACATCTTCTGGGAGAAGTGTCGGAGGTGAGCGGATGGGTCGGACAGTCCGTCGTAAGGGACGAACCGCGGGACAGAGAACTTCTTGGGCAAGGGAGTCCACTCGATGTCTCTCGTGAAGGGTGAGGCCCCCAGATCGGTATGGCCACAGATCTGTTTCTGGTCCCGCACGTCCAAGTTATGCTGAAGAGCCAACCTGACGCGTTTGTCGAATCGCTCCTACTCGTCGTCCCTTTCTGGTGTTGGCACTCTCGGCCTTCGCCTGGAATGGTTGGGGCTGTGATGGCTATGGCCTCGGCCATCGCGGCTACGATGACTTCAGCTGTTGCTTGAGCCTTCATCATGGATCTGGCTTCGCTTGTGATCCAGATGGATTCTCAGATCCTCATGAGGAGGCTGAGCTGCCTTGCTCTGGGCGTCCCTCCTCTTGCCCTGAGGATCAGAGGCCTGCCTCAACGAGGCAGTTTGCGCTGCCCTCAGCTGCTGCTGGAGCTCGCGGATTAGCTGCTCCTGCTTCTGGAGGAGAGCATTTTGAGCTGCGACAACTCCTCCAGTGGCGGGAGGTTGAGCGTGGCGTGTTTCTTCTACGGCCACGGCTTTATATTTACGAGGATGCTCATGCTGACGCTCGTCGCATCGGGGTGGCGTGACTTCGTCTGCTGAGAGCGAGGCCTCGAGTCCCTCTTGGAGGGGGACCTCGACGTAGAGCTGCGAGCCTAGGCGGCCCTCGCCTGCAGATGTGCCATGCACCGTTCGGGGCCGCCCTTAAGGAGGGATGTCCGTTGACGGTGCTGGCTACTCGAGGATTGCTCTCAAGGATTCTCCGCCCTTCCTAGCTTTCGGAGGCATGATTTCTAGGATGATTGAGATGGTTGGGAAGGTTGGGAAGGTTGGGATATTACTTTCCCACAGACGGCGCCAATTGTAGGTGTAGAAAATAATGACCCACAATAACTGGGGTGCCTTAGAGGACTTATCCAAGGTGATGAAGATTAGGTGCCGCCAGAAAGCCTGAAAGGGAAGAGCAAACGGTCAGAGGACCCTGGCCTGAGCGGCGCAAGGCTCTCCGATGCCAAAGTCGGTGAATGAACTGGAACAAAGGAAGGAGAGGAAGAAGAGAGACAGAGTAACGGCTCTTTCTGTTGGGTTGTGCGTACCTTACATGTGGAATGAGGCTCTATTTATAGAGGCTTGGGTCGTATCTTTGGAAGATATCTCGGCGCGGGTCCCACGACTCGACAGGGAAGTCATGATCAACCCACAAAGTAATTAATGCGGTCCAATCCAGCCCGCTTTGCATTTAATGCCAGTCGGATCGGCCCACATCGCATTGAATGCGTGTCACGTTGGGCCAGATTGTGTTGGGCGCCTTTGGCGGTAGGGGCACCATCGGATCTACCCTCGGGCCATGCCCTGATTTGGCCTCAGCCGCTGGATGCTGTCCTGTCAGGGATCTGGCGAAGATTGTGGACGGCTGGATGTCGCATCTGTCTTACTGACTCGCGCCCCTATTCCTCCATTTGTCCGATGACGTGGGGGGCAAAGGGCGCGAGTGGAGAGTCTTTCCTGGTTCGGCCCTCGTCCCGGTTCCTTCGGCTGAGGTGAAGCTTTCAGCCGAGGTGGGCACCCGGGGTAGCCGAGCTCGGCGCTAGCGGCCCGGACCTGCCTGACTTCGGCCGGGGACCCCGTGCTTTCAGCCAAGGTGAATCTTTTGCCACGTGGGCTGCACGTGGATGGCACGTGAGAATGCTTAGTCCCATCTGATGGCTGTGATTTAGCGTAATCCTGGAGTTCTGGGAATCTCCCCACACACTTCTAATCAAGATTTTTGATAGAACAAATTCATCCATTTCCAGCAGCCACAATCCATCCATGTCCAGCGGCCACAATTTCCTCAAAGTTCCAGTGATCACAAATCCCCATGCTCCCAGCAGCTAGCTGCTGTAGTGGCCAGCCAGCTACTGCATGTGCAGCGGCCAGCTGCAGCCTTCCAGCTGCGTGCAGTTTTGGCCTGTGGGCTCCACCTCGGGACCCGCAGAACCCATTTCTTCAGACTTGGTTTTATCACCAAATAAAGCCTGAATATTTTTCCCCTTGTTTCCCCTCAAATGTATTTCAATTTCAAGGTAAAATTGTGTTATTTCAACCATTTTCCAAATGCTAGTTTCGGTGTACTAAGAATGGGCCATTGGTACCATCATAAATATTAGAAGCCTTGTGATTTGGAAATTATTGGCATGGGCCTCCTTTCCTTAGGGTTTTGAATGTACCCCGTACCCTAACCATGCCCTATGTTAATTTCTAGTTCAAAATCAAACCCGGATACTTATGAAAGCATGTATAGCATGGTGACTTATAATTTTACCCGAACTTAGGGATTGGATATTCCCACTTTTAGAATGCATGAAGTATACAAAAATACACCAATATCCATCCATTTGAGTGTATAGTTTTGGGAATCACTGTACTTACATGTTTATAATTATTTCAATCAAACTTTTCATACTTTTACCATGCACCTTGTAAACTTGACTTTAGCATCTTGCCACACGGGACTCTGAAGGTTTTAGCGGGTGATTTTCGCCATGCTTGACCATTGGATGTACCCGGATCCTTAAAGGTTCTCGATTTGCATGCGCAGATTTATTTGTCCTGCCCTTCCGAGTTACCCGGATCACCTTACATTTCTGCAACCCGTATTGGGTCTCTCATTTCTACCCGAAATGCTACCATTTTTCCATAGTATTTTCTGGACTTAGGAATTATTGTTTTAAAACCTATTTTAACTCGGTTTACTGTTTTAAACCTGAATTAGCTTGGTTTACTGGTTTAAAAGCCGAATCAACATTGTTTATGTTTTTCAGCATCCTAATTGTCTGCTAACCCCTGTACTTGCATATAGATCTCGTGAGTAACCGACTTACTCATTAATTCCTGATTTAAACACTAAACCCTGCATTCTGCTTTGATTTTTGAGTCGGCACCACCTAGCTATTATTCTAGTATTTATTCTTATATCTAGATGTTGCTCGTTGCAGTTTGAGTACTATATGTGGCCGGTGTCACTTAAGTACCCATCCTGTCCAGTGCAGACCAGTTACACCCATGACAGGGACTCCAGGACGAGTTCCGAGGTACCCCTACCTGCTTGTTTGGGGCTAGCAATTGCTCCCCCTTCCGAGGATTATGCAAAGTGGTTGCCAAGTAATTAGTAGTCTTGATTATTTAATGTTTATGATTATGTTAATCATATTTTCATGCATCAACCTGCCCAGCTCACTGACACTAATATCCTGTATAATCTCCTATATTTATATTCTACTTCATACTTGCCGTAGGTAACGAGCTCGTCTACGCGCCCGAACCGAACCTTGTGGCGGTCCAACAAGATATGCCAGTTATACGGGAGTGGGCAGCCGATGACATAGAGTAGCATCCAAAGCTGCAGAGCTCGTAACATCATCTTTTGGGTTTTTGTTATTTTGGGGAATTTCATCTTTTGATCATTGTAATTATTGGCCAGTGTTTTTGTACGGCCTTATTCTGGGATGTAACTAAACATAATCTTTTGTTAAACTTGAATACTAACTGATGGAATGAATTCCTTTGTGCTACCCAGTCTGACAATGCCATTATAATTATACTCTGATTTTTCTATGCCCGTTTCCTGAAATGGCCCCTACAAGCTTTCACCATGATGATCCTCATGGAGCGAGGACCCTGCAGAATCTCACATAGTGGAATCTTGTTGGTGAAATTAATTGGCACATGGATTGAGTTCCCACCAGTCCATGCCTTTCGTGCGCCGTCGCGGCTCCATTAGCCTTAATCGCATCTTAATCCTGATTTGGGATTTGGGGTCATGACAAGTTGATTCATGCATGATAGAAGAAAGAAGAGGGCCGGAGCTTGAAATGTTGGAAAAATAAATGCAGGAAATTGGAATCAGTGGTGGTTTTGTTAAGATATTTTGTGAAAACTGCAATTAAGTACAAAAGTCATGGTTTTGGAGAAACAATAGAGTTTAATCCAACTCCACTCACACTTAGGCTCCTGATAGGCACATTTAAGAGCATTCAAAGCTCTAATTAAGTGTGATTAGTAGAATCACTCCTCTAGGGCAAACCTCAAGCCTATCAAGTCATAATCATCACTCACCCTAGATTTAGACTCCCAATTCCTCTTGGTTGAGCACTCATTGGAGCATCATCAACACCAAGGGAGCAAAGAAAGGAGTCAAAGCTTGGAGCTTCGTGTTCAAGCATCAAGAACACTCCCAAGACATTGGTTTTCGTTTAGAGGCAAGTGTTCCAGGTTAATTTATTTTCTATATCATTCTAAAGTGGATTAGACCTTCGTGACCGAACCACTCTAAAAATTTGGTGTCGGTGGGTTAGATCTTAGTGATCGAACCACTTTATCAAAAAATACCCAAAAGTGTATGTGATTGGAGGTGAACCTGTGTGGTGACTTCGAATAGAGGAGCTTGGAGTGTGAAGCGCTTAAGAGTGGATGTAGGTCAAGAACTAAACCGCTATAAATGATTGTGTGCCTCCATCTCTTTATTCTCTATTTTCTTACATTTATACATTGAAATACATGTGCTACAATACTTTGATCGAATTAGCAAACTATTGATTTGTTAGCACATACCCCTTGTGGTGCAATTCACTACTGGTCACACGATTGTCATGTTACTTTGATACATATTGTAGAGCAATTTAAGTGAACTTTTGCTTGTGATTAATTGGACTGAAGTCGTTAATTAAGTTTAGACTCCTAGGACTTGCATAGGTCTAGCTTGTGCTTTCGGGTTCGATCAGATTTTGCAACACCTACGCGTAAAGTTGCTCATGGGCTGAGCTGACTTTTGGCCCGAGCCCACCCATTTAGTCAATTGGGCTGGGCTTTAAACTTTCTATCGCATAACCCAAGCCCGTCCCAAAACATGGTGGCCATGAGCACCCCTACCTATATCTACTATTATAAAAGAGAGTAAGATGCAAACCTTTTCATTGTACCATTGTGGGGCCCACTCCCAAATATTATAATGCAAACATTTTCACTACACCATTGTGGGGCCCGCCCCTAAATATTATAATATAATATAATAATATATTATTATGAGAAATTATAAACTTTTTCATTACACCTTTGTGGGGCCACCCCCAAATATTATAATGCAAACTTTTTCACTACACCAATGTGGGGTCTACCCCCAAATATTATAATATAATATAATAATATATTATAATGAGAAATTGCAAACTTTTTCACTACACCATTGTGGGCCCCACCCCCAATATCTATCTATATCTATATCTATATATATATCTATACCCTTATATAAAAGAGAGAAAAGTGAAGTATTTTTTTGTTGACACCAAAAATGTCACCTTGCTTCTTCAAGATCCAAAAAGCTACATGAAGTCGCAACCTGCCATAAATAGGCAATGCTACTTCCAAAAAATCAAATCTTGTCAGAATCAAACAAAAACTGCAAGATCTTTCAAGACAGCCAAAAGAGGAGTACAAAAGAAGTTTCGGGCCATTTCAAAATCATTTAGCCTAACTTCGCTTCTCCGGCAGCTGAAAAGGAGCTCCCGACGGCGAAAGCATCAGAGACACCAAATCTTCGATCAGAGCCGATGGATGGTCTCAAAATACATCCAAAAGGCTCCACGTAAAGTTCCGAGTCAAACCGACAACATTTGACCCTACATCAACCCTCGAACAGCTAAATCAAGCCTCTCAGCGGCGAGAACCACCGAGGCCATCACTCATCAGATAGAGCACATGGACGGATTCAAAATGCTTACAAAGGGCTACACGTCAAATTTCAGGTCATTTCGACAACATTTGACCAGACTTTGACGCTCGAAAGCCAAATCAGGCCTTTCGGCGGCGAAGCTCCCCGGGACCGTGGTTTTCAAGACAGAGCCTATGGATCATCTTAAAATAACTCCAATAGGTTCCCTATCAAATTTCAAGTCAATCGGACATCGGTTGACCGCACATCAAGCCGCGACGTCTTCATCGCGACAAAAGCAAGTCTACCGGTGATAGGACCCCAAACGGCTTCAAAACTCAAACAAAAGCCTATGGTTGGTCTTATTTATTGCTCAGGAGGCTTCACACCAAATTTCAGGTCATTCCAACATCGTTTGGCCCAGTTTCAGCTTCTGACGGAAAATTGGCAGCTTTGCGCGACAAAGTTTTCAGCTTTCTCAGAAAATTGGAAACTTTGCAAAATAAAATGAAAGGATTCTCATCAGGTTTTCTACAGGGAAATCAGGCCAATAAATGATAAAAAATGTCAAGGAAAAATACAGAAGAAAAAAAGAATCGAAAAAAAGCAAAAACGGACACAAAACGGGACAAAAGGGGGGAAAACACCCTAGGGTCGCCGGCGACCCTGAAGCCCGGGATCGCCAGGAGGGCCCCGGAAACTCCATTTTTCGCCGTTTCTTCGTGATTCGAAGCGTCCGACTCCTCTGATTTTCCAAAATTCATACTTTTGAGACACCAAATCCTCTGACATCCGTCAGAAACACGGGTCAATCATCAAGAGTTTCGAAATCAACATTGATCGCCAACCGGTCAACCAAAAAAAGGTGTGCTTTCTACCCGACCGATCGAGAAATCGACAGGACAGATGGCACCGACCCGCTGTTGGTAACCAATTCCTGAAGTTACATGGTCATCTGATGCCGATCTACATGAAGATCCATCATTGATCATCACCAGAAGAATCCCAAAAGACGCGGCACGGCCCTCGACTCTTCGATTGCTCGGCGACCACTTAAAGCGATTAATTGACTAGCTTTATTACAGTCATTAATCCATTTCTTTGGACGGCCCAATCAGAAGCAAGCATCCGGGAGTTACAAGTCAATAGATTCATGACATTTAAACCATGAAACTCCTCCCATCATGGCGATTAAAGGCGATTAAATGCCCTCAATCTCCTCCGGCCAATCAGAAGCCAAGAAAAATGAGTTACAAAATAAAAGAATTAAATCCTGTAACTCCTCCCATTATGCGGCTTAATGACAATAAAAGCCCATAAACCCTCCTAAATGGCTACCAAAAAGCCTATAAATAGGAGAGCACTCTAAGAAGAAAAAACACAGAAAACACACAACAGACTGCAGAAAATCCGAAAACTCAGACAGAAAAAGGCATCAGAAATCCAGAGAAAGAAAGAGAGAAAACTCTGCGGAAGTTCTACACCGACCACCGCTACAAGGTGACAAAAGTCCCTTGGGGGTACCCCCCCCCAAGGTCCTTGCCTTCTCCTTCTGCCTCCAATGGCTTAGACGTGGCTTTTCAGCCCGTCTACTTAGTTTTTTATTGGACATAGGACCTCCTTTTGGTCTTTGTCCTCTAAAAACCTGAGGTTATAACCAGGCCAAACGAATCAATAGCATCCTCTATTCTCATCTGCATGGATGATGGCGAACTCTACATATGGCTTGCGACCGTCAATCTGAACGGGTCTCCCACAATCTCCTGAGAAGTTAGATCCTCCTTTTCTTGCTTTTCATTGTAGTTTGTATTTTTTCAAAAGAGACAAAAATCACAACTCTTGTCTTTCATTATTGATAAGGATTGTAAATCGGCTATAAACGCCAAAAATCGGCTATAAACGCCAAAATCGGCTATAAATACCAAAAAAATCACCTTTCACGGCAAATCAAGAAAATGTCTCTTTTCTTAAATATATGTGCAATGGAAAACTTGAAAGAAGTTGATTTCCTTTTTACTTGCGAAGGTTGATCTCCGGATTACCACTTGCAATTCCAAGTAAAATAGAAAATCTAGCACACCCACACAAAAGAAATGTTGATGCCCGCTTCTGCCCCCCTCCGGTTACAAAAGGGTCGGACCCAAACGGACTCCCACGTCTGCCGACCTCGGTAGAACCGAGCGGGCAGAATGCGCCGGTCCATCAAGCTGGCACAACCCGGTGGGACCCTTTCATTTGAGAACACGATGCTAGAAATGAAATATTTGCATATCATATCTATTGCTCTATGCTTATACTTCTTTTCTTGATTCCTTGGCTACTTTCTAATTGGTGGCCTATGTTGGATTCCGCATCTAAAAATAATGAGATGAGATTTTTTGGAAATTTCTAATTCTTTGAATTTATTTCCACTCTTTCTCTTTTCGAAAAAAAAATAAAAAATCGGATTTTTCATTTTGGATTCAAAATTGAGAAACCTTGATCCTTTCCTATCGTTCATCGTGCTTACAGAAATGTTGAGCCTGTTCGACTAAGGTTTTGGGCCATCGTTTCTCTTCGATGTGTTCATTAAAGATCTAAGAAAAAACAAAAAAATCAGATTTTTCATTTTGGATTCAAAATTGAGAAACCTTAATCCTTTCCTATCGTTCATTGTGCTTGCAGAAATGTTGAGCCTGTTCTACTAAGGTTTTGGGCCATCGTTTCTCTTCGATGAGTTCAGTAAAGATTTAAAAAAAAAAACAAATAAAAAAAAATAAAAAAGAGACATAGACCACTAAGGTTAAACCAACTGCGTTCTTTGATCATGATTGATTCAAGAAAAGCCTTGTCCAGAGTGTGGAGACAGCTTGATTGTTCTAGGCAAGGGTCCTCCAAACGGGTTCATTAAGTAATCCTACCCTTACCTGGGGGCAATTCTATCAATCGAGATTTCATAAGACCGGGTTAGGAGGCCTATGTGTACTCTCTCGTCTTTTAAATAAAACTTTTTCAAAAATAAAAATTTTAAAAATAAAAATTTTAAAATAAAAAATAAAAAAAAGATAAAAAAATCTTAAAAAAAAAAAGATAAAAAAAAGGATTTTTTTTTTAAAAAAAATCTTCAAAAAAAAAAACCTTCTGTCATTTTGGGTTTAGATTGGAGAAATCTTGGCTTTCTCCTTTCTGAGCACTGGCGATCGCGGAAATCGCTGAGCCCGTGTTCATATTGGAGTACCTTTTGCTCTCTTTGATGAACCCGATATTGGCCTTTCAAAAAAAAAATACTCGTCATTTTTGGATTCAGATCCAAGAAATTATGGTTCATTTCCTTCTGAATACTGGCGCTCGCGGAAATCGCTGAGATCGTATTTGGATCGGAATACCATCTGCTCTCTTTGATGAATCCAATCTCGACCTTTCAAAACAGGGAATCTCATCTTATGGATGCGGTCTCCAAACATTTGTGTCTAGCGGTACTAGTACGCCCTTTCAGGGTCTACTGTATTCGCGACCGGCACATTTGTAACTCCAACTTTATATTCTTCTTACCTCGAGCAAGCTCTGCTTCTCCATAAGTCGAATTTAAGTTCACAATTGCTTCTAGCAGTTACTGGGACGCTCATTCTGGGCTTACCATACCAGCGATCAGAACAATTGTACCCTCTATGGCTTTTTGCCTTCTTCATATTGCTTGGGTCATCTCCCTCGAGCGATTTGAAAAGACAAAACCATAAAACTTCCCATTTATGATCATTATATTCTTGTGATTACTAATGGATGTGGTCTTGTTTCAGAAACTTTTCGAAAAAATTAACAATGGCAGCATCACTAACCATTACCTTAGACGAGAACAAGCACCAACTTATGCTTCAACAGAAGCAAACCACGCACAGCTACAAGCGCCCCATCAGCTACCGAAGCGTCAACTCCCTCGGCAACTCTCTGAACTCCAGGTCGACCTCGACTCCCTGGACTATCATCTTTTGGACGCTGGACCATTCCCACTTCCCGAAGAACAAATTGCTCCTTCCAAGAAGCAGAAACTCGCCTCTCAACGTGTCACTACCGTGACACCAAAGGCGAGCACCAGAAGGCCCGAAGCCCGTGGCAGCCCCACGAAGCCTCAACCCTCAAATGACCAGGTCTATCCCAAGACTTGGTCCCCAAGACCTTCACCAAAACAAAGAAGGTCCCAAACATCCACCAAGCCAACATTCCTGGCCCCACTCAAGGAGAACCAGTTCTACCCTCTTGCCTACATGAAAGAGGAGAGACCCATCTCCAATCTAACTCTCAAGTCAACCCAGCATGAGCCGGCTTGTTCCTACAAGCCCAAATCAAGTCATGCATCACAAGGCCTCTACAAGCACCTGCTAAGGCCTACAAACCTGCAGTTCGACCCGTCATCTCTATAAGGGCCGAACTCCAAAAATTCAAAGCTTCGCTGCAACATTAGAAGGACCGGGTTCGCATCCTATCCTTGCCCAGCTACAAAGAAGACAAGCTCCGCTGCTGCGCCCGAGCGAGCACATCCTTCATCGTCAAAGCCCAGCCAGAGCTGACCGAAGCTCAAATTGCTCGTCGTATACGCCGCCGCGCGTCGTATCGGCAAAAGAGACTAGAGAAGCAAAGGACCCAGCCTCCTACACTTCAAGTCTCTCCCAAATGGGTCGAAAAAGAAAAACCCAACCAAGTTGTAGCCATCCATATGGTTGGAAAAACCAGAAGGCACCAAAAGTCAACAACAAAAATCCATGTCCGACGTCCGATGCCCCGCAGCGTCTCCTAGACAAGAAGACATTTAGAAGAATCCCCTGCTCCTTCAAGCAAAGGATGGCAGGATCCTTCCTCAAGCTCTTCTTCAAAAAGAATGAGCCCCAACTCAGTTACCAGGACAGTTTCTTCGTTCGAATCACGTAGGATGAACGTCTTGGCTACAAATTCTAAGCCACCACCCCGCAATCCACCTCAAGATGATGCGATCACCCGTATCCAGCAGTTGGAACAAGGCCAACAGAAAATTGAAACTCTGATGGAAAACCTTCTCCTCGCCTTCCAAAATCAGGCGAACAATGAACCTCCTCCGAATCATCAAGACGATGAGGCAAATGGAGAAGAAAATGAGTCACGCGCCCTTACCAAAAAGGACGTAGACAGTATCCTCGCCAAAGCAAAAGAAGAGGATATACTCAAGGAGCATGGGATCAAGCCACCATATCCCTTATGGATGGACTCGGTCCCGTTCCCCAAAAAATTCAAGCATCCTACTCTCCAAACATATACGGGGAAAGGATCAGCCAGACAGCACGTTATCCACTTCAAGATCTTGACGAGAGCTATCGCGGATCAAGATGCACTCAAGATCGGCCTCTTTGCAAGTACCCTAAAAGGTACAGCCTTCGATTGGTACTCCACTCTGCCGGAAGACTCCATCCAAAATTGGGCCATGCTAGAGACACGCTTCCTGACTCACTTCAAAAGTGAGGATCATCCCACCACTATGGCTTAGCTGTGCAATCTAAAACAGGGGGAGAATGAGTCAACATATGACTTCATTCATAAGTGGAAAGTAATGGCATATAAATGCTCTGATGTATTGCCACAAGCGTCGCTAGTCGACATCTGCCGAAACAACATGAGAGCAAGAATCTGTTCCATGATCATCAGCAACAAATCAAAAAACCTGGGAGAACTCCTAGAAGCTTCCATGGAAGCCGAAACGGTGATTAAAGACCTCAACAGTCAGAAATCATCAAGAAAAGAGCCAACCGCCATTGCAACCTCTAAACCAAAGAAGAAAGAGGTCCTCAATGTGCAGACCAAGTCGGCTCCTCAGCCACCAAAGAAAGCTGAAAACAAAGCTGCTGGTAAGAGACCTGAACTCTCTGATGCCTTCAAAGAACGAGTTGAGAAGAAATACCCCTTTCATGAAGATGTTGATGAAATCTTCGGGGCTCTTGTGGCAAACGGCAAGCTCACTTTACCTAAACCCAAAAGACCGAGCGATGTTGGTAAAACCAATGATCCTCGGTACTGTCCATACCACCAGATGATCTCGCATCCTCTCAATCAATGCTTCGTTGTGAGGGAGAAAATAAACGAGATGTGGAAAAACGGAGTAATCACCTTTGGCAAAAACTATGGGTCTGCCTCCGTCAACATGGTGACATGTGGACAAACATCAAAATTACCGAAGAAGAAGATCACTACTTCCTTCAAGGTGATAAACTCAATCCAAGCGTCCAAGGAACTGGTTCCTTACCCGACACCAGACGGACAACCCATATGGGTACATCCCGATCTCCTAGAAGATGAAAATTGGGAGGTCGTGAAAATAAAGCCTACAGCTCAACAGCGAAGGCAGGCTAGGAAATATATCCTCAAGCTCAAAAGGCAAGAGAAGACCCAGCCAAAACAAGAAGTCAAAGAAAAGGCAAAGGCTTCCTCTACCACTTTACTGGAGGCAACAAAAACATCCCTTCTAAAGACTTCAAAGGTGGTAAGGAAATTCACTCTCAGTGATTTCATGCCACCTCAATTCAAAGAAGCCACGCATGAGGCATCATACTCTTGCAATTCGGTAGTTGGACTCTCCATTGATGGATACGAGTCCAGCGACACCGATGATGGATTCGAATCCAACTACACAGACGAGCGGGAGGAGTCCCTTGAAACAGGAGAATATTTCTCCGATGAAGAATGGGTTCCTGAGACTCATCTTATGCCAGTAATCTGGTATAACCCCCTACAGCCACAAGGATCCTGGTCTGATGATGAAGAATACCAAGAGGCTGTACAAGAAAATGTTGTTGAACCAGCACCCCTCATTGCTCCAGTGGAAATCAACAATGTTGAGCCACAAAGAGTTGATGAAGAAGAAGATTTGGCTCCCATGCCCGATCTCTAAGAATATGCAAGGATCTTGCAGCGTCTCGCTCTAGAACAAGAGCAAGACCGCATCAACGAGCCTCCTCGCAATCCAGGGCCTGAAGTCCATGAAGACCATCAGGTACATCCTCCCTTAACTCCTAAAAATGAAGAAAATTGCTGGATAGATGATCCTCTTACATCCGATGATGAGTTTGACTCCGATCAGGCAACGTCTCCTGTCAGAGCTGCTTGTAATGTGATAATTCGGGATTATAACTCTTCCGAAGCATCGTCTGATGAGATCACTTACACTCCGACGACTCCTATCAATGTATCTTCTAGAGCCACCTCATCTCACGTGACTTTCACTGAGACGACACCCTCTCAGGTTTCTTCTTCTGAGACTGTGACTTCAAAGTTCACACCCTTCCTGACTGAAGAATTCCCAACTATTGATGCTTGGGACGATGAATTGGTCAACGAAGAAGAAAGGTTGCTGGATGCTGTTCAGGACTTGTTCCCGGAAAATGCTCCGTGCAACACAATCACTGAGGACGGCAACTCTGCTGCTCATACACCCTCAGCAAATGAAAAACGACAGCCTCTTGATCCTGAATACAATCTTCCAAACGAAGACCCTTCTCAAGAAGCTCTCGAAGTTGGTAGAGGCACCCGCTCTGGCCGGGACTACCACAAAAATTACAACCAATCTTCCTTTACATATGTAAATCCTTCGGGAAAAGATGTTGTAAACGCCCCTAGTGGCAACAATGATGAACATGCAGACCCTAAGGAGGCTTTCAAGTATGACTTGATTGAACACTTCAAGCACATACCTGCACGTCTGCACATCCTAGATTTGTTGCGAATGTCTCCGCACACTCGTGATAATCACATTTCAAAATTACAAAAGCTGAATGAGGATGTCGACAAACATGCCCCGTAAGTCCTCCAAATTGAAATGGACTACCGGGTCAAAAACTCAGAAGCCTCCACAAAGGGAGAAAAGGAGAAAACTGAGGGATCATGCATTGAATGCCTCTCGGTTAAAAAAACAGCCAGTGCAACCATCGCCTTCACAAAGGACGACCTCCTACTTGGCGAAACAAGGCACAACCGACCCCTGTACTTCATAGGGTACATCAAGGAAATGCCTATGCACAGAGTTCAGGTCGACCCAGGTTCTGCACTCAACCTCATCTCCACATCGGCTCTCGAAGAGTTGGGCATCCCACCCAGCAAGCTGAGCCACACATCTGTATCTATCTTCGGATACGGTGGGAGTACTCAAAGGCCTATCGGCAAAATCAGGTTCAAGTTGCAGATTGGTGATCTTATCTCTGAGGTCACAGTGTATGCAATAAAAACCCTTTTCATTCTACAACATCCTTCTCGGACGCCCTTAGATCCACGAGAATGGTGTTGTCCCTTCAACTTTACATCAATGCATCAAGTTTGTTGGCGACGACGGCATGATACATCGAGTCTTTGCGGACAGAAAACCCTTCAAAGGTAAAGAAGTCCACTTTGCAGACTCACAAATGTATGAAGGTGAAAAAGAAGAAGAGGAGAAGCACACAACACCCTTTGCCAAAAATCTCCAGAAAGATAAAGGCAAGGCTCCTCAACAATCACCGGAAGAAAACAAACCATCCGGTAAATCCGAAGAGAGCATTCAAACTCCCTTCATCATCTCCCTCAATCCTTCAAAGCCGATCAAGAAGACCCGTGGAAAGGAACAAAACCTTGGTCTAGAAATGCCCTTGAAACCCCAGAAGGTTTCGTTGAGCTGGAAGCCTCCAAAAATATTGTGGAGGAACCACCTTCGAACCTTCCAACAGAAGATCCTGTTCAAAAGATAGACTTGGGAACACCAGATAACCCACGTCCTGTATTCATAAGCAAGAATATAAAGGATGATGAGTTACCCGAGTATATCGCCTTTCTTCATGAGTTCGTTGATTGCTTTGCATGGTCTTACGCTGAAATGCCTGGCCTAGACCCCAAAATAGCAGTCCACAAACTCAATCTTCAAGAAGACATCAAGCCTGTCAAGCAAGGCCAAAGAAGATTCCGTCCAGATGTGATGGATAAAATTGAACAAGAAGTTCAAAATCTCAAAAGTGTCGGCTTCATCCGTTAGGAACAACATCCTGAATGGTTGGCCAACATTGTCCCCGTGACAAAGAAAAACGGGCAGATCAGGGTCTACATTGACTATAGAGACCTGAATGGCGCATGCCCAAAAGATGAATTTCCGCTCCCCATACCAGAGGTAATGATTGATAATACCTGTGGATTCGAGCGAATGACATTCATGGATGGTTTCTCTGGCTACAATCAGATAAAGACACATCCTGAAGATGAAAAACATACATCTTTTCGGACCCCATTTGGCGTGTATTGCTACACTGTCATGCCATTTGGGTCTGAAAAATGTTGGTGCCACATATCAGAGGGCTATGATGAAAATATTCCAAGATATGCCGCACAAGACGGTCGAATGTTATGTTGATGACCTCGCCGTCAAAAGCAAAAGAAAAGATCATCTCGAAGACCTTCGAGAAGTCTTCCTCCGACTTCGCAAACACAAACTGCGGATGAATCCTCTGAAGTGCTTCTTCGGCGTCTCGTCGGGTAAGTTCCTCGGACTCCTAGTTCGGAAAGCTGGAATAGAGCTTGACCCCATAAAAGTCAAAGCCATTCTAGAAATGCCCTCTCTAAGAACCTTGAGAGAACTCAAAGGGCTTCAAGGGAGATTGGCCTACATCAGACGGTTCATCTCCAATCTTTCGGGGAAATGCCGTCCATTCTCCCGGTTGATGAAAAAAGGTGTAAACTTTGTCTGGGATGCTGACTGTGAAGCTGCTTCCCAAGATATCAAGTCATACCTGACAAAACCTCTAGTGTTAGCTGCTCCTACCACTGGAAAACCATTCATCTTGCACACAAGAGCCCTTGATCACTCTTTGGGAGCTCTGCTTGCACAAGAAAATGATCAAAGAAAAGAAGCTGCTCTATATTACCTCAGCCGCATGCTAGTAGGTGCAGAGCATCGCTACTCTCCAGTCGAAAAAGAATGTCTCGCAGTGATGTTCGCCGTACAAAAGCTGCGTCACTACTTGCTTTCCAACACAGTCTACCTGGTCTCGAGGGTCAACCTCCTGAAGGTCCTTGTCACAAAGGTAGGTTCTCTCAATGCTCGACTGGCAAAATGGTCCATCCTTCTGTCATAATTTGATATTAGGTATGTACCACAAAAGGCAATCAAAGGGCAAGCTCTAGCGGACTTCCTCGCAGAGCATCCATTGCCTAAAGATTCTCCACTCAGAGATGATCTCCCAGACGAACCAGTCTACAATGTGGAGATTTTCTCACAAAATGCTTCCTGGGACATGTACTTTGACGGTGCAACTAGGATAAATGAAAAAAGACAGCTGATCTCGGGAGTTGGCATCCTCTTTGTTAGCCCCGACAAATACATGATTCCACACGCTTTCTCGCTACTGGAACCATGCACAAACAATGCAGCTGAATATCAAGCTCTGATCCTAGGATTGGAACTCGCCATCGAATCCGGTATCACCATGCTGGAAGTCTTTGGAGACTCTCAACTGATCGTCAACCAGATGAATCAGAAATTTGAAGTCAGGAAGCCAGATTTGCTGCCTTACTACAACAAAGCACAAATCGCTTCTGCAAAAGTTTGACATCTATCACATCACCCACATTCGTAGAGGTGAAAACATACGTGCAGATGCCCTCGCTGGACTTGCTGCATCTATGGCAATCTAGGAAGGGGAAAATATGCAAATCACAGTGTGCGAAAGAACAATCCTTCCTCCTCTTAACACACATCAAGCAGTTGCTGAATGCCACCAAGTGGTTGGATGTCGGATTTCAATCCTTCAAACTTCAATCGGCGACTGGAGGGATCCGTTCATTGATTACATTATGTTCGGAATCCTACCTGAAGATCCAAAATAACGGGTAAGCATCCAAAGGCGAACCCCAAGCTTTCATTTGGATATTCCTTCAAAAATCCTTTACAGGAAATCCTTCAACGGAGTACTTCTACACTGCTTGTCACAACAAGAGGCTGAAGAAACACTCAAAGAAGTTCATACTGGTCTTTGCGGAGCTCATCAGGCTGGTCCCAAGCTCTATTAGGTTATTACTGGTCTACCATGGTAGCCGACACAATGCAATTTGCTAAGCGCTGCCAACAATGCCAAGTTCATGGATATTACATTCACATGCCTCCAGAATGGCTGCATCCTACAGCGATTTCATGGCCTTTCGAAGCCTGGGGTATGGACATCATAGGTCCTATTTCTCCCCCTTCGAGCAAAGGTCATCGCTTCATCTTCGCCGCTACCGATTATTTCTCCAAGTGGTCAGAAGCATTTGCGTTCAACGAAATGAAGACCTCATCAGTCCTTCAGTTCCTGCGCACCAACATCATTTGTCGTTTTGGCATACCCAAAAGATTCGTCCATGATAACGGACCACAATTCCGGGATCATCGATTCTACAGGTTCTGTAACAAATACAAAATCCAAAGCTGTCCTTCAACTCCATACAATCCGACAACAAACGGATTAGCAGAAGCTTTCAACAAGACACTCTGCAAAATCCTCAAGAAGATGGTCTCTAGTCACAAAAGAGACTGGAGCGACAAAATGTCTGAAGCTTTGTGGGCCTATCAAACCACCATTCGAGGACCAACCCATAGCACACCATTCTCCTTGGTCTATGGATGCGAAGTTGTTGTGCCCTTGGAAGTACAAATTCCTTCCTTGAGGGTATCCTTGCAAAATGACATGACTCAAGAAAGCAATGTCAAATCGCGACTCCATGAGCTGGACAATCTCGATGAGAGACGGCTCGAAGCTCAACAAAGCATTGAACTTTACCAAGCACGCATGGCAGGATCTTTCGACAAAAAGGTCAGGCAACGCGCCTACAAAAAGGGTGACTTGGTTCTTGCGGTAAAACGACCAATGGTCTTCGCTCACAAGTCCAAAGGCAAATTTGAGCCAAAATGGGAGGGACCCTACGTCATCGACAAAGTTTTCTCCAACGGCGCATACGCACTCCTAAACATGGAAGGTGACAGATGTATGCTGCCCATCAACGACAAGTTCTTAAAATGGTACTACCCTTGAAGACTTACCCAACTGGGTAAGAGCAATGCCTGTACGGCCAATTCCGATTTCCAGGTACACGCTCGTCAAACCCACTTTTTTTAGAATTTTCATATTAAATGTTGAAATTTCTAGAAATTTAAACAATGCTTACTTTCATCGTTTCATTGTTCAAAAATCCAAGTTTAGGAACCTTTCCCTAACTTGACCAAAATTTTCAGCCCTTGAACTCAAAATTCATGGTTTGAAACAAAATCCAGATTCATGGATTTCCACCCTAGTCCACCCTACCTTTTACCGCCTAAATGGTTTAGGTCAAAACTTATGACCCTCGTGTCTTTAAACAAAAAAAAATGGTTTTTCAAAAAGCCGTGGGGAAGTGACGCTTAGTCGATACTCGCACAAATTGGAAGCATGCGAACCACGTTCGACACTTCCAAAATCGCAGGGAAGCGACATTTCGTCGATACTTGCAAAATCCAAAATCGTGGAGATGCAACATTTCAGTTGATATCCACAACCTAAATTTCAAAGGTTCGAAAAAACCTAAAAAACCATGGAGACGCAACATTTCAGTTGATATCCATAACCCAAAGGTTCGAGAAAACCACAAATTTCAAAAAATCGTGGGGAAACGACATCAAGTCAGTACCTGCGAAACCAAAATTTTTGAAAAGCAAGGATGCGACATTCCATCGATACTTGCACCCAAATCCGCGAGGATGCGACATTCCATCGATACTCGCAACTGAATGAGCAAGGATGCGACATTCCATCAATCTTGCAAGATCATTCAGTAGGGAGGCGACTTTTACTCGATACTTGCATTTTTAAAAACCAAAATGGCTATAGATGCCACCAAAACAAACCGGCTATAAATGCCACCAAAACCAGCTATAAATGCCACCAAAACGGCTATCAATGCCACAAACCAAAACTTGGTTTTCAAAAAACTCCGGCTATCAATGCCACAAAACAAAACCGGCTATCAATGCCACAAACCAAAACTTGGTTTTCAAAATACTCCGGCTATCAATGCCACAAAATAAAACCGGCTATCAATGCCACAAAACAAAAAAAAATGGCTTTCAAAAAACCCGGCTATCAATGCCACAAACCCGGCTATGGATGCCACCAAAACCGGCTATAAATGCCACAAAATTGGCTTCCATGCCATAAACAAAAATATGGCTTTCATGCCAAAACAATCATTTGATAAAAGATTTTCACAAAATGACAAGCTTTTGATCAAATCCCATTTAGCAATTACTTTTATCATAAAAAGATTTAAGTGAGCATAGGGAAAACAAAAAAAAGATCCCATTTAGCAATTACTTTTATCACAAAAAGATTTAAGTGAGCGTAGGGAAAACAAAAAAAAAGAATCCCATTTAGCAATTACTTTCATCACAAAAAGATTCAAGTGAGCATAGGGAAAACAAAAAAAAAGAGTAACAAAAAAAATACATGTGGTACCAAAAAAAAAAGTGTTCACAAGCACTACAAAAAAAAAAGTACCAAAAAAAAATACAAGTGGTACAAAAAAAAGAGAAGGATAGTTTCTGTTACAAAAAAAAAAAAAAGGAGCTCAACCAAAAATGGTCTCCAGCCAAGAGTTCAGCTCTTCAAGCAAACTTTGGCCTCAGCCGTCAGGGATTCCAGGGCAAGCTTCTTCAGGAACTTGCCATGAGATGCTGGTGTGGGTTGTAACCCTTCTTTTACACCGGGAAGCTTATCCCGAGCAGTTTGTCATCGTTTGCTCTCTTGAGATTTCCTTTCAAGAACTTGATCGGCATCTGCAACCCGGCAAATCAGAGCACTCTCCCTATCGCGAGCCTCTGTTATTGCAGCCCACTTGGCAGCGACTTATGCCTGCAGATGCTCAAGACGTTTCCTGGCCTCATCGACCTCCCTATCAAGGATGTTAAGGTCATGTGTCAGCCCAATGATGGCTAGCTCTTCTAAGTTCTTCTCTCGGACTATCTGCTTCCTGCTTTGTGTAGCCTCATTCAGGTTAGACTTAGCCTTAACAGTAGGGTCCAGGAACATCTCCTTGAAGAACTGGTCATCAGCCAAACCCATGGCCTCAAACAATTTGTCACCCGGCTCAATGATCCTATCAACGATCGCCCTGGCACCTGTGACATCCAGACCAGCCTCTTCAGCATCATCGAGAATCTCCTGCACATGCTGGATCATGCCAAATCCGGCATCTAAGTGCCCAGAAAGGAGAGTCTCAATCCAAGAGCTCAGAACCCGCACCACCACCTTCTACGCAAAAAGAAGAGATGGCCCAGCTGAAGATTTGCCCCGCTCCGTCTGTCGGCTGCCCATGTCATGCCCCGTTGGAAGAGGAACAATAGAACTTTTTCCAGTTGGAGCTACTGGAAAAGGAATTTCAGCACGAGGTATCTCCTCAACGATGTCAGAACTGGTCCCAGGAGCCTCTACCTCTGGATCGACCTCCGGCATCCCTTGCTCTGGTTCTTAAGGAAGCGACGGACTCTCCGCTGTCACCTCAAAACCTGCCAAAGAAACACAAAAAGGTATGAATATGATCCTATTTGAAAATCATTATCAGGGTTATTACTACAAAATACCTTCTTCGACGACTGGCGGAACACTCTCTTCCTCCATGAACTCATCGGAAGCATCATCAACATTTGCATCCATCGATGGTTCAAAGTCATCGGAATCCTGTGGCAAGTCAGCTGACAAGAAAAATATTAGCAAACCAAGTCACAAACAAAGAAAAGAAAGCAAAAGAAGTTATACCAATTAGAGATTCTGGATTCACTCCAGAGTCCCTCGGTTCTTCTTCAGGTGCCCCGACAGGATCTGTCACCACCTCATCGGTTGGAACCTCAGGCATCGCCAAATCTTCCTCTGCTAAAAAAAAAGGAAAAAAAAAGAGGAGCAGCAGGAAGAAAAAACAAATCAAGACATGGAAAAATCCCATGAAAAGAAATGGAAAGAGAAAAAGGAAGAATCATACCTTCACCGACGGTCTCTTCTTCTCGGTTTCTCTTCTCTGGAGGCTCGTCAGCATCCCCTGGCACCTCCTCATTGATAGTAAGAGGTACTTCCAAGTTAGGAGAGTCCTCATGCTGCCCCTTGCTGCAATGATGACTCCTCCTCCTCTTACTCCTGCGGGCTCGCTTCTTAGAGGAATCTGCCCCGCTGTCAGAGTCAGGTTTCCCACTTGACTCCTCACTGGATGGTCTACTCTTGCCAGTAGACTCTACGGAAGCTTGCCTTTGCACCGCTTGCATCCAAGCACCAAGTTCGGCTTCCTCCTGTTCTAGCTGTTCTAAAGCCTCATCAGGTATTTCTTGAACAGCTTCAGAACCAATGACGCCCTGGTCACCGAGAAAGCCTATCTTGTGCTTCTCTCCATGAAAGGAAGGCCCAAACTTCCTCTCACCGGACTGCCATCCGACTTTCCAAGACCCTTTCCAGATGCCAGCTTCACATCAAGCTCCTTCTTGGAAAGCCCCCGATATGCCGAAAAGCTCTCCGCGAACCACTTCGCAAAGCCGGCAGTCTGGGAAGTCAACAACACAGGATAAGAGATCATGGCTGTAGTGTCTTCAGCACTATAGAAAGCCCATGCATTTCTCCCATCCTGTAAACCTCCAAAGGGCTTCACCATGCTTGAAGGCGCTCCAACAACGCCTTGAGAAAAACCCAACTGCAAAGAAAAATGAGAGGGTACATACGGCTGGATGTCGACAAAAAGATGTTTGCGGTACACCATCGTGCCGACATGTATGCTGAAAAGCCACTCCTTCTCTGCATTCGTCAAGGAGTAATGCCTTCCCGACCCCGCCCTGGTAGAGTCTCGGGATGCACCAAAATCAAAAACCTTATTCCGCAACTCCGGAGAAAGCTTCACTGAAGACTGCCCCATCTCGACGTCCCTGAACCGTCGGATCCTCATGCGGGCAAACAAAAGTGATTCGGACACAGCTTTGCCCTTAGCCAGCCGAATCATCAGAGGATCATCATCCTATGCAGCACCCAGCCTGTGGAAGCTAGGACAGTGGTACACATACCACGAATAAAATATGTGGGCTGAAAATACCCTATTCATAGGGAGCCCAAGCCGAACCAAAAAAGCAGCAGCCTGCAGTTCGGTACACAGGTAGGAGTAAAGAGCTGGCACCAAAGCAAGCTGCTCTCCAAACGCCATCTGACAAGCTGGAAAAATACAATGCGGCCTGATGTGCGTTCCATCTCCTCCAGCAAAAATAGCCTCACCAAGCCAATAAGTGAGGCAAACAGCGAGATCTCTCCACAGTGCAATATCAGGACATATGGCATTTGTACTCGCACAGAAATCTCTCAACTCTTCTTGCATAGCCAAGATCTTCTTCGAACTTGGATCCTGAGCCCTGGCTTCCTGGGTCGCACTATCAGAAGACTCCCTGCTATCAAAAAAGTTGGGTAAAGAAGAGCTAGAACTCTTCCAACTGCTGGATCTAACTTTCAAACCCTCCTTCTCCTTCAAAAAATCATAGAAGGCGACGAGCTGAAAGTACAGAAGCCTAAACTCCTCAGACTGCTCCTCAAGGACGCTGTCGATCGGCATAAACTCCTTATAGAGTTTGCCAAGGATGGGCAATCCAGTAATGGCGCTCAGCTCCTTCAAAGAGAAACCAATCTCACCATTCGTCACAACGAAGGTATTGGTTTGTGGGAGGAATAACTCCAGCATAGCCATGAAGGCCTCGTCGAAAAAGATCACGGTCTCTCTAAAGGCGCGGACCGCATCAAAAATCCCGGCTTCCTTCAAAACGGCGCCACCAATCAGCAGGACGCGATCAGTCCACGACTTCCACTCGGAGTCAGCATTGAAACAGCCACGAAGTCGAAAAGGGTTTATCCAATTGCTGCCGTCACCGCTGAAAATACCAAGGCCCACCAGTCTCAAATCGACCGACGGATAATCAGAACCCTGGTAGCCACTGGATGGCATCAACAGGTTCGTGTCAACAGGCGACCTCTCTGTATATCCAGGAGAACCGCCAACAAAAACCCCGGTCTTGATTACATTTGTCCTTCTCACCTAGCTTGGAGGATCTCCCCCTCTTAGAGCACGTGGGGGCAAGGCTCATGATCGAGACGGTGCGATCAAACGTCGACCGGGTAGTAACAGTCTTCTTCTCACCATCTGCTGTGAAAGAGAACTGAAAACATCTCCTCTGGTATATCATGTCATCAGGGACGGCATCACCAAAGAAGAAGGTAGGCTTGGGTAAAACACTCTGATCTTCCATCACCCATGGACGACTGCTTACCATGATATTATAGAATTCCTCTCCCTTGAGAGCGATCAGTCGCTGCCTCATCTCATCTCTATTGAGGGAGTCGCACTCTTCCAGATTTCTCTCAACATACTGGACCTTCTCAAAGGCCTACTGAACGGCCGGATTAGAAGTTCTAGCAGATCGACGATGTACGATTGTAGCAGGCTCTTTACCCATGTTCGTTCTGGAAGAACCACCTGCAAAGGATGGAAAAGAAAAAGATCAAACATCAAAATGACAGAATCTCGCAAAAAAAAATCTGGCGAAATTTTGACATGATGCCGAGGCAATTCCGAAGAAAATGAACTATCCCGAAAGAAATAGAATGCTTGAAGATGGGCTCAACATTGTTGTGAGCTCCGAAACTCCAAACTTTCGAAACCTCAAAGTCTCCGTAAAATCAGGAGGGCTCAACATCGCTGCGAGCTCCAAATTCCCAAATTTGCGAAAACTTTCAGGTATGCTATCACATCATGCTACAAATTCAATTTACAATAGGATGCATGCATGAACATCTAGGTTTTTAAAAAAATGCATTATCAGGATGAGCAAAAAAAAGAAGAAAAGAAACTTTCTCAAAAAAAAAAAAGAGAAAGGAGAAAGAAAAAGAACAAATAAAACAGAAAAGAAAAGAAACTTTCTCAAAAAAAAAGAGAGAAAGAAAACAAAAAAACAAGAGAAAGAAGAGGGCTGGCCCACAGGCCAAGTGGCCGTACGGCCAGATCCGTACGGCCCACAAAAGAAAAAAAAAACATGCAAAAAAAAAAAACGTGTAAAAAAAAGAAGAGAAGAGAACAAGTGAAAAAAAAAAGAAAAGAAAAGAAACAAAAAAAAAAAAGAAGAAGAAAGAACCTTTTTTCCTACAATGGAGTTTTCTTGAAAAAGGGAACTTACTTGAAGCCATTGATGGAGAATAAGAAGAAAAGTCTTGAAGATCTTGAAGAAGAAGAACTCTTGGTCTTGAAGCCCTCTTGGGATTGTTGCAAAAGAGAGCAATAAGAGCAAGAGATCCAACCTCCTCCTTGCTTTTATAGAAGAGAGCAAACCAAAGAAGGAAAGAAGAAAGAGGTAAGTGTTACTAATTAGTAACCTTATCAAAAGAAAGAAATTAGAAAGATAGTAACCTTATCAAAAGAAAGAAATTAGAAAGATTCTTTCCCAAAAGAAAGATATCTTGAGGGATTCTCTCCCAAAAAGAAATCAATGAGAGATTTTCTCCCAAAAGATAGAATCAATAAAAGATTCTTTCCCAAAGGAAGATATCTTGAGATATTCTCTCCCAAAATAAATGGAACATGAGAGATTCTCTCCAAGTAAAGATATTCTTAGATATTCTCTATCCAAAGGAGATATTTTTGGATATTCTTTACAAAAATGACACCATATGAGATCTAAGCCATTTCAAAAGCTTAAGGTCCCATAGCTTAGCACATATGAGCCAGGTTTGACCACCTAGGCACTAAAAAAAAAATTTGGGCTTTTAGTCAAAGAGAAATCCCTCTTACCAAGAGCATACAAAAATGGTTCCATACCTCTTTTGAGTTGATTGGACCATACAAAGAGAATTCCAAGCCCCATGAGCTTCTAAAAAATCAAACCATCCAGCCTCATCTACCAAATTGAGCCAAAATCTTGAAATTGACATTCCACAAAAATCCAAACCAAATCCTGGTCCCCTAACATTCCACATACAGCTTGTTAGGTCACAAGACCAAAACCAAAAAACAAAACCTGATCCCCTAACTTGCCACATACAGCCTGTTAGGTCACAAGATCAAAACGAAAATTGATCCCCCAATATTCCACATACAGCTTGTTGGGTCACACGGTCAAAACCAAACCCGACCCCCTAACCTGCCACATACAGCTTGTTAGGTCACAAGGTCAAAACCCAAATCCACATCCCTAATGTCATCTTCAAAATTTTGCCTCGAGATGGTACGTGATCCCTTTCACTACCATAAAACTCCCCTTGAAGCTCAAAAGGCTACAAATACCAAAAAGAAAAAACTGCTTAAAGACTCTTGGTAAAGTCACAAGCTCTCCTTCACAAAATCTCTTCGAGGTACATCGACTACAAAAGTTAAGCAACTCGTCGCTGCACCTCGAGGGGGCATTTGTTGACACCAAAAATGTCACCTTGCTTCTTCAAGATCCAAAAGGCTACATGAAGTCGCAACCTGCCATAAATAGGCAATGCTACTTCCAAAAAATCAAATCTTGTCAGAATCAAACAAAAACTGCAAGATTCTTCAAGACAGCCAAAAGAGGAGTACACAAGAAGTTTTGGGCCATTTCAAAATCATTTGGCCTAACTTCGCTTCTCCGGCAGCTGAAAAGGAACTCCCGGCGGCGAAAGCATCGGAGACACCAAATATTCGATCAGAGCCGATGGATGGTCTCAAAATACATCCAAAAGGCTCCATGTCAAGTTCCGAGTCAAACCGACAACGTTTGACCCCACATCAACCCTCGAACAGCTAAATCAAGCCTCTCGGCGGCGAGAACCACCGAGGCCATCACTCATCAGATAGAGCACATGGACGGCTTCAAAATGCTTACAAAGGGCTACACGTCAAATTTCAGGCCATTTCGACAACATTTGACTAGACTTTGACGCTCGAAAGCCAAATCAGGCCTCTCGGCGACGAAGCTCCCCGGGACTGTGGTTTCCAAGACAGCGCCTATGGATCATCTTAAAATGACTCCAATAGGTTCCCTGTCAAATTTCAAGTCAATCGGACATCGGTTGACTGCACATCAAGCCGCACCCCCTTTTCTTGATCCCGCCCTTTCTTCGCTTCGGTATTGAATCACCTACTCAAAAAAGGGGCTGGCCTGCACACCTCTTTAATTAGGGAAGGAGAGAAGAGGCCTAAGCACGGCAGATGCCGTACACTTGAGTGGCAAAGGAAAGCGAGCGACGTCTTCATCGCGACAAAAGCAAGTCTACTGGTGATAAGACCCCAAACGGCTTCAAAACTCAAACAAGAGCCTATCGTTGGTCTTATTTATTGCTCAGGAGGCTTCACACCAAATTTCAGGTCATTCCGACATCGTTGGCCCAGTTTCAGCTTCTGACGGAAAATGAGCAGCTCTGCGCGACAAATTCTTCGGCTTTCTCAGAAAATTGGAAACTTTGCAAAATAAAATGCAAGGATTCTCATCAGGTTTTCTATAGGGAAATCAGGCCAATAAATGATCAAAAATTTCAAGGAAAAATACAGAAGAAAAAAAGAATCTAAAAATAGCAAAAACGGACACAAAACGGGACAAAAGGGGGGAAAACCCTGCGACCCTGGAGCCCTGGATCGCCGGGAGGGCCCCGGAAACTCCATTATCGCCGTTTCTTCGCGATTCGAAGCGTCCGACTCCTCTGATTTTCCAAAATTCATACTTTTGAGACACCAAATCATCTGACTTCCGTCAAAAACACGGGTCAATCATCAAGAATATCGAAATCAACATTGATCGCCAACCGGTCAACCAAAAAAAGTATGCTTTCTACCCGACCGATCGAGAAATCGACAGGATAGATGGCACCGACCCGCTGTTGGCAACCAATACCTGAAGTTACATGGTCATCTGATGCCGATCTACATGAAGATCCATCATTGATCATCACCAGAAGAATCCCAAAAGACGCGGCACGGCCCGCGACTCTTCAACTGCTCGGCGACCACTTAATGCAATTAATTGCCTACCTTTATTACAGTCATTAATCCATTTATTTGGACGGCCCAATCAGAAGCAAGCATCCGAGAGTTACAAGTCAAGAGATTCATGACATTTAAACCATGAAACTCCTCCCATCATGGTGATTAAAGGCGATTAAATGCCCTCAATCTCCTCCGGTCAATCAGAAGCCAAGAAAAAGGAGTTACAAAATAAAAGAATTAAATCCTGTAACTCCTCCCATTATGCGGCTTAATGACAATAAAAGCCCATAAACCCTCCTAAATGGCTACCAAAAAGCCTATAAATAGGAGAGCACTCCAAGAAGAAAAAACACAGAAAACACACAACAGACTGCAGAAAATCCGGAAACTAAGACAGAAAAAGGCATCAGAAATCCGGAGAAAGAAAGAGAGAAAACTCTGCGGAAGTTCTACACCGACCACCGCTACAAGGTGACAAAAGTCCGTTGGGGGGTACCCCCCCAAGGTCCTTGCCTTCTCCTTCTGCCTCCAATGGCTTAGACGTGGCTTTTCAGCCCGTCTACTTAGTTTTTTATTGGACATAGGACCTCCTTTTGGTCTTTGTCCTCTAAAACCTTAGGTTATAGCCAAGCCAAACGAATCAATAGCATCCTCTGTTCTCATCTGCATGGATGATGGCGAAGTCCACATATGGCTTGCGACCGTCAATCTGAACGTGTCCCCCACAATCTCCTGAGAAGTTAAATCCTCATTTTTCTTGCTTTTCATTGTAGTTTGTATTTTTTCAAAAGAGACAAAAATCACAACTCTTGTCTTTCATTATTGATAAGGATTGTAAATCGGCTATAAACGCCAAAATCGGCTATAAATGCCAAAAAAATCGCCTTTCACGGCAAATCAAGAAAATATCTCTTTTCTTAAATATATGTGCAATGGAAAACTTGAAAGAAGTTGATTTCCTTTTTACTTGCGAAGGTTGATCTCCGAATCACCACTTGCAATTCCAAGTAAAATAAAAAATCTGGCACACCCACACAAAAGAAATGTTGATGCCCGCTTCTGCCCCCCTCCAATTACGAAAGGGTCGGACCCAAACGGACTCCCACGTCCACCGACCTCGGTAGAACCGAGCGGGCAGAATGCGCCTGTCCATCATTTTTCTCTACACACATGCCCAAACTTTTTCACTACACTATTGTGGGGCACACCCCCAAATATTATAATATAATATAATAATATATTATTATGAGGAATTACAAACTTTTTCATTACACTTTTGTGGGGCCCACCCCCAAATATTATAATGCAAACTTTTCCACTACACCATTGTTGGGCCCACCCCCAATTATCTATCTCTATCTTGTTAGGGATTTTGTGTATTTGCAATTTGATGGATGCATTATCATTTTATTCATCTCATTAATTTTCACACATGCATTGATTTAGAATATCTTGCAATCTTAATTTTCACTTGTATGGTTTTAAAACTTTCAGAGTTCATGTTTCATGCATATTTGTGTTTTAAACTTAAATGCATTTAGTTTGAAAAGAGTATTTTTTATAAATCAAGTTAGCCAATATTTTAAAAGTTTCAAATCAAATTTGATTTTTTTTGTTTCATGATTTGAAAACACTTAGATTTATTTAAATCATGTTTCCATGCTTGATTCCATAGCTTAAAGTCCCCACAAGAAAATCTCTTTAAAATGTACATTTTTTGGAAAACAGGACTTTTACCGGCGGCTAATATATCACCTTTACCGGCGCCTACGACCGCCGCTAAAAGCATATTTTCAAAAAAATATGACCGTTGGAAGGACTTATACCGGCGGCTGATATACACTTTTACCGGCGACCCTGGCCCCCGCTAAAAGCATGTTTCACTAGCCGTTGGCAACCTTCTTGGCTATAAAAAGGGGCTTTTTCTTTGAGAAAAAGTGTAGAACTTTTGAGGAGTTTTGAGGCCAAGGAAGGAGGAACTTCTAAGCCTTTCTTGAGGTGATTGGAGACAAAAGAAAGGGTAATGAACTAAGAGAGATCAAGGGGGTCATTAGTAAAGCTCAAGCTTGGATTAATGAAGTTAAATCACTAAGTAAGCTTTACCTCTCTTTATCATTTGTTATATGCTTTGTTTTAAATCTTTGGTAAATGATTTTAGCATGATAACAATGATGTTTTGAATCCTTATCATATTTAATCTTTGATTTATTTGTATTGGATTCTACTTCTTGATTCAAACCAAGTTTGTTTTATAAACTTTGTTAATCATGCTTTTCAAAATCCTTGATTCCTTTTATGGCATGATTCATTTACTTGTTTGAATCTTCATTGTTGTTTTCAATCTCTTTAGAACTTTAGTTAAACCTTTGTTTTTTAAAACAACATTGCACATGCATCACTTGATTAGTCTTAATCATTTACATACAACTTGTGATCTTTAGATTTTCATATCATTCACAAGTTTGTAATTGTTCAAGTGATTTGCATTTGACTTCAATCATATCTTTTATGTGCTTTAAACTTTGAAATGCTTTAAGCATAAAATTCATTGGACTTAATTTTAACTTGATTGAAGTACTACACACACACACCTCATGAGCATTCATCTTTGCATTTCTTAGTGTGTTGTGTGAGTTTGTTTTACAACTTCATATCCGCCTATTTAGAGGCAATTTATTTGAGCTTAAATTGTAATCTCTTAGAGTGTTTTGTGAAGACACTTTCTTTGAGAGAAATCATTTACTTGTAAGGTTATTGCTTAGCCATTTAAAAGCATTGTGTAAAGGTTATTGCTTAGCCTATAAAAGCACATTGTAAGGTTATTGCTTAGCCTAGAAAAGCATAGTTGTAGAGGTTATTGCTTAGCCTTTTGAAAAGCATAATAGTGGAAATCCGGTGGGGTGTTGAGTCACAAGCCGGTAGTGGATGTAGGCATTGAGGCCGAACCACTATAAATCTTTGTGTAGTGGTGATTGCTTTTGTGATGATTGTTTTGTTTAGCTTCCGCATTATGTATGTTAATCATCACATGTGACTAGTTTATTTTAATTAAGTTAAAATTGGTCATGATTAGTCATTAAGTGTAGCTCACCCTATTCACCCCCCTCTAGGGTTAGGATCTCCCGGACTTTCATATCTATATCTATATCCATATCTATATCTATATATATATATATCTATACCCTTATAGAAAACAGAGAAAAGTGCAGTACTTTTTCACTACACACCTGCCCTGTAAAATTTAAGATGTGGGCCCCACTTAGTAATATATATAATGGTGGTTTGGGTCATGAGTTAGAGCATGATTTTAAAAGGGTTATACATTTTCGCTACACACCCGCCCAATAAAATGCAAGATTTGGGCCCCTCTTAGTAATATATATATATATTGGTGATTTGGGTCATGAGTTAGAGCATGATTTTTAAAGGGTCCGGTAAAGTTGTATATGGACCAAAATTAGACATGGCTTAAGGTTTTTCAATGGCCTACGCCCATCCACAAAAATTTAAGAGTGGGCTGTTGTTGAGTGGATTTAGGCATTTCTATACATAAGTGAGCACAATGCATAATTAGGTTTAGTCCCATCTATTCATGACCTACAACAATGGGTCAATAAAATTTTGGCATTTTTTTATGTCAACAATAGGTGGACCAAATTGAACTATTAACATCAAAATCTAATGTTAAACACTACTATCTAGCAATGATTGGTATGGATAAATAATGTATACTTTCCATGTGATAATGGGTCTAGAATAATCTAGAACTCTCTGGTAGTGTAGAACACGTAGGGCATTTTTTTGGATAAATCTTGAAATTGGATAGAGATGTCTAGATTACTATAAAGAGTTGTGGACGAGTCTAGGAAGAGGATAAAATAGTGGAAAACTTTCTAGGGTATGATAAAGATACATTCGATAAGCGGTATTTAATTTAATATAGAGATTTGCCATTGATTTCATTAAGTAGAACTATAAATAGTAGAAAAGCAATGCTGAAGAATCTAAAAAAAATGCATTAATGTTAATGAGCATGAACATTATGGCGGGTTAATCGGAGTGCCCAACAAAAGAGAGCAAGATGTAGTACTTTTTTCACTACACATGCCCAAGAAAATGCAGGATGTGGGCCCTACTTAGTATTATTATATATATTATCTTATATTTCTATATATATCTATACCCTATTATAAAAGAGAGTAAGATGTAGTACAGTTTCACTACACATCTGCCCAATAAAAAGAGAGTAATCTATATCTATATCCTATTATAAAAGAGAGTAAGATGTAGTATGGTTTAACTACACACCTGCCCAATAAAAAGAGAGTAAGATGTCGTAAGGGAGGAAATAGAATTAGATAAAGGAAAGAGAAAGAAAAGAGATAAGAGAGAGTGAATCAGATGGATAAAGATGGGGACATAATGGGAATTTCCCAATTTGTCTAAAATAGACTTTGGGTCAGGCTTGGATTTAGAGGGGTTTTGAGGATCCGGATCAAGATGAGCTAGAAGACCAAAGTTTAGGAATTAAAAATACCTACCCAACGGTACCATAAGCTCAAAAATCTAAAATTATGAAAAGGCCCCCTAAATTCTCTGGAAAATTGCTAACTACCCCCCTACTATACCCAAATGAACCCCTCAAGAGTGGGATAAGACCAATAAGCATTCATTCGTGGTTCTCATTGAACCATTTTGTTCACTAATTTCCAAATTTTTATTCAGTTTTTTTTTGTCTTTTGTAAAATTAATTGTGAGATATGGTGCTATTAAAGAATCATTTCAAAGGAAAAATATTTCAGATCTAATCACGCAGAAAGTTTTTTTAGTCTTTCTTGGCACTATTTTGTCCACCCCGGTTAATAAACTAAACCAAGGCGGGAAAAACAAAAGATTTTAACTATGCACTATTTACTCCATTATGTGGTTCCTGGTGTACATATTGCCTTTTAACTATGAAGACTTAAATGCCATGTGCTTTTTCAATAATAAACCTTGAACTAAGACGGGATGAAAATAAAAAAGAAAATGAATAGTGTATTTTATAATGGATCAAAAGAAAATGAATCAAGTGTATTTTACTTTCTACCTTTTGGTGTTCAATACTTACAATTTTGTAGGCACTTTAAATACTTCGCCATCAGCTTAAAAATCAATTTAAAAGTCGCGACAAAAGGTATTAGCTAGCTTGCTACTTTTGTTATTGTTGCCGGTGGCCAATTGATGGTTGTGTTATAATTCAAATACCAAATTGACTACACACGAGAGAATTAACATTCTTTTTTTTTTTACCTGAAATAATGCTAATTGTGCAAATAGTTTCTATTTATTTATTTTTATTTTTTGGTGGAACTAAAAGATTCAGAGGGCTCCGGGAGGTTTCCAGAAGATATGAGATTATTTTCTTTGTACGGATGTAACCCTTTATGATTATTTTTAAATATTAACCCTTTAATCTTTTGTACACTAACCTTAAGTATTTGTAATTTGATGTTCCTTCAGTTGCATATTATTTATTATAGCCTTTGATAAAGGTATAGGGACCTCCAAAACTTATAAGCACATCCCATATATACAAGTACTTAATTTGCATTATTGCTTTATGTTTAGTATTTACTTTTTCTTTTTTAGAAGAAAGTAGCAACTGAAAAAATATCATAAATAAGAAAGTGAAATATACAAACTTAAACTCATTTTATGTCCGCCCTATTTTTTTCTCTCTTTTAATGAAAGTTACCATGTAAAAAAATTTAAATATTCTTTTCCATTTTGCTTCATGTGTTTGTATTTTATTTAATTAGAATAATTGAATTTTCAATCTGACATAATAGATGTATTGATCTTGATTTATACCCCATGTTGGAAGAATAATTACAAGTTGGATAATGTGATAACTACTACTAAATATTGGTTCTCTTCTGATATTAGTCATTGCTAAAGATAATTCCATAAATGCAATTTAGTAGTAGGTCTTATAGATTGCTATCGTAAAATTATTGTTGTTCTGTACAAGTTTTAGTTTCTTAATATACAACTTTTATGAGTTTTTTTATTATAAAAGGGCATTTCAAGGGCATGAATATATTTATTTATTATCGCTCTTACTTATGAGGTTTAAATTGAAAAACTTTGATAAATTTTTAACACATTTATTTCTTTCATCATTGCAAGCTTCTTGTTGTTGTTGTTGTTCTTCTTCTTCTTCTTTTCATATATTTCAATGATGCGTCATGCCTTTCCTTAAAGGGAAAACGAGAATCTCATAGAAACTGCTTGTCATGCTAACGTTACTACTAACTTTAGAGTCAGTGAATGAAGTGATCGTTTTAACTGTAAATAACTAAAATAAGTATTTGATGCTGAGCTGCAACAAATTCAGTTTGTCTTTGTTCATTTCGAATTTTTCTTACTTTGATCAGCACTCCCATCCTCTATACAGAACAGAGCAGAAGAGTTGATCTAGAATACTTGGTATGTGATTTATATCCTCAAAAGTTTATATAAGTTCCATATCAATTGTCTTTTGAAATCTCATTTTTCTCACTATATTATTGTTTTATTGTTTTTAAATGTACAGGAAAAAAGTAGTGTCAGCTGTATTTGAACATTGCATGAACCTTGCAATTTACAATCACTCATTTTCTGTTGAAATCTTATTTTTAAATGTATTGAAGGTTCTACTGAATTTCTTAAGAGCTTTATTTTTTTAAGAATTTCTTAGTAATACTGTTTTCAGTGCAAGTGCAATGCACGTGCAGGGCTCGGCTCCACTGGTATAAATAAGGCAAAATTAACGAAAAGTCCCTATAAGTCAATGTTTCTAGCCTCCAGCCCAAGCAAAAACTTATTAAGGCCTCTGGTCCACTCAGCTAGACCTTTTTCAGCCTTAGGTCCCTGCATCCACATGATCTCATTTTTTAGGACTAAATTGCCCTTTTAACCGTTTTAGGCAAGAAATTCTGAGATTTAAAATTTCAAAATTTATATTCTCCCTCATTCAGCCTGGGCAATCCTAGCGCATGGTTATTCCTTACAGAAAAGAGAGATCGGAGAAGAAGGATTTCGGAATTAGTTCGTTGTAGAGAACTGATCCAAGATCGCAGAAGATCAGTCTCTTTGTGGGCCACACAGATCGAAGAACCGGAGGAGGCACTGGATCCGGCCTGGCACTTGCAAAGTTGTGTTGTTTCATTCTCTGAAACAGAACGAGGAAGAAGAGGTGACAGGGCACTATTTCCCGGACGTCGCCGAAGAAGATCTGGTGATCTGGTCTCGCCGAAGCTGAAGGTAGTCCAACAGAGAAAGCCTTCTGGTTCATCGCAGAAGACAGCCCAGATCCTTATTGATCGTTCTCGTCCCTGGTTGCAGTAGATTGCCGGAAAAGAAATGACGCCGCAGCTCTTCGTCGAACTACAAAAATCTCAACAGAGAAGCGTCGTGCGTGGCCAGAGTGGAAGAAGACAGTAGGAAGGGGGGCGGTTTGGGTTTTGTATTCTCTGTTTGCAGACCGACAAGCCGCCGTCCCACTGCTCTGTGCCATCGCCGGACTCGAGGAATGAGTGCTGCTGCCGTGCCATCGCTGGTCCTCGATTTCTGGTTGTAGAAGCCAGAACTCGAAGAAAAAGACGACCTGGGCTTTTCGCCCAGGCCAGGTTGGTTCCCTCCAGGTTAGGTTTTGACCTAATCCATTCCAGAAGCTCATTAGCTATGTCAGTCAAGGTATGGATTTTTGCGATAGGTTCCAGGTCAGGTCTGACCCGCTCAGCCCAGAAGCCTAGTATCATTTACTATGATTGGAATCCACCATCGGCGTTGATGTTACCGGAGAAGAAAGGAAGTAGGGCCCGGGTTTATTTGAGTTTCTGTGAAATTTATATGTGTTTTTGTACAATTTATCTGAGTTTCTTTGAAATTTATCTGCATTTTGGTGAAATTTATCTGAGTTTTTGTCAAAGTTCTCTGTGTTTTTGTCAAATTTATCTGTATTTTTGTCAAAGTTAACTATGTTTTTGGCAAATTCATCTGAGTTTTTTAAAATTTATCTGAGTTTTCTGGCAAATCTATTTGCGTTTTTTGAAATCTATTTGTGTATTTTAATATTATTTGCGTCTTTTGAAATTTATTTGTGTCTTCTCAAATTTATTGCATTTTTTGAAATTATTACATTTTTTAAAATTTATTTTCATTATTTTAAGTTTATTTGAATTTTTAAAATTTTCTTTGGATCTTTTGAGATTTATTTGAGTCTTTTGAAATTTATTTACATTTTCAAAAATTTATTTGAATATTTTGAAACTTATTTGCATCTTTTTAAATTTATCTGTGTTATTTGATTATATATTGCTTTTTTTTTTTAATTTAGGGATTTTTACCAAAAAAGTGTTGCTAGACCTGTATTAGCCTGATATAGTAAGAAATACACCAAAATACCAAATTCGGTATTCGTACACGGGTTTTGGACCACTTTACCCCTGAAGCTGCCGAACGACATCGTCACAAAACTCACCCCCAAATCCCTAAGGAACGATTCTTCTTTCTTCCCCAGTTTTCCTCTCCCTCCTTTTTTCTCTCTTTCTCTCTTTGCATGTCCTCTCCCTGCTCTTTCCCTCTGCATGCGCTCCCTGCATTACGTCAAAAACGTCCAAAAGCCACACCATTAGGCACTAAACGACATCGGTTCCTACTGTGGTTACATCTCTCCCGCTCCCTGCACTCTCTCCCAATCCCTGCGGCTTCCCTCATCTCCAATCGTTCTGGCCTGACGATTTCTGGTTTGCACTCATCCCTCTCGATTTGGTACTCTCTCATTTCTCTCTCTTTATATTGTTCATGAGTTAGATGCCGCTACAAAGAACACGAGTTCGGACTCAGGGTAGTTTATTTTTGCCATGACGTTACCTCATTCCTCCCCACCCAAATAGATGACCTGAATAAGAAAGAAAACTCATTCTGGATTTCTTTTCCTTTTTTATTTAATAGTATTTAGAGAGAGAAAGAGTGGAAGTTTTTCATCTTTATTTGTACCTCTTCTTTTTGGTTCAGGCTTTTTTTTTAGATTGGGTTCTGCCTAATCTATTGTTAATTTTTTGTTCAAACTTGAGAGAGATATCCTTGTTGGGTTTCCTTCTTATATTATGATTGAAACCTTGGGATATGAAGAGATTCCTTCCTAAGCTTTGGGTTTCAGAAAAGAAAGTGAAGGCATTTCTCACCATCTTTCCCAGTTTTTAAAGGCAGGGTTCACTTTGCTGAAAAAAATGAGAAAGAGAATCCTCTCTGGGTCTAGTTATATTTGAGCAATCAAAAACACAAATAGACTGATAACCCAAATTTCGTTTGTGAGAAAGAAATTACAGAAAGGGTACTTTTGGGGTTTGAAAAATTGGGTTAAACTTTCCTCTCTTTTTTTGGAGAGATCCTTGGTGGGTTTATATGTATACGTTGTTGGAATCTTGAGATAGAAAAAAAAAAGTGGTTCCATCAGAGAATTTAGTTTTAGCTAGAAAAGTGAAGGCCTTTCTAAGGTTTTCCATAGCACCTGTAGTAGTCTCTCTCCCATCTATCAATTTTCATATTTTAGGCAAAAATGAAAAATAAGATCTGCCCCAATCTCTTCTCTGATTTGGGGAGAAATTTGCCCAATCTCGCTAAGGCAGCGAATCGCAGTGAGTCCTCAAATCTATTCTTTTTTTTCTTTTCATTGTTGTTTTTTTTTTTCCTTCTTCCTTAGGTCTGCAATCCTCTCTCTGTAGTATTTGCAACCCTATCTCTGCTCATGGATTTTTAAACCACCTCAGGTATGATTGTTTTTTATTTATGTAACTGTAGGTTGTAAATTTGTTTGTATGACTGTAGATTTCTTTAATTTATTTTTTGTATGAGTTGTGCATGCTGTGATGGTGGTGGTGTGATTGTGGCAATGGATAGATGCATGGTTTTTTTTTTAAGGTTTCAGTGGTGGCTTTTTTTAAATGTTAGAAGATCAACTGGTGTAGACCAATTGGTGGTTTTGAACCATTTGATGAGTCTACATTGATAGACCCAATTAATCTAATGAGTCTACATTGATGGACCCAATTAATTGGCGATTTTGAAAATCTTGTGGTGGTTTAACATGTTGCCAACTACTAAGATCCGATTCCCTATGTCCTGTAGAAAACACTTGTACTTCTCATGGATTACATTAGTCAATGCCTAATACACTTTTAGGCATTGTGCATCAACCTTCTATAGTGTGATAACTCCAGTTACAAGTGTAGCTCCAGTTACAAGCATTGTCCATGTGTAGCTCCAGTTACTAGTCTTACAACATATCAAGTCTCGTCCGTGTTGTTTAGCATTTGTGTTGTCACTTTATGAGATAACTGATTATAGCAAATTTGGAAACTATATGATAAAAATGGGCCTAGGAACCTGAACCACAATATGATAGAAATGGGCAGATATTCCAATTTTTTTTCTTGATTGGATTGCAGGCCGAGTGTGGTGGAATGTTGAATGGGTTGTTTGACTTGGAAGTTGGGTTCAGTTTGGATGAGTTTTGAAGGTTGGATTGGAGATTGGTGTAGGTGGGTGTTGAAGTTTGAATCCTAATAAAGAAAGTCTCCTAAATAAATGGAGTTTCAATCCACTCGTGTAATGTTTCCTTGGGTTAGGTTGGATTTTTACCTAGTGATGGTAAGAAATTCTTAGAGCTTAATTCTCTTCAAAAATGCAGCATCTCAGAGGGGTATCTTCTAATATTCATTTTTTTAATTTTTTTTTCTTTTCATTTTGCATCTTCATATGGTATAACCAGCTTGAGTGTTTACATCCTCACCTCGGTGGTAAGAGGCGTCAGTTCTCACCTGACTGCTCAGGGTTAAAATCCTCGTTACCGTCCTTTAGAGTTTTCAGTCTCAATGTCCTTGGGATTTGAACTCTCCAGTCATTTTGGTGGCGTTTTATGACCTTTAATCTTTTCGGACACAAGAACTAATGTTGGCTATTTCTTTGTCTTAATCCTATGAAAATGACTCATTTAGTCCATAAATTCCTATTTCAACCTATTAGAAAGTTATCTTTAATTTCAGGTCATTTGGATGTCATTTTGGGACTTTTTGCTTTTTAGCCTACTTTGGTCGGTTCCAACTTATTTATCCTAGAAGCCTATTTATTGTACCTCACTTGGCACATAACCTTCTTAAACTCATATGAGGCCTCCCTTTAGATTTTAAGTCATGTTGAGGTCGTTTGAGATCATTTGAGATCATTTTATCTTCTAATTGTCAAATTACATATTTTGGTTACGAATTGCTGAAGTTCAGTAACTGACCCCTTTTTTATGGTTGCCCACGACCATAAAACCTCCCACTTTATTTTCCCCACGTTTCAACAATCCTTTTCTTCACTAAATTGTCATTATGGGCACTATTAATGAAAATCCCCATTTTTCAATTGGACCAACCAAAAAATGACATGTGGCAAGCCTCTATAGCCTTTTAGGGGCCTTTTGTCTCCATCATCGACTAGGGGTACAAAACCCAAAACCTCCCATTTTCTTACAAAAAAAGTGTCATAAAAGGTGAGAAACATGTGAGATCTTTTTTATGCCACTTCTAAGTCCTAAAAAACTTTAAATATACCTCTTAGGTCCATTTCAAAGGGTACAAAGCCACCAAAAGCTACAAAGAAGAATGCTCTATTATGCTTTTGTATGCAGAAAAAAGTATATTTGGATGCAGAAAAAAGTATATATTTTTTTTAATTTTAAGAAAGTTTTTTTATCTTTAAAAATAGGCTGTTTGGATAACTTGAGAATTTAAAATATTATCTCCTATCCTTCTAAATTATTGAAAGATCTTTTTCCTTCACCCCTATGGTGTATGAAAGAATGCTCTAAGATAATATTATGTGATTTCACTATGTCCCTCTCACACACGTCCTTATCTTCAATAACTTCAAAACCAACATTTTCAAAAAAACACAAACATATTCTTCTTGGGCGCATCTCCCTCTCACATGCGTCCTTATGTGATCGCATTTATCCTGATTTAAGAAACAGGTGCAACATACTATTAACATTTTCAAGAAACCCAAACCGTTGGGCTCTTTACTAACATCTGGTATGTTGTTATTCCTTCTTCTCTGAATGTTTCTTTGTGGGCTTGATGTGTGTCACACCCCGAAACTGGACCCTGCAGTGATCCGACCTCGGGATGCGGAATTTTAGAATTACTTAAAACTTTTGCTTTTCCCAAGATCCTCGTGAGTGAGGATAATAAAATTCCATCACAACCTGAATATTTTGAGGAAGCTAATATGGCGTTTACGACTCGGAGCCCTTGGCCATCGGATTCCGTGTCGCACTCAATAATTAATATAAATCCATCAATTAAACAGACTGGTACAAATCATGAACCATAAAGCATTGAATACTGAGCTGGCAGTAACAGGACATTTCATTTCCCATGAATATTCAAGTTACAATTTACAAAAGTATTTTCATTAAATTCCCAAAAAAAAAGGTTAATAAAAGCCATTAAAAACAAACAACTAAATAGAATGCTACCCAAATGATATTACGAACTCCTGTGCCAAACTTGACATCTAGATGATATCAATGGGCAGCCTCTCGCGTCAGACCAGCGGCTCAATGGCCTCCTCCAATCAAACCACCTAAAAGCAAGAATAGAGGAAATTTGGCACCAAACAAAAAGGGTCAGACACGACGGTTTGGCAAGCAAATAAAACAGATAAAATGATGCTAGGCATTTATAAAACATTATGAAATAATTGTAAATCCATTTGAAGATTCTAAACAATAATAGTGATAAATCATGATAAAATGATTGAAAGACTAAACATAAATATCAAAGCAATAAATGAATAGTATCCGAAACATAAATATCTTAAGAGAGATAACAAACTAATTAAAACATTGGCAAACCACATATATCTATATTCTCCTATTACCAAAGTAATAAGAGCAGACAGAATCTGTAGCCACTACACGTGGGACCGGAACGAACAAAGTCGTTATCAAACAGAACCGTAGCCACTACACGTGGAATCAGAAACATAATCAGAACCGTAACCACATACAAGTGGGACCGGCAGAACAGAACCATTGCTATGGTCGGTACAAACAGAATCCAAGCTGCAGCTGGCGGACAAATTTAAAGATCCCAAGCCGGGTGATCAGCCCGACAAGGTGACCTAAGCTTAGTGGTGCCTTTAAATTTCAAAACCTGAACCGATACAAATCAAATCATAATAATTCACTTCTTAAATCGATAAAAGGACTACTTCTGAACAAATACATACTGAATATACTGACAAATCCGAACAAATCTGATGAGTATCCTTATCGATGCATTTTCCGAACGTGGCGAACCACTCAAGTCCATTTCAACTCAATTTGTAGAAATTATACAAATTTCTATCACAAAACACTCAAATCTCTTTCAATTAAATTTGTAGAAAACATTCAAATCTCTGTGGCGAACCACTCAAATTCATCCCAAATCGATTCGTAGAAAAAATACGAATTTCCGTGGCAAATCACTCAAATCTATTTTCAAGACAATTTGTAGAAAATATACGAATTTGTGTGGAGAATCACTCAAATCCATTTCAAATCCATTTGTGGAACCGATGCATTTTAAATCATCGCAATACATTACCAAAATCGATAAAAGTAACTACTTGGATGATTTATAACGGACAATATCAATTAATTCAAAACAAGTAGTTTTATCGATATTTCTAATCGTGGTAAACCACTCAATTCATTTCAAATCAATTTACAAAGAATACATATACATTTTTCTGATTTGGAATGAAATAGAATAGTGAATGTGATTTAATGGCTTACCAAGGGATATCTCAATGCACACTTAAATCTCTAAATGTTGATTTATAAACATATGTTTGGTACCAATGAAAATAAATCTCTAAATGTTGATTTATAAACATATGTTTGGTACCAATGAAAATCCACAACTATTTAAGTTATAAAGTGTGCATTAAGACTTATAAAATTCCCGGGTAAAACCTCACATCAAACTTTCTCTCATTTCTTTCCCATTCAATTGCACATTTCAAGATATTAATTCATCTCAATAATCATGGGTTTCCAAGTATTAATAGGCGGTTAATGGGCCTCAAAATTAAGGAGGAAAGAGTGCTAAAATGGGCCTTAAACAGGCCTAAAGAAATCCCACAAAACAGCCCCAACATAGGCCCTCAAAAAGGCCCATAACTAGGGCCAAGTCCGCTCGAGCGGCCCAAGGTCTGCTCGAGCGGACCCCTTCCAGAACCTGGGTAGCTCGAGCGGCCCAGTTGGTCGCTCGAGCGGACCCAGTTCTACTGGGTTCGATTTGAGTGCGAAAATTGCACTTTTCACCTCTTTTTGGCCCTCATTTCCTTCCTTCTCTTCTACAAAAATTTTCACACATTTGAACTTCTTCTTATCACAACAAACCTCCATTTTAATCATCCATACACTGGATCATTCCATCTCCTTTCAAAAATCAAAATGAAATATAATGTTCTTCATTCATCAAAATACAAAATTCCTGAAATGCAAGGAGTAGGACCAAGGATGATCAATTTAAGAACAAGAATCTAGATTATTATGAATCAACAACTGAAGAGACAAATAAGAATAAATCATTGCTTAAATGTTTCAAGACAAACTACAAATTGAAAATGGAAAGAAACACATAGAGAAGAAATCCATGAAATTAATCACAAGAACACATTCATCACATTAGCAAATTTATTTACTTGCCTTGGTTAAGGTGAGAAACAAAACACTCTAAGAAGGTCTCTCCAAGGTCTCAAGCTCCAAAATCACAAAACCCCCAAAATAGCTCAAGAAGAAGCCCTAGAAAATCAATCCATTGCAAATCTCAAAGAAAGCCTTTGCATGTTTGATAAAAACATTCTAAATGGTTCGAAAAATCAAGATTTGAAGAAAGAAAACCATTGCTAACCTTTTAGTAGTTCAAACAAGAAGGAAAGCTTGAAAAGAGAAGTTATCCCAGCTCAAATCCTTTGAAAATTGCATCTTTGGAAAGCTTGGAAGATGAGGAGGAAGATTAGGAGATCATTCCCTCACTTTGCACTCAAGATGGAAGATTTCTTGAAGAGAGAGAAAAGGGCTGGAAGAGAAAACCCTAGACAGCCCCAAATGTTGCAGGAAAAATGAATGGGGAAGAAGAAGAACCCATGTGGTTTTATAAAGAGTAAGTGGGCTGGGTCCCATGGGCCCCAACACTTTAAAGGGCTGAAACTGACATTTGTGGGTCCCGAATGAGGTCGACGAAGAAGACAAAATCGATCAATGAAATATTTTCTTTCCAAAAAGTATATTTTCCCCAATTTCTGAAACTTTTGAAATTTATGGACAGATTTAGTGAAAATGTCATTTTTGCCCCTTTTTCTCGAAAGACGTAATTTTTTAGTATTAAATCAAAATGGTCAAAACATGAAAGTTGTTTATAACAATAAAATGAATCTAAAGAAATAAAAATTGGAATTTTTACAAATCGAGAATAATTTCTCACAAAATACCATTTACCAAGGTCGGGTCAAAACAAAGTCAACTGTCCTCAAAACTCTCCGAGGTTATGAAAAATCTAGTCAAACTCAAAAATGAAGTCAAACCAACTCTAATCTCACTTAAAAAGTTAAGCCACAATTAAAACAATGCTAAGCAAAAGAATTGGAGGTCAAGGTCTTACAATGTGCTTATTACTTTGGGTTGTTTTGTGTTTAAAATGGCTGAAACAGGGGCGATGGGGCCCCTGAATGGTGGTGGGAATGTTGTTTAGGGCTGATTTAGTGTTTGATTTATTGGGAATTGGGACCAACTCTGAAGCTATTTTCATGAATGTTTTTGGAGACTACCATTTACTTCAAACTTGAATGTGAGTCATGATTGTAGCTTTGCTGGACTATGTTAGAAGGATGAGAGATTTTACATTGGTTTGATAAGATTAGCATAAATGATGGTGGTTATCGTGAAGTTGTGGAGGTGAAAGTTGCATCCAACAATATTGTTAGATTTTTATTACTTTCTATCTGGTATATGCCTTGTGATGTTGTTGGTTTGGGATTTTGAGACTAGTTGGGAAGTGGGGTTTTCCCATGGTTCCTTGATAGATAATTGGAATGTGACTTCTTCTTTTTTTATGTTCATTCAGACCTCTTTGAAATTTAATTTTGACTATCATCCTGTGTCTTTATGTAACACTGATATATGTAACACTTATAATTTCCAATACACAGTTTCTATCGATTTGCACTTTTTTGGTTAGTATCTCCCTTTCCAATAAACAATCTCTCTCTTTATTTACACCTTTTGGGTTAGCATAAAATCGTGAATCCCTAAATCCCCAAAAAAAAACCCACTCTGCCATTTCAGGTATACATTTGTAATAGTTAATCAATAATTTTAATGAATCATTATAATCCATCTTCTAATGTGTACTTCTCCTGTCATGTATTTTGCAGATATTTACATCATAGACATGGAGTGATGGTGCATGGGAAAGAGAATCCCATGGAGAAAAAGGACTTTGCTTGATGGGTTGAGACTAGATGTTACCATATACATATTTGATTTGTATGAGAATGGTTATTGCTGCACATGGAATGTTGTCATGTAAAAAGGGTGGTTTGTGTTCGGATGTAATGAGATTGAATGCCTTGTAAAGACTGTTAATGATGGTGTTTCAAGCCCAAACTTGCAGGCCCATTTAGGCCTAGTATCTAGAATATTAGACTTTGATTGTAATTAGGCTCATTAGTCAAAGCCACATGTACCACATGTGCATACTTAATTGTACAGCCCCTTTACTTGACTTGGGCAGCCCCTTTACTTGACTTGTGCAGCCCCTTTACTTGACTTTAGCTTAATAAATGTGTATAAATGTAGCCTTAGTCCATTCAATGAAGATAGGAAATTCTCTTGCAAACTTTCTCTCTTGTATGCTTCTTGTTTGTGTTCTGGATATTCTTACATGGTATCAGAGCAAGGTTTGTGATTGTCTCTTCCATGCCTTGGAAGCCAATCAGTGATCATCTGTGATCATATTCGTCAGTGATCAGGCGTGGCCCATCTCAGCGGACTTCTCCATCTTGGTCGTCTGGATTTCCTCTTATTTCTGAAGATTTTTTCAACATTTATTGGTCATCCGAGGTAGGCCTTCTACTTATTTTTGTGGAAATCCAATTTTTTGGGTTTGTTTTCATCTCGGCCATTCAAAATCCTGGATCTGAATTTGATTTGTGAGCAACCACTTTCATTAGTTGCGTGATTATCCTGCTCAACCATCCCCACTCTCTGATCTATCAAGAGATCATCAGGTGGGGCCCAGGTCCTGTTGCTGACTGCCTCTTCTGCCAGTGTATTCAGTACTTCTTCATTCTCCTTATTACTTCTTCTGGTTTATTCTACTGCAAATTCCATTGTTAATTGATTATTTTGTGGATCTCTGGTTTTTGGATCTCTGTGTTTTTGGGTTGTTCTGTTATTGTTGTTCTGTCTTGATAATCATTCTGCTGGTTCATCTGCATCTTGGTTACAATGGAGAGATCTGAAATCACCTTAATCAAGTTTAATGGCAAGAATTATCCCTCTTGGGCCTTTCAATTTGAACTTTATCTAGAGGGTAAAGAGTTATGGGGCCATATCTCTGGCACTGATCCCAAACCAAAAGAAGATGAAAAAAAAATTATATCATGGAACACAAACGATGCGAAGGTCAAAACTTGGATTCTTGGTTCCATGGAACCACAATTCTTCATAAATTTGAAACCTTACAAATCTGCCAAAGATATGTGGGAATATCTGAAAACAGTGTATCATCAGGGGAATTCTGCTCGACAGTATTAGTTAGAATTTGAAATTGCGAATTATATGCAAGGGACTTCTTCCATTCAGGAATATTATTCTGGTTTTCAGACTTTGTGGACAGAATTAAATGAAATCAAATATGCCAATATTTCTGCTCAAGCTCTTCCCGAATTACAAGTCATACTAGCAACGAGTCATTGAGATCAATTTCTTATGAAATTACGGCCTCAGTATGAATCAGTCAGATCTAATCTCATGAGTAGGGTCCCTTCTCCTTCACTGGATGCCTGTCTCAATGAATTACTGCGAGAGGAACAACGACAATTGACGCAATCTGATGTGCTCCACCAAGCTAGTCCGGGTGCTATGGAGGTTGCCTATAGTGTACCCACCTTTCAATCTCCGACCTCATCAATCAATGCTGCTTATTCTTACAAGGGGAAGCAACTGAACAGAGATCTGAGTAAAGTGCAGTGCTTCAAGTGTCAAACTTTCGGCCATTATGCAAATCAATGCAAGCAGCGGATCTGCAATTATTGCAAAGCATCTGGACATTCAATCCATGAATGCCGCAAACGTCCTCAAAACAGAAATCCGAAAGTTTACCAGGCGATTACTGCGACTGGCACTATTGATTCATCTTCCACATCTTCCTCCGCACCTGCTTCTGCTGCTCCAGTCACCCCTGAAATGATCCAACAAATGATCCTTCAGGCTTTTTCCACTCTTGGTATATCTGGTAAAATTCAATCTCTCTCTCACTGGTATTTTGATTCTGGTGCCTCCAATCATATGACATCATCATCCAAAAACTTCTCCACAATTAAACCATATGATGGACGGATTCAGGTCCATGCTGCTAATGGTACCACTATACCAATTACCTCTGTTGGTGATATTTCTCATTCTCTTCCTTTACATGATGTTTTTTGTTCAACAAATCTTTCTACCAATTTAATCTCTGTCGGACAATTGGTGCATAATAACTGCAAGGTTTCTTTTTCCTCCTCTGGTTGTGTGGTGCAGGATCAGGAGACGGGGAAGGTCATAGGGAAGGGGCCTAAGTGTGGACGTTTGTTTCCTCTTCACATAGTAACACCGAATCCAGATATGTCTTTGTTTGCTTTATCAAGTGTGTCTAGGAATAATGTGCAGTTGTGGCACAATCGATTAGGCCATCCCAATTCAACAATTTTGTTATCTTTGTTAAATTCTGGTCATATTAATAAAATAAAGTTTTTATCATCAGATGTTGCTCTTGATTGCACTACTTGTAAGCTGGGAAAGAGTAAAAATTTGCCTTTTCCATTACATGCTTCTTTTGCTACCAAAAGTTTTGATTTAATACATAGTGATGTTTGGGCTGTTGCACCAATTGTTTCTCATTCACAATATAAGTATTTTGTCACTTTCATTGATGATTATAGCCGTTTTACATGGGTTTATTTTCTACATGCCAAATCTGAAGTTTTTGATGTGTTTAAAAAATTCTTGAATTATGTTCAGAACCAATTTTCAACATGTATTAAAGTTCTTCGGACAGACTCAGGGGGGGAATATGTGTCCAAACAATTTCATGCATTTTTAAAAGACCAAGGGATTATATCCCAAAGGACTTGTCCCTACACACCACAACAGAATGGTGTTGCGGAACGGAAAAACAGACATCTTCTAGATATGGTTAGGTGTTTATTATTAGAATCCTCTGTTCCTCCTAGATTTTGGCCAGAAGCATTAACCACTGCTACTCATATCATCAACCGCCTTCCTTCTCCAAAACTTCAAAACACATCTCCACATTTTCGTCTTTTCAAAACTGAACCACAATACACAAATTTCCACACTTTTGGTTGTGTTTGTTTTGTTCATCTTCCCAAAAATGAACGTTCCAAGTTATCTGCACAATCTGCAAAATGTGCTTTCCTTGGTTATGCTTCCCACCAAAAAGGGTTTGTTTTGTCTTCTTCGAACACCAGTACCTTTTTCAGTCTTATTCTGATTCATCTCCAGAAATCTCTTTTTCTAAAGTACCATCCTTTGATGATGAATACCTTTCTCCACCTTTGCGTTTTCATCCGGACAAGGTGTATGCTCGTCGACAAGGAACAAATGCCACTGCTTTGCCTCCTTTGCAAGAATCGGTCCTGAATCCTGCTCCAGCATCAGATTCACCTCAACTTGCTATTCGTCGTTCTTCTCGTATCTCTCGTCCACCGGATCGATATGGTTTTTCTCATTCTTCATATTTTGCTACTTTATCCTCTGTATCCATTCCTTCTTCTTATTCACAAGCAGCAAAGCAGGAATGTTGGAGAAAGGCGATGCAAGAAGAACTTAATGCTCTACAGCAGAACCAAACATGGGTTGTTGTTCCATGCCCAAACTCATTTAAACCTATTGGGAGTAAATGGGTTTACTCTATCAAATTGAAGGCAGATGGTACTTTGGATAGATACAAGGCAAGACTTGTGGCCCTTGGAAATAGACAGGAATATGGCATTGACTACGAAGAAACTTTTGCACCTGTCGCAAAGATGACCACTGTTCGCACCATCCTTGCCACAGCTGCATCTCAATCCTGGCCCCTTTTCCAATTTGATGTGAAAAACGCCTTTCTTCATGGTGATCTTAAAGAGGAAGCTTACATGCTTCTGCCTCAAGGTTTACCAAAACCATCAGAAGGACAAGTTGCTCTTTTGAAACGGTCCTTGTATGGGCTAAAACAAGCACCACGAGCATGGTTTGACAAATTCAAAGATGCTTTACTCAGTCTGAAGTTTCAACAGAGTCCTTATGATCCATCTTTGTTTTTGCATCACACATCAACAGGAATCACCATTCTTCTAGTCTATGTAGATGATATCATCATCACGGGCACCGATACTGCCACGATTCAAGATCTCCAATTTTCTCTGCATAAATCTTTTCATATGAAGGATCTGGGCCCTCTGCAATATTTTTTGGGATTGGAAGTTAATCACTCTGATGGACCGCGCTCCTGCTTGAGTTCCTACCGAGGTCGGCGGACGTGGGAGTCCGTCGGGTCCGACCCTTCGTAACCGGGGGGCAGGGCGTGCATCAACATTTCTTTTTTTGTGGGTGTGCCAGATTTTCTATTTTTACTTGGAATTGCAAGTGGTGATCCGGAGATCAACCTTCGCAAGTAAAAAGGAAATCAACTTCTTTCAAGTTTTCCATTGCACATATATTTAAGAAAAGAGACATTTTTCTTGATTTGCCGTGAAAGGCGATTTTTTTTGGCATTTATAGCCGATTTTGGCGTTTATAGCCGATTTTTGGCGTTTATAGCCGATTTGGCGTTTATAGCCGATTTACAATCCTTATCAATAATGAAAGACAAGAGTTGTGATTTTTTGTCTCTTTTAAAAAAATACAAACTACAATGAAAAGCAAGAAAAGGAGGATCTAACTTCTCAGGAGATTGTGGGGACTCGTTTAGATTGACGGTCGCAAGCCATATGTGGGCTTCGCCATCATCCATGCAGATGAGAACAGAGGATGCTATTTGATTCGCTTGGCTTGGCTATAACCTCGGGTTTTTAGAAGACAAAGACCAAAGGAAGGTCCTATGTCCAATAAAAAACCGAGTAGATGGGCTGAAAAGCCACATCTAAGCTATTGGAGGCAGGAGGAGAAGGCAAGGACCTTGGGGGGGGTACCCCCAAGGGACTTTTATCACCTTGTTGCGGTGGCCGGTGTAGAACTTCCGCAGAGTTTTCTCTCTTTTTTCTTTCTCTGGATTTCTGACTGCTGTCTGCTGATGTTCGTTGTGTGATTTTGATTCCTTTGGAGTGCTCTCCTATTTATAGGCTCTTGGTAGCCATTTAGGAGAGCTTATGGGCTTTTAATGTCATTAAGCCACATAATGGGAGGAGTTACAAAATTGAATTGTTTATTTTGTAACTCCTTTTTCTTGGCTTCTGATTGGCCGGAGGAGATTGAGGGCATTTAATCGCCTTTAATCGCCATGATGGGAGGAGTTTCATGGGTTAAATGCCATGAATCTCTTGACTTGTAACTCCCAAATGCTTGCTTCTGATTGGGCCGTCCAAAGAAATGGATTAATGACTGTAATAAAGCTAGTCAATTAATCGCATTAAGTGGTCGCCGAGCAGCTGAAGAGTCGCGGGCCGTGCCACGTCTTTTGGAATTCTTCTGTCGATGATCATCGATGGATCTTCATGTAGATCGACATCAGATGACCATGTAATTTCAGGTGTTTGTTGCCAATAGCAGGTCGGTGCCATCTGTCCTGTCGATTTCTCGATCGGTCGGGTGGAAAGCACACTTTTTTTGGTTGACCGGGTGGCGATCAATACTGTCTTCGATACTCTTGATGATTTACCCGTGTTTTGGACGGATGTCAGAGGACTTGGTGTCTCAAAAGCATGAATTTTGGAAAGTACCAGAGGCTGGGCTTCTCGAATCGCGAAAAAAACGGTGAAAACCGGGGTTTCCGGGGCTTTCCCGGCGGCCCCGGGGTCCATGGTCGCCGGCGACCCTGGCCCAGGGTCGCAGGGGCCTGCGACCTTGGGCCAGGGTCGCAGGGGCCTGCGACCCTGGCCCAGGGTCGCAGGGGTCTGCGACCCTGGGGGGGTTTTCCCCCTTTTTGGTCCCGTTTTGCGTCCGTTTTTGCTCTTTTTTGATTCTTTTTTCTTCTGTACTTTTCTTTGACATTTTGATCATTTATTGGCCTGATTTCTTTGTAGGAAACCTGATGAGAATCCTTGCATTTTATTTTGCAAAGTTTCCAATTTCCTGAGAAAGCCGAAGACTTTGTCGCGCAGAGTTGCCGATTTCCCGTCAGAAGCTGAAACTGGGTCAAACGATGTCGGAATGACCTGAAATTTGGTGTGAAGCCTGCTGAGCAATAAATAAGACCAACCATAGGCTTTTGTTTGAGTTTTGAAGCCGTTTGGGGTCCTATCACCTGTAGACTTGCTTTTTGTCGCGATGAAGATGTCGCGGTTTGATGTGCGGTCAACCGATGTCCGATTGACTTGAAATTTGACAGGGAACCTATTGGAGTCATTTTAAGATGATCCATAGGTTCTGTCTTGGAAACCATGGTCCCGGAGAGCTTTACCGCCGAGAGGCTTGATTTGGCTGTTGGAGAAGCGAAGTTAGGCCAAATGATCTTGAAATGGCTTGAAACTTCTTGTGTACTCCTCTTTTGGCTGTCTGGATGAATCTTGCAGTTTTTGTTTGATTCTGACAAGATTTTATTTTTGGAAGCAGCATTGCCTATTTATGGCAGGTTGCGACTTCATGTAGCTCTTTGGATCTTGGAAAGGCAAAGTGACATTTTTGGTGTCAACAAATGCCCCCTCGAGGTACAGCGGCGAGTTGCTTAACTTTTGTAGTCGATGTGCCTCGAAGAGATTTTTTGAAGGAGAGCCTGTGACTTGACCAAGAGTCTTTGAGCAATCTTTCTTTTTGGTATTTGTAGCCTTTTGAGCTTCCAGGGGAATTTTATGGTGGTGAAAGGGATCACGTACCATCTCGAGGCAAAGTTTTGAAGATGACATCAGGGATGTGGATTTGGGTTTTGACCTTGTGACCTAACAGGCTATATATGGCAGGTTAGGGGGTCAGGTTTGGTTTTGATCGTGTGACCCAACAAGCTGTATGTGGAATGTTGGGGGATCAATTTTGGTTTTGATCTTGTGACCTAACAGGCTGTATGTGGCAAGTTAGGGGATCAGGTTTTGGTTTTTGGTTTTGGTCTTGTGACCTAACAGGCTGTATGTGGCAGGTTAGGGGACCAGGTTTTGGTTTGATTTTTGTGGAATGTCAATTTCAAGATTTTGGCTCAATTTGGTATATGAGGCTGGATGGTTGATTTTTGGAAGCTCATGGGGCTTGGAATTTTCTTTTGTATGGTCCAATCAACTCAAAAGAGGCATGGAACCATTTTTGTATGCTCTTGGTAAGAGGGATTTCTCTTTGACTAAAAGCCCAAAAAATTTTCTTTTTTTTTTTTTTGTGCCTAGGTGGTCAAACCTGGCTCATATGGGCTAACCCATGGGACCTTAAGCTTTTGAAATGGCTTAGATCTCATATGGTGTCATTTTTGTAAAGAATATCCAAAATATCTCATTTGGATAGAGAATATCTAAGAATATCTTTACTTGGAGAGAATCTCTCATGATCCCTTTATTTTGGGATAGAATATCTCAAGATATCTTTCTTTTGGGAAAGAATCCGTCATAGATTGATTTTAGGAGAAAATCTCTCAAGATCCCTTTATTTTGGGATAGGATATCTCAAGATATCTTTCTTTTGGGAAAGAATCCGTCATAGATTGATTTTAGGAGAAAATCTCTCAAGATATCTTTCTTTTGGAAAGAATCTTTCTAATTTCTTTCTTTTGGTAAGGTTACTAATTAGTAACACTTACCTCTTTCTTCTTTCCTTCTTTGGTTTGCTCTCCTCTATAAAAGCAAGGAGAAGGTTGGATCTCTTGCTCTTACTTTCTTTTGCAATAATCTCAAGAGGGCTTCAAGACCAAGAGCTTTTCTTCTTCAAGATCTTCAAGAGTTTTCTTCTTCTTCTCCATCAATGGCTTCAAGTAAGTTCTCCTTTTTTTTTTTTTAAGAAAACTTCATTGTAGGAAAAAAAGTTCTTTCTCTTTTTTTGTTTCTTTCTTTTTTTCTTTTCTTTTTTTTTTGTTCACGTGTTTGCCTCCTTTTTTTTTTACACGTGTTTTTTTTTTTTTTGCTTTCTTTTCTTTCTTTTTTTTTTCATGTTTTTTTTTTATTGAGTGGGCCGTACGGACAGATCCGTACGGATCTGGCCGTACGGCCACGTGGCCTGTGGGCCACGGCCTGTGGGCCAGCCCGTTTTTTTTTTTTTTTTTTTTTTTTTTTTTTTTTTTTTTTTTTTTTCTTTCTCTCCCCCTTTTTTTTTTGAGAGAGTTTCGTTTCTTTTTTGTTTTCTTTCTCCTCTCTTTTTTTTTTTAGAGAAGTTTTCTTTTATTTCTTTTTTTTTGCTCATCATGATAATGCATTTTTTTTTCGCAAATCTAGATGTTCATGCATGCCTTTAATTTGTAAATTAAACTTGTTGCATGATGTGATTGCATACCTGAAAGTGTTTGCAAATTTGGGAACTTGGAGCTCGCAGTGATGTTGAGCCCTTCTGATTTTGCGGAGACTTTTAGGTTTCGAAAGTTTGGAGTTTCGGAGCTCGCAGCGATGTTGAGCCCATCTTCAAGCTTTCTATTTCTTTCGGGATAGTTCCTTTTCTTCGGAATTGCCCCGTCATCATGTCAAATTTCGCCAGATTTTTTTTATGCGAGATTCTGTCATTTTGATGTTGATCTTTTCTTTTCCATCCTTTTCAGGTGGTTCCTCCAGAGCGAACAAGGGTAAAGAGCCTGCTACAAGCGTACCTCGTCGGTCTTCTAGATCCTTCTACTCCGGCCGTTCAACAGGCTTTTGAGAAGGTCCCAGTATTGTTGAAAGAAACCTGGAAGAGTGCGACTCCCTCAACCGAGATGAGATGAGGCAGCGACTGATCACTCTCAAGGGAGAGGAATTCCATAAGATTATGGTAAGCAGTCGTCCATGGCTGATGGAAGATCAGAGCGTTTTGCCCAAGCCTACCTTCTTCTTTGGTGATGCAGTCCCTGACGACATTACATACCAGAGGAGATCTTTTCAGTTTTCCTTCACAGCAGATGGTGAGAAGAAGACTGTTGCTACCCGGTCGATGTTTGATCGCACCGTCTCGATTCTGAGCCTTGCCCCCACGTGCCCCAAGAGGGAAGATCCTCCAAGTTGGGTGAGAAGGACAAATGTAATCAAGACCGGGGTTTTTGTTCGGCGGTTCTCCTGGATATACGGAGAGGTCGCCTGTTGACATGGACCTGTTGATGCCATCCAGCGGCTACCAGGGCTCTGATTATCCGTCGGTCGATTTGAGACCGGTGGGCCTTGGTATTTTCAGCGGTGACGGCAGCAATTGGATCAAGCCTTTTCGACTTCGAGGTCGTTTCAATGCTGACTCCGAGTGGAAGTCGTGGACTGATCGCGTCCTGCTGATTGGTGGCGCCGTTTTGAAGGAAGCCGGGATTTTTGATGCGGTCCGCCGCTTTTGGGGAGACCGTGATCTTTTTCCGACGAGGCCTTCATGGCTATGCTGGAGTCGTTCCTCCCTCAAACCAATACCTTCGTTGTGACGAATGGTGAGATTGGTTTTTCTTTGAAGGAGCTGAGCGCTATTACCGGATTGCCCATCCTCGGCAAACTCTATGAGGAGTTATGCCGATTGACAGCGTCCTCGAGGGGCAGTCTGAGGAGTTCAGCTTCTATACTTTCAGCTTGTCGCCTTCTATGATTTTTTGAAGGAGAAGGGGGGTTCGAAAGTTAGATCCAGCAGTTGGAAGAGTTTTTGCTCTTCATTCCCCAACTTCTTGATAGTAGGGAGCCTTCTGATAGCATGACCCAGGAAGCTGGAGCTCAGGATCCAAGTTCAAAGAAGATCTTGGCCATGCAAGAAGAGTTAGAGATTTCTGTGCAAGTACAAATGCCATATGTCCTGACATTGCATTGAGGAGAGATCTTGCTGTGTACCTCACTTATTGGCTTGGTGAGGCTATTTTTGCTGGAGGAGATGGAACGCACATCAGGCCGCATTGTATTTTCCCGGCTTGTCAGATGGCGTTGGAGAGCAGCTTGCTTTGGTGCCTGCTCTTACTCCTACCTGTGTACCGAACTGCAGGCTGCTGCTTTTCTAGTTCGGCTTGGGCTTCCCATGAATAGGGTATTTCAGCCCATATCTTTTATTCGGGGTATGTATACCACTGTCCTGGCTTCCATCGGCTGGGTGCTGCACAGGATGATGATCCTCTGATGATTCGACTGGCTAAGGGCAAAGCCGTGTCCGAATCACTTTTTTTTGCTCGCATGAGGATCCGACGGTTCAGGGACGTCGAGATGGGGCAATCTTCAGTAAAGCTTTCTCCGGAGTT